>JAIFZK010000008.1:20425000-20455000 GCA_027481765.1 Tenualosa thibaudeaui | reverse complement strand
CTGGTCCCAGTCTCCCCATCCTCTCACACCAATCAGTCATCAGCGCGCCCCTGTAAATGCTGGCCTTCTTCTCAGAGTGTGTTCAGAAATTCAGTCTGGCACTCGGAGCATACAATAGCACAGGAGAGTTTTAGGTTTGACAAATGTTCTCCCCATCCAAAACTCACATTCATATGAACAGCAGGTTAAAATATGTGTGTGTGTGTGTCTGTATGTGTCTGTGTGTGTGGGAGAGAGAGAGAGAGAGACACTTTAGTTTTTTTTTTGTGTGTGTGTGTGTGTGTGTGTGTGCGCTTGTGTGTGCAGAAAAGTTGTCATGAACATGTTGACATGTAGGCTACATATCCACTGAAAAGCTTGGTAGTTAGAGTGTGTTTGAATAAGCTTGTCTGTGAAGGGAACGTGACGAGAGCAGGTGTCCAGATGAGTTAATGCAGTGAGAGGGTTGTGCCCCTCTGAACTCAATTCAATTACATTACATTTATACTACTGGACTAAACTCCTACTGGCTTAAAGCAGTCTGCTTTAGAACAATCTCAGACATCTTCCCAGCTATGAATGCTGTTGTCATTCTAAAAAACATATTGGTTTACCTTAAAATACTAATCGACTCATTGAATAACTGTCAAAATCCATTTCTCTGGAGCATTCAGTGAGTGACAGTGCAAATTTGCGCATGACGTTCAAGCAATGTTGTCAAATATCCCTACTTAATGCTTGAGTACACCGTCTCATAGATTAGATGTGCAAACACTGTGTAATATGCTAGGCGTGAGAGGATAGACGCGCCGTCACTCAAGCAAACATAGATGAACACTAAAGCTCTTGCATGGAGACAGTGGGAAGGGTAAGTGATGATGGAGAAGATGAAAACACGACAGTCAGTCATCTCCCTGTGGGAACACGCAACCCCAAGAGAGTTTACATGCTCCTGACACAAAGGGAGCAAAAGATAAACAGAGAGAGAGAGAGAGAAACAAAAGAAGGGAGAGAGTAAGAGATTGTCTATAAGGGAGAATATTCTGGAGAAAGAACAGTAGTTTTTCCTCTTGAACGCTGTGCTATCACTGAAGTCAGAGACACATGGTTGTGACAAATGTGACAGCGTCCCTCCAAATCTCATGTTGATCTGCCTCACATCCTTGAAGGATTCTTCTCAGAGAAGCAGCTTTCATGCACGCCTCATCACATGAGCACATTAGTGGTTAGGCATGGAACATGATCAGTGGATAGCAAATAAAGCACATCAGGCAAAACCCATCAATCAGCAATTGGCAGAACCACAAATGACTCAAGTCCAACAGTAAGACTATAAAGTGTGCAGTCTCAATGCAAAGATGACATACATTGGTGCTGCACTTGATTGAACTATTATTTTTAAGATTAAAAACTTGGCAGCAACCATGGTCCAAATCCTGCGCTTTTTACACAGACCAGATTGACATTTACTGGCTTAAAACAGGAGTCACGCTGTCTTGCATGTTAAATCCAGCCTGGCGAGGTTTTTGCTTGTCTCCCTCATATTTGTGTAGTGCTTGTGTCTCTCCGTCATGCTGAGACATAAGGAGAGAAAACAGTGTGGGCCTCCTGTGTCGAGTCTCCAGCTGCTGGCGCTCTGCTCTCTCGTCTGCACACACGCACCTGGAGGAGAGAGATGGGCCTGACTGACAGGAGGAGAGGTGCAAGTGTGCCGTCGCCGCGCCGGCTTATTTGCCATTGTGACAGAGTGTGTGTGTGTGTGTGTGTGTGTGTGTGTGTGTGAGTGTAAGTGTGCGTGTATGTGCTTGCATGTGTGTATGTGTGCATGTGCTTGTGTGTTTGTATGTGTGTGTGTGCACACGCCTGTTTCAGAGTGTGTGTGTGTATGTGTGCGTGTGTGTGTGGCGCACCTCCCATCAAGAGCACATGGCAGCCGTCTGCCGTTTGGAGCCTTATCTCCAAGCCCTCGGCTCTCAGCTGGGTGAGCTGGCCCAGTGGAAAGACAGACAGACGGACAGACAGACACACAGAGAGCCTTTCTCTTGGTCCATCCCATCCCGTCCTCTTCCTCATCCCAAGCCAGCCAGCCAGCCAGTCTTTTGTGACTGACAGACTGCAGGAAGTGCCCATCGGTCCCAGCTGGCCTGCTCATAGGATGCAGACACACACATATGCACACACACACACACATGCTGCGTGACAAAGAGGAGAGATGGGGGGGTAAGAAAGAGAGTGAGAAGAAAAGATAATCTTAGGGTTTCTACAGTCCACTGAATGAAAAGGAGAGCGATGTGTCCTGGTCTGGGCCAACCACATGTTTCTTTCATGAGGGTTTCTACTACAGTGGCTGCCTGGCTTGTGGGCACATGGGGTCGGTCCTTTGGTGGAGCATCTTTCTGCTGGACCCAAGGGCTTTATCTACATCTTCATTTCCTTTACATTATTCATAACGCTGATTGGAAGTTGGAATCATACAAAGCTCACATCTAATGCAACATTAAAAAACACAGAACATCATCAAGTAGGAAGCAGGCTGTGACATGATACTATTATCCACAAACTGACCTCAAAACAGCAGTAGCAGCCCGTCCAGCTCATCTTAGGACCTGTTCAGCTGTTCAGGTGCATATCTTGTGAAGCATTCCATATCATGACATATGACAGGATGCAATATGTCCTCTTCCAAGATGTCATTTTGCCCTGATTTTATCACCACCTCTCACACTGACCTTTGTGCAGCATTTTTATTACATGACAAATGTAACGTCTGTTTGCACTATGTAATAACAATATATATATATATAAATATACAAATATTGTGGCAGTGTGCTTTGAAGTGAAGAAGTGAGAAGTGAAGAGAGACAGATAGAGAGAAAGAGAGAGAGAGAGACCATCTGCTTAAGGCAACAGTGTGTTCATGAATACTGTCCATCGACTGTAAAATCTAGCAGATAATTCCCTGTCTGCTGTGCAGGCATTATCGGCAGGCTGGAGAAGCACAGGCAACGTGGATGTCGAGGGAAATGTTTGTTTGTTTTCCCAGCTAGTGGAATTCATGGCATGTTATCCTGATACGCCTCAGTAATAATACTGCCGGATCCCCCAGGACACACTTTAATTTAAAACCAGAGCAGGTGAAACGGTGGGTAGGCATATTTTGGGTTTTTTTTTTTGGTTTTTTTTCCCCACACAGGGCTAAATTAAAATGTGCCACCCCACACTTGCACTAACACTATTTATTCGGTTTTCATTTGAAAGAGACCAGCCGAGATACACAGCTCATATTTTCTAATGGAGGGGCACAGATAATGTAATGACAGTATTGTTTACTATTCTGCTCCTGCATGCCTACCCAGTTATCCATTCTCTACACAAGCAAGGTCCGATTAATAAGAAATCAACCTTCAGTTCCTCGTCATATCAGTATTCACTTTAATTAAAGTGAAAATGACATTGTTGGTTTGATACTACAGGTATGTGTTTGCTGCACCAGCAACTGCCCTCATGGAATACATTAAATAACATAAAATATGACATTGTTTCCATATAGTATTTATATGGAAATATAAATACTATATATATATATATATATATGTTGTCATGAATGAGTGGAGAGAAAGAACATGATGCAAATTACAGTAATATGCTTGTGAAAAGTTGATGAAGTGTGTTCCAGGATGAGAAAGAGAGAGAGTGACTCTGCGTGAATATGAATTAAACCAATTTATGGTGTATAAATGCAACAGGTTTCATGTTGTTCCCCTGAATTTCCCTATATAAATGTTTTTTTTTTTTTTTTTTGCGAGTTGTGAGTTTCCTTATTTTCTTTGTTTTCCCAAAGTGTGTGTGGGGACAAGGTGCATGTTCGAGTGATTAATAAATGCAGTCATTGAGAGCCAGCCAGCCAGAGCCAGCTGAAAGTAAGTACTTAACTGGTCCTTTATTTTAAAAGCACAACACAGTGCTAGGAGAAGAAATCACTCCTGTCACAGAAAGTCTCTTGACTCTACATCACACAAGGACTGTGCACTGTGAGCAAAAGGAAGCAAAATCAGAGAGAGAGAGTTATCAGGATCAAGGATCAAGTTTATCAGTAATAAAGGCAAATTTCTTACTGATAACCTTGGTCTTCGAGTTCCACAAGGAAACATTAACATGAGTGTGTTGAAATGTTTTAATATTTCTGAGTAATTTCTGAATAACTAAGTTCTACTCAAGGCTTACACTCCTGACATTTCACAATTTTACTTCCCTCTACGGCCAATCATCCTTTATGTTGTCAAGTTTTATCACACCTTTGTCTATCTCTAAAACCTCATTTATTAAAAGCTGTTGCAAAACTTGGGCTACCAAATAACAATCAAGTCTGCAAATTGTCAAATTAACATTAATTTCTTACAATTATTCTCACGTATACAATGACTGGATATGTCTTGTCTTACCCAATAAGATCCAGTCAATACATGTAAAGGTTGTGTATGACACTGTTGAGGAATTCTTATAAATATACGAAGGAGGACAATTATCTTGTGTGGCAGATTTTCTATTCTGGCACCAAACGAAACACCAGCATGGCCGCTTCATGGTTTGGTAAAGAAAATATAGGTGCAAGAGGGAGCCTCGGTTTCTAGACACCATAATGACACTCTTGCCTGGGCAGGGATGTTTCAGATCTTGTCCTATATAAAAAGTTTCTTTCTTTTTGTTTGTAGAGAACTCTATTTTGTGTTGTGCTGCCTAGTGCTCTAGACTAGGGTGCTTTAGATGAACCACTCCAGGAAAACTTGGCCTGTGTGAAAACACAGAGGCCTGCAGTTCAGCAGTTACTTGCAGAAGAATTGAAAGCCCCGTCCACACAACAATGTTCCCGTAATTGTTTTTTTGCGGGTTGAAAACAATCTGTGTCCACACGCAAGCTGGAGCGAAAAATATCTACGTCCTCACAACAACAGAACACTGAGTGAAAACGATGTAATACATATTCCACATCTATATGTGGTGCTGTAAACAGAACAAAGCACAAACACAACTCCGTTGTCCTCCATTGTTGTTTTTACCGCTTGTTGTGTGCCGGGGTCTTTACTGCTCTTCTGGTCACGTGACGGTGACAGATTGGCAATGTCATTGTTTTCAAAAAGCACATCCACTCTCAAACCCGTTTTCAAAAAACGTTGTTTTAGGTCACCCAAAACGCCAGCGCCGTGTGGACGCAAGGCCAAAACGTATAGAAACTTCTCAGTTTTAACAGAAAAACGTTGACGTGTGGACGGCCTGGAAATCTCACAGGCAAAACCACATTTGGTCATTTACCATAGGTCTGTTTCCAAAACAAATAATTTAATGGTCCCAGAAACTTCACTTCTGCTTGTTTTTTTTCAAAGATGCGATGTGCAATGACCTTAAGAGTAATTCTTCTCTCACTCTGTGCAACCTTAGCGAGTTTAAATAACCTGTGTAGCACCTCTTGGGAGTTGTGAGAATGAGGCTCTGAGTTAGTCATAGCAATAGCTGTGAAAACATGACAGACTTGTGCACACTCCAGTCAGATTTAAAGTCATCTCTCTCTCTCTTTCTCTCTCTCTCTCTTTCTTGGTTAAACCGACAGTGATTCAGAAACTGCACACAGACATCTGCTCTTTGACAATGCATGACTGTACTCCCTTGAAAAAGCACTGGAGCCCTGAACAGGATCTAAGTCTGACTCAAGTCAAATATTTTTCCTCTTTAAATTTGACTCCCGTCAGATTGATGTCAAATGCTGTTTGTGGGAGAGAAAGACAGAGAGAGAGAGAGACATTCTACATCACACAGCAAACCGCGGATCAAAATATCTCTACCAATGACACCAGCGTCCCTAGTTGCAGCCCTCAAGGAAACCTCCACCAGCTGCGTGGATTGATTCAGTGCCTCCCTCCCCATCCATCGGATCCCCCCACACTCCCAAATAGCAGCTTTGTGGGTCACGTTTCCAATTTCCCCAAGATGGAGAGAAAGAGAGAGAGAGAGAGAGAGAAAGAGAAAGAGAGAACAGAAGTATTCTTTTAAAAGCGGTTCAAACATCTGGAAATCCCATTGCTGTTTTTTGCGATGTTCACGTGTTCGTTTGTTCGTTCCATCGCTCACTCACTCACCTGGCATGTTTAATCCTTGCGTCCCACTCATCGTGTCTGACAACGGACTGGGTGGCACTGGCTTGGAGAGGGATGGTGCTGTGGTGGCGCTCCTCACCCGCACCCAGGCGACACGTCCTCTCTGCTCTGACAGATGAGGCAAGCGGCTCCCTCCTACTGTGAGCTGTGGCCCCAGCCTCCTCAGATGGAGTTCAAGGTGACCCACTCTTTTTCCAGAGCAAGGATGAAAAACACAGACACACACACACACACACACACACACACACACACACACGCACACTAAACTTGATTTCAGAAGCAAGTACTCCTCTGGGATTTCTACAGCCCTTCAAATAAGCAGAGGGAGAAAGGTGAGGAAGCAAATTGTGTGTGATACACTCACTTATTTCTCATTTCACCAAACTCACCAGAGATGGATAAATAAAGAGAGAGTGAGAGAAAAACAGAGAGAGAGAGAGAGGGAGCAGGAGGAGAGGCAAATGATGAAAATATAAAAACATAGCAAAAACAGAAAGGAATAAAATGGTGGGTCACCTTGTGAGACTCCCTCGTTTAGGACTTGGGATTAGTTTGGCTGTAGAGAGCGTATAATTGTGGTGATTTCATTTGGGGCTGTGGAGGTGTATGAACCCCTCTTGGCTACAGCGGCAGGGGAAATGACAGAAGGGAGGTGGAGATTGTAGAGAAATGATATGTGTTGGGAGTGGGAGTGGGAGTGGGGGTTGGGGCGTTGGTGGTGGGCTTGGTTGGGGGTGTGGGTGAGGTGGGGATTGATGTGATTACAGACTCAGACTGAGCAGGGGTGGATGCACTGGGGGCTCACTGGAGAACAATTACCTTGAACCCCCCCACACACACTTCACCTCCCCCTCCAGCTATAATCAGTCTCCAAAATCTGACATGGCAAGTGGAGAGTTTTGCACACACACCTATATCTCTAGTGGGAAGAGAGAAAGACAGACAGAGAGAGAGAGAGAGAGAGAGAGAGAGGACATATTTTTTTATTCCTTAGGTATAAATCACCATGACCTTGGGCACTACCTTCCCCTGACTGAGTCAGTACTATAATGCCACACATACACAAACATAAAAACATAGACTGATCTTGAGATCATACCGCAAAATGGGAATTGATTTAGAGTTTGGAGTGTCTTTTGTGTGCAGCAATATTTTGTGCCCCAAAAGTCTCAGAACAAGCGTTATCGATCCAGGGTTGTAAGTTTTAAAATAGCTGCGGGAGAAATGTGAAGTCCTTGCAGGGTACTCTCTGGACAGAAAGCCATTCAGGATTAGCGAGGACAACGGATATAGTCCAGGGAAAAAATAATCAGTGGAAGATTTTCCAATTTTCTAAGAAACAGGCAACAGGGATGACAAATGCAGGAAACAGTTGGCAAGGCTACGCTGACAATGAAAATGTCTTTTGTCTGCCCATGTTTGAAAGTTTTCTATGCCTCTTAATGGCGACAAGATCTATAGGTCTAACAAAACACAGGTTTATAACCTCCAAATGCCCAATGACAGTCAATGCCTTACAATAACAGTAAACCTTGCAGTGGGTGTGGAAGATGAATCACCATGGAGCTGAACATGTTATAACCTTGTATTAATCCTTTAAATAACAATATGCTAAAAATGTTCAACATACCTGGAGATACCTGGTGGAGAAAGAAGAGACAAAGAAATACATGCCTGAATGTCTTAGATAAAGAGAGGTATTTGCAGTACACCGCACATCAAACATACCAGTGATCTGAGCAACAAGGATCTCAAACCTACAGTGTGAAAACCTGGGCTCTACACATAAATGAAGGCTTCCAATGCAAACAAGCCTGGCAACCTTGCAGTGTTGTTTGGTATGATAATTAAGTTCATCTGACCCTTTTCCAGGTCTGAATTTCAATAGACTACATTCATTCAAATACTAGAGGTGGTGAATGTTGTCCTCTGGACCCCAGTTGTCTGAGGCATGCCCATGTGTGGATGCAAGGAGATGACACGTTAGGAGGTCACACTTGGTTGGAAATCACCAGTTGCTTTGCAGTGACGCTCATGTTCCCACACTGAATACACTGTATCATGATACTACACATTTCAGTGCTGTTGATGGAATGGGGTGTTGGACCGGAGTGTGATAATGTGTCACAGTGTGAAATGTGTGCATATACAGCTGTAAAGACCATACACATTTATGTCTCACTTTCTTTAGATATAAGATATACCGGCAATAAGAAAATCTAGGAAATTTGCATAACATACAACATACTTCTGATTCTGGTTTCAGACTCTGGCCACCCCTGGATTTGTTGCCCCAGCGGTGCTTCTGTGACCAACAAGTGGTTTACAAAGACATTGTTCCACACCCAGATCACCAATGGACAAGCCTAGACCGGCAGAAACTGCTGGCAGATCCAGATGTCACAGGGGTCTGTAACGGCCTCCTTATTGTACCAGAGAATTCTGCCCTAGTTTGCCTCATCTGAACTCTTTGGATATTATCCTGTGGCCATTGGCCTGTGAGATCACGGTGAGATCAGCAGCTGATCTTGAGGTCACTTAAACACTGCTGTGACAACAAATCTGATAGTGGCCTAAGACTAAATCCAGAACCAGAAGTAAGAACACAAGAGAGATATAAATTAGTGTTAGGCACTGCTGAAACAAAACATATGGGGTGCCTTTTACATTTGTACAGTACTGATTTTCCAAACAAAGACATAAGACATAAACAAAGACATGACAATAGTATATGCGTAATACATGTTGCATTATGCAAAACCTTGTGTCTCTACAAATCCATTGATAAAAAGACTTAAATATCTCCTCCATGGGCAGTACAGCAGATGAGCTGAGCTGAGAGTCTTGAGTTTTGTGTCAGTTTGAGTTATAACTGAGAAAGAAAACACCCGCTCTCCCTCCTCTTCACCTCCTCACCTGCCAGCCTCTTTCCTCCTCCCTTTTCTTCTCATCCATCCGTTTTTTTTTTTTTTTTGCAAAAAGTGTAGCGAGGTGTGAGAAGGTCAGGAGCTAGGCTATATTTTCCAACTCATTAAAGCCGATTAGAGAAACTGTGAGAGCAATTATGGGGCTGAACTGAGGAGGAGGAAGGTGGTGGGGGCAGTGGGTTGGAAGGTGGTGGGGATAGTAGGGTGGTGGGGGCACAATACCAAAGGGCCAGGGTGGCAGGAAAAGGGTTCACACAGATATCTTTCCCCACCCACCCTCTCCTTTTCTGTCTTAACCACTAACTGTGTCTCTATTTCTCTCATAATCTCTTATGTTTTTTGTCCATCCTCTGAGCCACACTGTGGACTACATGCTAATTAACTTGCTAACCCACCAATAGCCATGCTTTTCTTTGTGTTGTGTTCTGTCGCAAACATGGGCAGCACTACCATCAGGACTCATTAATGTGGCCTGTTTGTTTTAATATGTGTGTGTAAATTTCCAATTAGCAGCATAAAACTGTGTTTGCACTTTTGCACAGCTGCAGGAACATTTTGAGTTTCATAATAACAGCAATGTAATTGGAGCCACAGAAACCTTTAGGTGCTAACGCAATGGGCAACATAATTGTCCTTCCTTCCAAATTACACAAGCATATTTCTGTGTACTGCAATGCAGCATTTTAATATGCTTTCGAATTGAAAGATGATTTATGGGTGGTTTAATGCATTGTGCTCTATGAATAAACATGTACTATGTACATTTCCTTCCTCACCTCCAAAATATAATGTAATATGAAGAACCGACAGAGAGATACTCAAGAACCTCAAACACTAGATCTTCTTGGTGCTTCTAGACAGATGTTCTCAGGCATCTTGTGACAATGACTACAGTTGGCTTACCTGTCATTGTCTGTCCAGCCCTCTCAAAGAGCAGTCATAAAGGCAGTTTTGTGCAGCCTCATTACTCAGTCCAGAAAGGTATTACTCAATCCGCATAGCCAACATGAGGCATCTGAGAAGTCTGCTTCACCTCACACTCTGTTTGCATTTCATTCAAATCAAATGGACAAGTGATGAAAGTCAGTGAGTCTCATCTTCTCCGCCTCTGTAGTAGTAAGGAATATGATTGTGAAAACCCTCCAGAGTCTTGGTTTGAGACAGGCAAGTGCAGATTTCTGCAGTATTCAAATTGATAATGGTGATGAAATAATAAAATCCACCTGAGGTTTTCTGGACAGCATTTGACGGGATCTGTTCTTTTGTTGTTGGCCAAAACCAGAAATTGCAGGTCTTGCCAGTTCCAAAAGGCAGCAGACAGAGCAAAGCTGACAGAGTTGTTGGCTGACTGGCTGTGGGAGACCGTTGGTGGGGTCCATCCCAGCAGCAGTGGCCAGCCTCCAGAGAAATGTCTCTTTTCTCCCTTCCTCGGGGGGATTTTCACTCTTGGCTGTTTGTTTGTGGGTTGCAAGGGGAGATGCACACACACACACACACACACACACACACACAACTCCCATGAGCAAATGGGGGCAGCTGTCTTGCCAGTGATGGAGCACCGGCGATCGTTTGGTTGCTCTGCACAGCAAGTGTCATTTCACATACCATTTCATCATTTTTTTTTCTTTTTTGTTGGGCCTGCTTCCAATGCTCCATCTTTCCTTGACGGGCCACCGTTGTAGCCTCACTTGATGGAAAACTTCCTGGGGGAGATGTTGGGGGGCCCTGAGGGGCTGGCATCAATGAGGAACTCACTTCCTTGCTCTGATTCATCCCTTTTAAACCCTCTCTACCACAGCCACACTACCCATATCCAGGAAGGCAGAAACCAGAATGAAAACACACATGCTGTTAGACACCTCACAACATGTCCTGTGAAACAGCCTTTAGTTTAGATTAACTGCCTGAGTTTAATGATTGTGGGATGGGTAGAGGCACGGGGGATGGGTCGTTGGAGAGAACATCTCTGGGTCAGCCAACAGTCTTCATAAAATTTCTCAGTCGTGACTTATAGTAGTACAGAAACAGCCTTAAAATCTACAAAAATATCTTTGTTCTTTGGACAAGGGATCTGGGTGATGACTGAAATGTTGTATTTCTTCTTTTATGTTAACACAAGGAGGAACCCTGCTATGAAACTTTCTGCCAGGGGTATTTGTAGTGTGTCCAGAATTTTGAAGCAGAGTTCCTGACATTTAAACAATTGACAACAGGCATCATATTGAGGGCATGGACTCTAGCAGGAGATTACACCACATAGCAAAAACTATTATATAGGCTGTTGTAGCTCTACCAGACTAGCCTGCCAATTCATTAACGTTAGCTTGACTATTTCCACAAAAAGTCCACATTGATTTAAAAATAAAGTTTGGCATTGGTATACCCGTCATATTGGATGGCCTTTTCAATAACACAGATCATTCTAAAGCATTTGGTGGAGCCGTCTAACAATAAAACGAGATCACACACAAATGACCACAAAAACAACTGGGAACACATATAAAACCCCTCATAAACCACATTCTGCAGGATTATCCCAGATCCTGGATGATGGATGATGCAATTGCCTTGTTTGGTGAGTCTAATTTAAGTGCTGTGGCATCTGGGACACGTAGTCTTTGTTAAACATGGAGCCTGCACAGATCAAACACAAGCAAATATAAGGCAGCATTTACCTTTGCAGAGTGTCAATATTTGAGACCTGACAGGTTGTCTGAATCGCCTTGCTCTCACACACACATCCACAAATCTCCTTCCTGGGAGTTTTAAGAGCATTGCTTTATGTGGAATGACATTCTAATCTGCACGATTCATAGAATTGTTTGAAATGAAGGATATTTGTCTCATTTAAATAAGCATGGAGGTGGAATTTGCCAGCCAGTTTGACAGAGGAAAAATCCATTAACAGTCACCACAATGCTGCCAGAGATGGCTATCTGTTACTTAGCCAAAGTCAAGAATGGAAATGAGTAAGGCAGCTTGCCATTTGTGTGTGTGTGTGTGTGTGTGTGTGTGTGTGTGTGTGTGTGTGTGTGTGTGTGTGTGTGTGTGTGTGTGATGGAGTTGAATGTTTTTGAGTTCACATGTTGTCAGAGTTCCATTGTGTAGTCATCCAAAAACACTCCATGGAATATAAATGCTTTATTTCTGATTATATTTTGAGGACACACATACAGTTTTCGTTTACGTTCAGTTTACGTTTCAAATTAAAGCTTATTTTATGATCAAGAGGCATTTACAGAACTTCTGAAAAGGTATCAATTTTGCTCTACATTTAAATTTGCTGCTCCCAAACAAAGAAACCACATTATATAAAGATTATACTAATTGTGTTGCTTTGTCTGCTAGAAATAGGGCATTTGAAGGTGTGTGTGTTTGCATCCCCGTGTGTGTGTGTGTGTGTGTGTGTGAGAGAGAGATACTGCACACTGATGTGTATTGATGTGGAAACATCCCCTCTCTCACTTTGTTGTATAATTAGGCTACCCTTCAATTTTCATGTGTCTGTCCACACGTTGATTAAGCACATGGTTAGAGAGAGAGAGAGAGGCCACGACTTATAGCGCGTCCTCGCCACGTCCTGATGGTGGCCGCTTTGAACCTTCAGACGCCACTTATTGTTGCATTCATTCATGTCCGATAATCCTGTTCTATCATGTTATGCTTTCTGAAACATTCTTAATGCTGTGTGGTTACTTTACGTGTGTGTAAACAAATGGGTGCACACAAACTGTTAAAACCGTGTTAAACATTTCACTCACATTCATGAACACATACATCCATCCATTCATTCGTTTGGAAAATGCTTCAATAACATGCAAAACACTTCCATTAACATTATATTGTGCCTGACTGTTGTGATCTATGTGTGTAGCAGTGTTGGTTCTGTGTTTTAAGAACTTGCTTGCTGCCCTAGAAGCTCTTGCTGGTCGCTTCTAGGGAAACGCGCTCCAGTATATGCGTTGGGTGCGTTCGGAAGTGGCGTAGTTGCGCCCTTGCAAAATCAGTTAACTCTGTTGAGGATTTGTAGTGCATGTTTTTTGAATGAAGCTGTTTCTTATTTTGTACAAGGCCTGATAATATAAATATATTTATTGGTATTGAATGATGTTTACAATGTTGCATATTCATAGTTTTCATGGTTTGTTCCAATTAGGGGGAAGTCCGGGACAGGTACCCGGGTAGGGGGTACCCGGGTGAATAATACTATTCAGGTTGAACCCGGGTAGGGGGCTCATTGGACAGGGAGACTTTTAGTAGGAGAGGAGGGTTTGCCAGCATTCTCCTCTAGTATCCTCAGATGAGTGATGTTCCTAAAATTACATTATTGCTTTGTTTAAGCCTTTTATTTAAGTGCTTTATTCTGGCTGCACCAAGCTAGTTGTTTTGTATATATTAATACTAATACTAATACTAATAAGGGTGAATTGCCCAGACCTAAAGTAACTGTATTTTATGACTGTGTGTTGTTTTTTTTTTTTTAAAGCGAGCCAAAATTAAGCTACTTTCTGTAGGCCCATTGAGATAGCAAACCTAGGCATAGACTAAACAAAGCAAACCTTGGCAGAGACTAAACAACTCCTGTCCAGTTTGTGTGAACACCTGCCATACCGGAGACATTTTAGCTAGCATGGGTGCTAAAATGGAGAAAGAAAATGAAAAGAATTCAAAAAGAAACAGTGAATCACACAGCTAAATAAATTATTTTTCATGCATGGGTGTGGGGAGAAAAAAAGGTTGTGGCCATTTCAATTCTCTAAATAAATTTTTTGTCAGAAAAAAAATAAAACAAAGCTATTTTAGTGTCAGATTTAATAAAAAGGAAAAATATTTTCAATCATAATTTAATCATATTGCATCATATTGCATTGTATTGTGTGACCTTAGTATTGTGAATTGTATCGTATTGTAGGTTGAGTATATCGTTACATCCCTATTAATGATGGATTCATAGCCTTTTTGGCACCACACTTACTTGTTATATAGAAAGTGTTGCCAGTGCACATGGAATGGTTGATACTGCAATGTAATCCCTTCATAACGCTTCAACAACCATTTTTTTACAACCCTTTCAGTCATATTTTGACTTTGTGGCTACTGGCTACACTAAATGTACTGTTACTGTTGACTCCAAGGAGTATATCATTTATTCTATTTTGGCCTAATATCCTATACTGTTATACTGTTTATATTATTCTATACTATTTTGAAGCCACATAGAAGAGTTAGAACAAGACCACTCATAGATATCTACAGAAAGTATATAGGCTGCACCCCCAGAGGAGTTGGCTACACTGCACAATGCACTCTCACAAAACAAGCATAGCAAAAAAAAAATTCTGCTGTATGCATAGGTAATGACTGACAATGCTAATGGTATAGCTAATTGGAATAACTTAAGTCTGCATCACTAGGTGTTGCTTCTGGTCCTACTTCCCCCAGTTAGCAGACTAATGAAGTACAGATCAATAAGCTCCCAATGAATAAGATTTGTCTGGCAACTCTAAACTCAAGGGACTGCCTTAAAAAACACTAAACAGCTATTAGAATGGTTAGCCATTCAGGCTTTGCCTTAATGAACTCAACTGCTGTGGTGCTAATGTAAGGTTTTGCAGCTATTTTGACATTCAGAAGAGGTTAAAAATACCATAAAGACATACAAGGTTGATTAATGACTCCCCACAGCCAAATCACACACACACACATGCACACACACACACACACTTCTTCCATGTGGACCTCACAGTATGAAAAGATGCCAAATGAAGTCATGGAGGGACCATGCACACTTAGTCTTCACCCCTTGTATAATAATAAGCTAACCACAGGACCAGCTAGCCCCTCGTCGATCATGATGGGGTGAAATTGTATTAATTGTCAGCAGTTGGCATGCAGCTGCCTGCAGGTGGCCGCTTGGCATTATGGGTAATTGACTCAAAAAGAGGGAGGAAGTGGGTACCTGGGAGGCTCTATCTGAAAATCAGCATCCTCTATCCCAGCACACCACCAAGCTCCCCCCAGCATAGAGGGGGGCTTTTAAACATGGACCCCCTCCCTTTCTCTCTCTTGGCTATGGAGATGCCTGCGGCTCCTGCCCTCTCAGACAGATGTTCCTTTCAGTCATGTGCTACTGTGCTGGCCCTGCAGAGAGCTTTGGCTCGCTGGCGTAATGGATGTGGATGACAAGGAAAATGAAACCGGTGCAATGTGCCAGTTGCCTGATGTGGAGCATGGACATAACACTTAAAGTTATTAAGCTGACTGACAAGAGAGGCAAAGGATGGGGGAAATGGACAGGGAAAAGAATGAGAGAGAGAGTGAGAAAGAGAGAGAGAGAAGGAAATGTAGAGGGAATGTTTGATGCCTACATGCATAATGTGCACATTTATCTTGGCTGCAGTAATCACACATCTCAGGAGATACCATTTTCTGTTCCAACTAACGGTAAGAAAATTGGACCCATACAGCTATCAACCCTCTACTGTCTGCCTTACACATCCCAGGTTTTTGTCACTCTTAAGCTGCTTTGCCATTTGCCTCCTTCAGATCAGATATATAAAGCTCCAGCTGGGACTGGAAGTCTGTAATAGCAGGTAATTATGGAATTCTTTCATTAAAACCTCACTGGTATGCTATAGTCTTGGCACCTTAAAGGGGAATCCCCTGCCAAATGTGGACTAACCCAGGAACCTCCTTCTCTATTTTCCTCTCCCTGCATTCTCTGAGAGGCCTCTGCCAGTCTGGCCTGAAATGACACAGACCTCACAGACCTGATCAGTGCATAGTGGAGTTTGACGGCTCTCTGTTTGTCTCAAGTCTGTTCTGGTTAATTTCACTCTGGAAACAAATGACCATCAAATACTCAACTGCATTCATCATATGTCTAACATCAGTCACTGCATTATCAGAGCATAGGAATAATCACCTGGAGATGTGTAAGCTTTACTAATATTGGAAGCTGTTCTCAGTTGTTGCTACTATCAGCCATCAATCAAACAGCTTGCTTGACTATTTCCCCCACATAGCGCAAATACAAGCTGATTCTTGACATTAATGACAAAATGACATTTTGGATGAATGTCTATAAATAGCCCTGCAAATGCCAAGAACCTTATCTGTAGATCTGTTGTAACACCATAAAAATGGTCAAATAGTTGATGATCACAACAACACCTCTTTTCTGGAAGAATAAGCGTTAGAGTACCCATCCAGAGTTTTTAAGCTTGTTAACATATCTTATTAAGATATCTGTTAAGTGAACTAAACAATCAGTGGGATATCTGCTTTAGAGCTATGGTCAAGAAATCACCACCCTGTATGCAAATTCAAACTGCAGTCCTTTCTGATCTAAGAGGGGTAGCTGATCCAATCACGTGCACTTGAGGGACAGTCCATGAGCTAGTCCACTGCATCAGCACATGAACAGTGCATGTAGGGGTGCTTGTAGGGAGACAGATGCCAATTATTGAAAAGAGGAAGTAAGTGCAAAAACACTTTTAAGCCATTTTAAGGATCACTAGATTTTTAATGAAAATCTCCTGTGGAAAAGAGGGCAAGTTGTAAACGACTGTAATAAATTGCTGAAGAGTGTCTTTAAGATGGCCGGCTTTTACCACCATACTGCTGGATTATTCGATTCCATCAAGTGGATGAGGACAGAGGAGAGGATGAGGATTGGCCATCCATAGTCTATAACTGGATCATCGTGGAGGGGCAGATATAAACTTCATTAATCCCTAAAGATGTTATCAGCTTGATCCAAGCCAACCCTGAGCTGAATTGTGTGCCCTGTCAGAAACTTCAAGAACCGACCTTTAAGCAGAAACCTCTTAGAGCTTTAGAGCCGTCTGGTGCAAAGTGAGGTGCAACACTAAAACACTCCTCTGCTGTGAATTATGAATCTGAGGAGAGGTCATTGCAGGTCAGTCTCAAAAAGATGTATAAATCTGACTTTTCAACATTTTGAGTAACTGTCACTGATTGACCCTGAAGTTTTAGGGAGCAAATATCTGAAAATGACTAGTTATGTGCTCGTTCCAAAGGCAGAAGCAAGCAGCAATTTAAATGTGACTCACTTTAAGGTTTTTCTGAGAGCTCTGTACCTCCATTTATCCATCTCTTGCCTCAAGGCGAAGATTGTCTTTTCACTGACATTAGCAAAAAAAAAAAATTTTTGTCAAAAAGGAGAGAGTAAGGAACAGCAAATTAGAAAGGATATTACATGTCAAAGTTATGTCATCAAAGTGAAAATGAGGTCTGTTAACAAACATACATTACCAGGGTATGTAAATGACCTTGAGGATTGTGCTTTTGGTAAGTAAGTCAGGGGATTCCTTCTTGGAGAAGAAGAGCGTACAGTTTGTTCTCAGAAATAGATTAAAGAAATATTCGCTAATACTATTCAAGTTGAACATTTCAAATTGCTATTCAAATTGGACATAAAAATTCTGTTAGGTCATGTAACAGACAAAGTTGAAAAGATTACCTTGGACTTCATTGACTTAATCCAATGGATGTCATGAGTCGTGCACGAAGTCATCTCCCATCTCTCTGGTTTCGGAGAAGTAACACTTATAATAATTTTAAAAAGTGAGGAAGTCTCTCTTACTCTCAGGACTACATTCTATGACCAAGTGGCCAAGACTGAGGTAACATGATAGAGCAAGAAAGAAGCTATTTTAATATTCTAGGTAAACCTGTCAAGGTTCCATGCGTGTCTATTGGCCTGTCCTATACAATGTAAACACACTAAAAGTACACCATGAAATGCCAGGCATTCTGTGAAAGCAGCAACAACAGCTGAGAAGCTAATCTGCCTTGACATAAGTCAATGTACCTTCAAAGTGAGCTTTATTTCAAGGTAAAATAATAAGTGAAAATATTTATTAGTGTGTTTCTATCTGGCTTGTATACCTACTAGCATGATCCAACAGCAGTAACAATAAGACACATCCAGTTCACAAACAACCAGCACACTGAGGAGGATAAAGATGCCCTGGTTAAAATGCTGTTCTTGTTTGACATGAAACATGAAATTAACGTCACGGTTTCATAATCACAAATTGGCGAGTGTCGAAACTTCTGGTGGAAACAGAAGCAGTCTTCACACGGCTTAGCAGTAGATACCCTGGGTTGCCATGACAATGACATTGGTGGCAGCCAGCCATGTAGCAAAACACCCTGTTGGATTGCAGAATACATGCTCCGTGCATATGTGTATCTCTCTCTTTCTCTGTGTGTGTGTGTGTGTGTGTGTGTGTGCCTATGGTTGTGTGGAAAGCATATATATGCCGAGCATGCATTTTTAAGCACTCATCCAGACATGTTTACAAATTATTTGAATAAATATCAGCACGGATGAAAACAGTAAAAAGACTGCATTCATGAAAGGGCGATGTATATAAATTCTGAATCTGAATCTGTAATTCTGAATAAATACATATTTTAAAGCATCTGGGGGACGCTATTTTACAGCACAATCCATACAGAATGCATGCCACCTCACACCATCCATTAATTTGCCAGTCATACAGCTTTGTTTTACCAACCAGCGCAGCCAGCCAGTCATCACAGGCTTGTAAATAGTGCGGCTGTGGGGTTATTCCATGGTCAAAAGCTCCCTTGGGGGCTCATATCGCATCACGTGCCGAGGCATCAATGTGTTCACATCCTCAAGGAGAGATGTGAAGAGACCTGTTAACATGCGAACCCACACCAAAAATGTGGAGCGTGCGTGCGTGATGTCTGGCGATTCCCACAAACAATAGCCTGACCTCACTGGGATTTTAGACTTGTCGACAGGTCAAATCGAGCACCAGTAGCACAGACAACAAAGCCCTGAGGGCATTCAAGAGCAGAGTAGAATTTCTAATTACACACACACACGCAAACACACCCCAATATTTCATCAGCAATAATTCCAAATAAATAAAAATCAATATATTTTGATGCAGTACCATGAGCACTGCACTCCACATCACAGTTTGAATATGTTTTAGTGTGTGTGTGTGAATGTGTCTTAGTGTGCATGTTTAAGTCAAACAATCTAGGATCAGCAGTATGGTCTGCCTTTGAGTGGGTGTGGTGCCAGATCATGTAAGCGTCGGGGGAGCACAGTGCCTCCTGTCACAATAGATCTGTTATATAACACATGCCAGGATCAGCAACGGGCACAGACAGCTTCCCCCGGGCACTTGCAACCATGACACACATAGACATATACACACATACTGGGCATGTGTGTGTGAGTGTGCGCGCAAGAGAGAGAGAGAGAGAGAGAGAGAGAGAGAGAGAGAGGGACAGAGAGAGAGAATGAATGAACTTCCCGTGAACCCGACACTGTCACACAAATGTGCCTCAATACTTGTTGTCTGCTTGTTACTGACAGAGAGAACAGTTTATTTTTATTTATTTTGTTTTCTGTTCTGATTTTCATTTTCCCATGAGTATTACCTCCTGGAAGGCCTACATATTTTAAATTAGGTATTTTTTTATGTCTTTGTTCACAGGCCTGGTTTTCATCCTAGTTAATGTATTGATAGCTTTTAAAACTTTATTCCTTCATAAGTATATTTAAACATTGTTCACAACATGAGACTAGGATAAGCATTTGTATTAATTTGTAATGATAATAATTACATATGTATGTATTTGGATATGTATTGGATATTGCATATTGCATTGTTAACATCAAGATAAGAAAAAAAAATCTTTTGGTCTCGAGGACTCCCTCTGAAATTACGAGTCCCTCTTCTCCCACTGTGGGCCAGGACTGAGTCAACACCGAGTCTTTGGGGTCAAGTCCAAGACTAGACTGAGAAAGCAGAAAATGGTCTCGAGACTTGAGTCTGGATTTGAAGCAAATACCAAGGCAAACCATAGTTACTGACAGTTACCCACCTAGGCAAACCACAGTAACTGACAGTTACTGCACATTGGCTTTGTTGACCTACTGTTAACAGTAAGGCTAACTATTGGTTAGTTGCTAGTCGTTAGCAAATTAGCTACCTTATCCAACACTGAAAACATTAGCCTACCTGCTCGTTAAGACATATTTCCTCTTATGAATATCTTAAAACCAATGAGACACCGATGAAGAGTACAGTATTCTCAGATTACAGATTAAATGAAAACAGTATTCTCATGCAGATTTGGTCACATGTGACCAAACATGTGTCATATATCCTATAGCCACTGCTGAAAAATGTAACACATATCTCATATAGGTTAAATATGTGATGTGTCTCATACGTCTTGTTATGTATATGTATGATGTGGAGTGGAGTCCTTTTACACTGGTAGTATTTAAAGGATTCCAGTCACATATATGAGGATCAATAGTGGCATTCACAATTTTTCCATCTGTGTACCCGAAAAGATGAGAAGAGTGAGTAAATCATTGGTTTAGCAAACACATCCAGTGGGTGTTTTTCAGCGAACAATCAAAGGAGAGACTAATGAAGCTGAAGCCTTGTTGCACGCACTCAATGAACAAGCCTTCAAAAAGACATTATGACTTTCACTGCACTTGCAATTGAAGCAAAGCCAGAGTCAAAGCTGATGAGCTGTTGGGTGGATGTCTTTCATTTGGGACTGTCGAGATGCTTGGCTAATCACTGGCAAAGCTGAGTGTTTATCCACCAAACTGCTCATCCATCTAAATCAGTTTTCCTCATCAGGAATAACGGATGTTCCCTGCTGGACAATAGATCTGTTATATAACACATGCCAGGATCAGCAACGGGCACAGACAGCTTCCCTGTTTGTCTTGGACTTCTCCATACGTCTGCTTGAGTTTCTATGCTTGCATAAATACACAGACATGGCTGCCTGAGGCACTTTCATTACTGCTGATGTATGCAGTCTCATAGACGATAAAGGCCTGTCATATGGATGACGCTATTTCATTCTACCCCCCATTTTCATAGCAGCAGATTCAATCATTCTTCTCTTTCTTCATTTGCCGACTCTTCTTTCCATTTCTCTTTCGTGGGAAGGGAACAGGAAGAGGAACCTCCAGTGACCTCTCTCTGTGTCTGCTGATGGTTGAGAGATTGCCAAACCACTTAACACAAACCCTGTTGGCAATCCAAGGCCGTTTGCTCATCATTAATATTAAAGCATTTTCAATAAAGTGTTTGGTATAACTATTGAAACAGGGGGTGTCGGGGGGTGAGTTTTTGGGGTGGGTTGAACGCAAGGCTTTCATTTTTTATTCATGGTATGTCAAACGCTGATGCAACTTTAATGCCTGGCATTCTGGTTGACCCCGGCTTTGAGGGTCTGCTTGGCTGGCAAGCCATTCACAACTCTCATTTGCCAACCAACATCCATTTGCCTGTGCAGACAGTATTACAGTAGGTAAGGGAGAGAGTGATGGAGATGGCTCTGGGCAAAGGTCATGGAGCTCTTTGCCCTCTTCAAAATTGTCTGTTTTTTAATGACATATATGCTTGTAATCTTTTGCCTATACCAGATAAAAAAAACATCTTAACACGAAATGTCAAACACACACAGAGAGATAGAGAAAGAGTGTGTGTGTTTTTGAGGCGGGCATGGCTTTTTTAGTGAATGACACATTCACAGAGACATCTTGCGGAACACCTTAGCCTTCCAGGCCCCGCTGCATGATGACAGACAGATAAATCTGACCGAAGCCTTTATTGTGAGTCAAGGCCGCTGGCAAGTCGTTTATACCAAACCAGCTTGTCTTTGTAAAGAAAGGACCTGCTTGGTCCTCGCTCACGTTCACACAAACCAAACTGCTCCTCCTTCTCACCTCCTCTCCTCTCCCCCTTCCTTCATTTTTACAGCATCCAAATGGCTATCTAAATGCTAAACCAGAGCAATTCTCCAGAGGGAAATCGTCTGTGGGAAAGCCTACGGATAGAGTCCCCTTGATTCTCAGATCGATGTTTGAAGGGGTTGGGAAAAAAAGGCAGCTAATCGCTCGAAGAATTGGTGTCCAGCCAGTATAAACCCCAGAAAGACAATAACACAAGTCCAAATCGAAATGCCAGGTAAGGCTGTAAGACACACTAACATTAAACCAAGAGACAGAGCACTTTGGTTGGAAAGCAGCAAAATGGGAACTGAGATGGATGCAAAAGCATTTCATGGAATGGGCCAAAATATGTTCTAGTGTCAGTCAAAAGCCACTTAAATCAGTGACAGTCAATCTTTCTTTCACACCCACACATGCACACACACACACACTGTGGGTGTGAGGAGAATATAGAACCCTCACTATAGGATATCTTTTTCTTTCACTGAAAAGTACCTATACAGCCAAATAAAGATGCCGGAAATACAAACAACTTTTTTTCGTGCAACATGATATAGAATGCAGCCATACAGAATGCATGTGATGTACAGCTGAAAGCATATAAGCAGTTTTACCTATAAAGTTAAAAGGGTGGCACATGAGGTTATTACACCAGCTTTATCAGTTATTTCTCATTGCTTATCTATCAGCCAGCAACAGAAGCTAACCAAGACCACCATACATTATGTGCCTGTCCTCTAAATCCAGTGTGTTTTACCTGACAAGGCTAGCAGACACCAGACACCTCCACCCCCACTAATGACGTTCTACATAGAATGGACCAAATGATTGCTGACTGCAAACTGTTAACTGGTTAGTACTGTAAATACTACTACTACAACTATTATTAATAATAATGAAAATGAACCACTAAGTTTGTGTGTGTATTTACAGAAGGGTTTAGATTGCAGTAATATTACAGCACAGCTCGGAATGAATATACGAAAATGTTCCTTACGATGGATGTGTAGATATGCAGTAGACATTTCCACCTTTTTTTCTCTCCAATATGATGTTCCAATCTTTTCCACAAATGACAGCTGGAGATCATTCTTAGATAGTTTTCCTCCCCACCACCTGAATAACTGAATCTTCAGTTGTTCCTAATTTTGAATTGACACAACACACACACTTGGGACTGCTATGAATTAATTTCATATAGGACTCTTTTATTGATTTCTTGGTCGTTCTGAAGCCTCTTCAAGGATTTCATATCCAGCAACAATCAGGAGATATTGCTTCCATTATTGAATTGTGTTGAACACACTTTCAAAACTCGTGAGACCATCCACCATACCTGGCAATCAATATAAACTGTGTGGTGGGAAACTAGGGTCTAATCGGTTTAAATCGGAATGGAATTTTATTCTGAGAGATTCCTGCATGTCATGTCAGAAATATTCTATCTGGATGGGTTAGGGAGCCACCAAGGGCAACTAGATATCAAATTAGGAGCCGCAAAGGACATCATGCAAATCAACTGGATATATAATAAAAAATATATATATTTCACAATGTAGATGTTTGACATTGGGATTTTCTACATAACTCATAAATACCTTTAAATTGTATCCAAGTATTCATGAGCTATACTGTAAGTATAACAATGTCAAACCCACTTTAGATTGCCATAGGTTTCTAGTTCTTCCTGGACCCTTAAACTGGACCCTGGAGGGAACCAGATTCTCATAAGCAATAAACTTTAAAATCAACCAAAGCTTTGTTCAACTAGGATATCTAACAAAGGCTTACTTCAGCACATTTTACCACAGGTCAAATCTGCTGTTCCTCAATGCAACTTGGAAGCAAGGGCTGAAATTATTGATGTAGGAAAGCTATTATCAGTTCTATTCAGTGTGTTTCTCTTTTCAGTGGTAAGCAGTCAATCTGTGTGAACATACTTAATATATTTGGTCTGTGGTCCCATCTCAGACACCAACATAAAAGCAAATCTTAATGCAATTTGCAATGACCTAATCCACTTCCGCACCAGATCGAACAGGAAGGTTCCTTACAGCTTGTCTGAAAAAGAACCAATATTCTCTGAGGTGAAATGCCAAATTGAAACAGGGGTGTATCCCTGGTGTTGCGAGTTCTTATATTCATCTATTGGTTACTCATATTCAACCCTTGGCAGTACTGCCTCTGTGTTTTTGTGTTTTTAATCCTGCAAACTGTCAGCCAGCAGCAATCTTGCAAATGTGAAGGTTATTTCTGACAAGAAGTAACAGCGGATATGTTCAAATCACGACTGATTTTTATTTCAGTGTCAGAGTCTGCTCACAGCACTGCGCAATCAATGCGCTACCTTCTGCATAATCAATGGATATTGTTTTCTCCAGCAGGTTATTGTCCATTAGTGTCAAGAAAAGGGACCTTGAAAAAAAGCTAGGCTTTGGGATGTGATAAGTTTCTATCATTTATTAATGATTTAATGTTATTAGCAGTTGTTATTATTATTATTGTCACGTCTTTTTGAGACTTTCTACCTGACTGTCAGATATAATTGATTGGAGCTTCACTTGTGTGCGCTTCTGTGATGTGCTCTCGACAGCTTTTAGAGCCCCTCTGTCTATTAAATCAAAAGAATTGCTCTGCAGGCTGATGGATCCGGTAGTTTGTTACGGTGAGATAGCATTAGGCCCATAAACCAGGGCTGATACATTGCAACTCCACACACTTTATTTTCCCGCTGGCATTTTAAAAGGTTTGGCTCCACTCCTTAAACTTAGAGCCAAATAATAAAATAACTCTTCATTTTTTGAAGGAAAACCCTTAAATCTAAAACTAGATTGGCATATGTTCTGTTTTCATGATGCTTACTGAAATGATGCCACAGTCAGGGTTGATGATTCTTTTCACTTAGAGGCAATTGAATCATTAGGGGAACTTTCCCTTCAGAACAACTTTTAAGTTTTCACCTAGTTAAAATGCGGACAGCAACAGATGTGAATCAATGTAAAGTATCGTGCTCTGTGCAAATAAACAGGTCATCCCCTTTCCTATAAAATAATTTTGGACTGTATAAAACTTTCAAGGTTTCCCATTCCACTTTTTTTTTAATTTCCATTTTTTCTACTGTATAGTCAGAATTCACATTTGAAACCACCCTAGCCACAAAACTACATTTTGCAAGGAGATGCTCCTCCTAAATGCAATATCTTGTCATTTAGTCTAATCTCAGGTCAAGAGGCCTGTCATCATAGCATATACACACACACACAAACATGTCTTCTCCAATAGTCAGCTCTAGAGACAACTGTGCATGGACCAAGCCAACTTGTGTGGAACAAGCAAGATGAAAGCCAAGGAGGGGGCAATGAGCAGAGAGGGACGAGTGTTCCCATGGCAAAGCACAGATGGTCCACAACCATCTATCAGCGGGTAATTGACAGGTCCCACGTGGGTCTCTCTGACACAGGCAGTTAAGGGCTAAAGTACTTCTGAACGTGTCGTTGATGGCGCGAGCAGTGCCAACCACGTGAGCTCTCACAAACAGGGACTAATCGGGAGGAAAAACAGAGTTGAGTCAAGAGAGAGGTTCACTTTTTAATTGTGGGGAATTTTGCCCCAGAATTAGATTACTTGCTCACAAGTGGGCTGGGCTGGCAGGGACTGTTTACGGCGTAATTGTCAAAACTGGGTACAAGTGCATGTATGTACATGCCTAATTAAATCAGCACACATGTGGGATATAATAAGCTTACGAATGGAATAGCTTACTCGTGTGTACTGTATGTGTGTGTGTTGGTACAAAATGTGTGTAAAACTGTACAGTATATGTATGTATGTGTATGTGTGTGAGAGAGAGAGTGTGTGTACAATTTTCCATTGTGTGTGTCTGTGAGTGTACGTGTGTGTGTGTGTGTGGAGATATTGATTGAGGGGCTGCGGCTGGGCACCCTGTCATCTGCATTAGTTGTTAATCAAAGTGGTGGCACTGGTCCCGCGGATCTCCTCGGATACCTCCGCCAGCCTCCCACAACACAAACAGCTTGTGGATCAATTTTTAATAAGGGCTTCTTGTCGTTCCCAGGCAGAGGGTGAGAATTAGAGAGGCATATTTTAATCTGCCGGGGCACCTCGAGACTGCCTTTCTGTCCCCTGGTCGATGGTGTGGGCCGTGAGCAGCCTCCAGAACAGGTGAACAACCCAGGATGCTATTTGCCAAAAGCAGTCACGCACAAAGTGTGTTGTTCAAATAAAAATAGATAGATAAATGTAGCTAGACAGTGAAAGATACGGAGGGAGAGAGAGAGAGGCAGAAAGTGAAAGAGAGAGGGAGAAGGTAGAATAAGTAATAGAATGGAGGGAACAGAAGAGTCAGGGAGGTATAGGCTGAAAGAAACAAATGTACAAGAGATGTTGCAAGAGAAGGGAAGATAGATTAAGTGTAGAAAAGAGAATGAATAGGCTATGAATCTCTTGGGCTTACATGCATGCAGGGGGAAAAAAAGACCACCGCTTACACGTGTAGGTTAATTTAAACCTCCTCCTCGCTTCAAATACAGGACAAGGTCACTTTCATACTGAGGCACTGCCTCTTAATGACACACGGCCGATGTACGTTTCACACAGAGACGCTGGGCTAAATTAATAAGATGAGGAGACTGCAGGAGCAGGGGATTTGGCCGCACAGCAACACTGATCGAGCAAAGCTTGGCTCTTCAGGGCTGATAAATTATTCACAGAATGCCACAAGGTTGGCCAAACTAGAGAAGAAGAAGACGAAGAAGAAAACAAAAAAAGAGAAAGAAGAAATAAATGCCCAGGGCTCTGAAAGGGGCCATTAAGGAGCCATTCAAACCAAATTAAAGGCCTTGCCTGCAGAAACAACATCTTTACACATCTCTTTCTCTCTCTTTCTTTCTGTCCCACTCTTTCCCTCTCTTTATTTCTTCTTTCTATTTTCTCCCCTGGGAAATTTCCAACAGCTGCCAATGTGTGTGTTTATGTGTCTGTGTGTGTATGTGTGAGTGTGTGTGTGTGTGTGTGGGTTGGGGGGGGGCTGTGCACTGGTTTTCTCCTCAGATTGAGGGGAGATGAAATACGTAGCGCACTGCCGATCACAGACGCAGATAGCAAAGCTTTACCTCTAATGATGGCGGTCTCACTTGAAATCACAGTGAAATGGCGGAGGCCGACCAAAGAGTTTGCACAGCACAATTGAAGATAAATATTTGCTGACTTGCCGCTTCAAGTTGGAACATTTCTGGAGTGACACTCATAAACATGCTTGTGCACACACACACACACATACACACACACACACACAAACAACATGGTGATGCGCTATGATGGAGGTTTAACCATAAAAAGCTATTCTCCGCTAAAGTTGCAAATCTCAGTGCCAACACACGAGGATAAGAGCAATGTAATCACAGAAGTTGTAATGCTAATGTAAATTAACAATTTCTGTGGGAATATTGAAATTTTCTGGCAGTCGTTTTGTTGACATAAAAGTCTGAACACACCGAATGTAAACATGCCAATGTTTCAGTTATTCTTCTTAGGCAGTTTGAAAAGCACAGCCATGTATTCATGAACATGTACATCCCTGTTCCTTTCTGCTTCAATCATGGAATATTCCGGGGTAAATCCCCCCCCCCTCTGCCTGAGGAATGTAGTGTTCCACATGGCCCTCACCCCCTGCCTCAGGCTCGGTAACCTCCGTGTTTTACTTCCCCCCAAACAATTTACCGTGTCATGCATTCCCCCAACACACAGGTCAGCCTGCGGTCACAAGGCAAGAGTTTGTATGTCAATGGAATTCTCTAGCTCTCTCTTTCTTTCTCTTTCTCTCACTTTCTCTCTCTCTCCTCTTACCCTTTCTCACTGTCTAACTCTACAATAACCCATACCCCACCCCACCCTCAGCGCTCAAATATACCCCCACAAACCCTCTCTCTCCTTCTCTCTCTCCCTTTTTCTCACTAGACAACTTCTACCTCCTTCTGTGAAACATTACCTTCATTATTCCAGGTCAGTGGAACAGTAAGTAAATTGCCAGTGAAAGGCACCAACCCCTGGTTCTGGTGGAGTAGCAGCCCATCATGCAACCACAGCGGGCTGCCCCGTTATCCCCATCGCTGGTACCACACCACCACCTTCAGCTGGTCTCCTTATCCCCATAGCAACCCAACCAATAATTCAAGGAGGCCTTAAGAGTCTACAGAAATGGAACACAGCTGTGACATTTTGTAATGAGTTGTGAAAAGCTTTGTAGTTGTGTTTCACTGTAAATGTCATGTCATGGTTAAAGGTGTTTATTCAGCGAGGGTGGAAAGTAGCCTGCAATGAATGCAAGAATGAGCGGGCTTACTGTAAATAATGGAGAAACATGTCAGCAATGTAAAAGACATCAATACATTCTGATATACACATTCTCCCTCTCTATGAAAATTATCCCTCATCTTGATTTAGTGTCCATTTTGTGCTCAGAAAATGGTTGTGTGTGTACAGTTCTGGCTCTGTACATTAGAAACAAATGGAGTGACTTAGACCAAGCCATGAATAGCCAATCAATACGGTGCTTCAAAATCCTCATTTCATTGAAAGAGGGGAACAAATATCAACAATGTTTTGCAAAACCAAAATCAAATTGCGGTCTGCATCTTGCTGATTGAGTTGGGTGTATGAACAAGATTGGGCGCAGAGGCTTGTCTCGACTCTTAGAAAAGAATGGACAAATGAGGGAACGAGCTGCGAAAAAAAAAGGGTAGGAAGAGATGCCTGTTGGGATTCAGGGGCCACAGAAAGCTCTCCATAAAGGAAGTTCTGATAATGCCTGGGAGAACAGCCTGCAATTTTCCTGTAATCTTGCTCAAAATCTCACCAATTACTTAGATAACCATTCACAGCTGCTGCGGCCTCTCCCCGAGGATCTTGTGCTCTATGTCTGACTACATACGCCGAGCCAGAGCCACATACGACCACGATGAACACCACTGATAACACTAACAAGCGATCACTCTGTGTCAGATTAATCGGGGCTGCTGGGAGGGAGTTGAGGGTGGGAGTCTGGCCAGAGCTTCAAAAGGATGAGAGCCTGGTTGATCTAGATGTATCTTTAGCCAAGACACAGACAGAGGTGGGAAAGGACTCCATCTCTTTCTGCCCCCCCATGGCCCCCTCTCTCTCTCTCTCTCTCCACGGGAGTCAGACAGGTATCAGCAGTATGGTAATCCAGATCTGCATGGCCTCCGGGTGCACAAGCTGTGAAGCAGGTTGCCTGACACACACACACACACACACACACCAAAAAAAAAACCCACCATTCCCCACTCTCTCAGATCTCAGAGTTTCCCCAAGGGCTGCCATGGCGTTACAGTGGAGGACTTACTTATGTGTGTGTGTGTTTCCTGGAGCCATCTTGGCAACCGAGCATTGCCTCAGCCTCATTCAGTCAGATCTGATGGAGCTTGTGTATCTGTGATGCATGCCTGCTTGCCAGTTGACCTTTAGCCCCTCAAAGTAAACAGAGAGTGTGTGTGTGTGTGTGTGTGTGTGTGTATGCATTACAACTTTGATATAAATTGTAATAGTGCGGTATAACAATGCACAAGCAGTTGATGGTTTTTTTGGCTCTCAGAGTTGAGATGTTTGCAAGACTGCCCTATAGTCGAACCTGCCTGGGAACGATATGAACTCCTCAGTGATTGATTAATCATTGATGTCATTTCCAAGTTTTGCCTTTTCTGGTTTCCCAAGACCCCACATGCCCCCTTGCCTCCCCTCTTTATCCTTATGGCTAATCCATGTTCTGAACACAATTCACAAAGAGATGGGTGTTTGTGGATGAGTGTGAATTTGTGTGTGCGTGTGAGTGTGTGTGTGTGTGTGTGTGTGCAGGCCGTGTGATTTTTCCATCAGCCGAGGTCTGAAACGGCCTCACACTCGCGGGGCGTAAACTTCAGGCAGAAGAGAAGAGGAGAAATTACAAGGCTGAATGGTCTGTTTCTGCA
The DNA here is from genome assembly GCA_027481765.1 of Tenualosa thibaudeaui. Lineage (NCBI taxonomy): Eukaryota > Metazoa > Chordata > Actinopteri > Clupeiformes > Clupeidae > Tenualosa > Tenualosa thibaudeaui. Next base: position 20,425,158 of record JAIFZK010000008.1, on the reverse strand, counting down.
GGGGGGACTCTAGCTGCTGGGATGAGGCTGTAATTGCTGTTTTGTTTTCCCTCTTGGTACTGGTGTGCACTCTTGAATTGGCGTGGAATGCCAAAGGCAGTTTAAGCAACACACACACACACACACACACACAAATCACAGACCATGAATCCCTCCCA
>JAIFZK010000008.1:20390000-20420000 GCA_027481765.1 Tenualosa thibaudeaui | reverse complement strand
CTACTTAAGCTACTTACTTAGCCTACTTAAACCAGAAAATAGCCTAATGAATGTGTGGTTACATGATGTTTTGATGAATTGACTGAATGAAATGATGTATTAATAAATTTGACAATAAATATTTTAGTGTTTGCCCAAATTACTGCTTTCTGCTTTTTGCTTCTGATGTGCGAGCCTGGCCTAATTCACTATTTTCCTCTGTCCACAATTATCTTTGCTGAGTGTCATCCCTGCCTCACTCCGGCGGACTCCTCTCACCCTCCCCTCCTGAGTGGACTACAACCAACACTACGGGAGGCACATCTCACGACCGACTCCCCATCACAGAGGACCTTCCTGGACGCCGACGCTGGGCCCGACTCCCCTTCCTGAGGCTTTGTGATTGACCCCCCCTCACAATGGCGCTGTCAAATGGACCCTTACTGTTACCCCCATGACCCATCTCATTCCTTTGAGTTTGTCACTATGCCTGGCCGCTGCTACATTGTCCAGCCATAATTCCTGATAACCACCTATAGACGGACTACCATGTATTGTAAGAGTGGGATAATACTCTATTATGAACTATTATGAACCTTAGCTAAAACCATAGGCAGCTTATAGTCTATCATGATTACTACTGATTGTAATTTTTCTGCATGACCCCTGGCAGTTGCATGACCCCTTGAGTCGTGGATCTGCCCAAGGTTTCTTCCTAGATTAACTGAACATAAGGGAGTTTTTCCTTGCCCCTGTTGCTCTTTGGTGCTCCTTCTGTGAAGCGCCACGAGACAATACTATTGTAAAAGGCGCTGTATAAATAAAACTGAATTAAGTTGAATTGTTTAATTGTTTAGTGTTTTTAGTGACCATGTGAATGGACAGTTCCAGTCTGTCCAGGCCATCATTTGCTATTTCAGTCATAAATGCTGATTTCAGCTCAAGTGACTAAGTATGACATTCCAAATTCTATGTTTTCACCATGATTAGGGAAACAGAAGCAACTAAGGGCATAGCATTTCATTTCATACATTTCAGCAGCCCAGCTCAGCTCAGTTCAGCATCAGCACCACTGCCAAACCCAGCCGAGCATCAGCCCTGGTCTGCCCAGTCTAGCAGCACAGACCAACCAAGCAGTAGCACTCACATAGAACAGAATTTGCCAGATTGTTGAAGTATCTCACAATACGAATATTTCAAAAAATCATACCCATTTATCTATGTCTCTAACAAGAATGTAGGGTGTTCTGAGTGCAAAACAAAAGTGTTTATAGAGAAGGATCTCAGAAGTGCAATTTTTCCAGTGAAAAAATTTGCCATGTCGGTGCAGCAAATAAGTTGTGTGATACTTGGGACAACAGTGACACTACTGAATCTTAACGACACAACATTTGAGAGTACCCCCATATGGCAAATTCCATTTTAACCACTTGGCGTACCCATTGTGCAAAACCACTTGCTACCACTAGGGTACGTCTGGATTTCTAGGGTACTGTTGGCCCATGTGATTTTGTTTCTATGAATCAAGTGTTTATTTTTTGTCTGCTAAAAAACGCTGAATCAGTGTCTTCTTGTGTTGTGTTTTTGGGCACATAAATCGACTGAGTTGTGCTGATAGAAAACTTGAATGAATAGCGAATTTACAGAATGTAAAGATCTGGCTTTAGAACAAAAATGCAGTCACTAGGGAAAGAATGAAAGCAGTCCAAATCTTTACCTGGAGATTTTCCCATGAAAACTGTGAACTGTGTGTGTCTGTGTGTGTGTGTGTGTGCACAGATGTGTGTGTGTGTGTGTGTGTGTGTATGTGTGACAGTGTGTGTGAGAGGAAGCAAGAGAGAGATGCTGATGATTGCACTATTATAGCTCAGGAACTTAATGTGTGCCATTAGCAGGTATCTAATGGTAAGTCTATTATTGATCCATTGTAACTGTGTGTGTGTGTGTGTGTGTGTGTGTGTGTGTGTGTGTGTGTGTGTGTATGTGTGTGTGCACATGCATGTGCCTGCATGTGTGTCTGTGTGCCTGCAACCTTCCACACATTGACTGTTCCCTTTCTCTCTCTGGGCAGCTAAAACCGGCCAGCGCTTGTCAACATGTGTTTGGTCAGCCCGGGCTCTGGCCTTTGTCAGCACCTCACAGTGGGCCAGACCAGCACAGCCCAAAGTCCCCACAACAAGATCTAAACAGATTCCATTAGATTCAATTTCATGCGGACACACTCCAGTAGTCTCCACTATAAGTCCATCTAGGCTAATGGAGTAATCACATCATTGTGACAATTCAGATATATCTGTGGGAAAACAAGGAATCACAGAGGCCAGTTTGTCTTCATTATGTCTATGGCACAGTGGTGATGCATAAGAATGATTTATTTGTGCAGAAACACAATAAATGCTTTCAAAAAATGGACAATGTAACATTTGCCTGCAACACGCTAACACAATAAATCTCCAAAGCTGTCTGAAACTGAAATGAATCCAAGTGAACAAACAGCTGAATTCTCATACTTACTAATTTAATTTATGTACGTGTTTATATTTACACTTCCTGGGTGACATAGACACCACAGGTCCACTTTGAGCCAGTGATGCCTGTATATCTCCATTGTTCATTCAGAGACAAAAAAATGTGGCTGATTTCATTTGCCACTGAATCACAAGCCTCTCATTCGTTGCTGATTGATTTAGCCCAGTTCCTCATGGCCCTCAGTTCAAGTCATTTATGTCCAGCTCAACCATGGAAGCCCATTGACGACAGCAGCAGTGGTTAGTATTGTGAGCCAGTCCTGACCAAATGAGTGGTCAGTGGAACTGCATCCAAGAGTGTATAATCCAACAACAACAGCAGAAGTGGAGAAAAAGAAAGGGAAAAAAATCACTGTCTGTTACTGAGGCAACAGATCGAGCAGGTGTGAGGGGATCTGGGAGGGACAAATTACCCAGTGTCCACCTCCTGACACCAAGAGCCTGGCCAGCCTCTCACAACACACAGGGGGATGGGCAGAACGCTGTCGACAGGGTGGTGGTGATGGGGGAGAGGAGAGACGACTCTCAAGCTGTGAGGTACACTCACGGGGGGGTGGGGGGGTGATTCCATAGGGGGGCATTTCTATCCAAGCACCTGTCAGAAATAGTACAAATTAGTGGTTGTTTCAAACAAGATTTGTTTGTAATTAACTGCAGTTGTTGAAATTAACTGCATTCTAATAGTGTGAATTAGAGCATATTTTTTTTTAAATTAAATAAACCATTTGAACAACATGGAGTGACTGACTGGTTTACTCATAAGAGGCCCTACTCGAGCAAGCAGAAACCATGCCAATTGCATTGTCACATTGTCAGAAGCACACCCAGCAGGATCCTGAGATAAAAAAACTCTGACAGTCGGAAACCAAATGTGCATATTTACTCTTGTGAGAAATAACTTCCCTTAGTCTTCTGATGGTGCTTGTGCTGAACATGCAATTATCACACATGATCTGCATTCAAAGATGGAGCAGTAAAAGCCTGTATGGTTATGAAATAAAAAATGGAGTATGACAGATTTATGATTTCCTTTGCAAGTGCCAGTGACATAGGAAAGAGAAAGACAGAGAGAGAGAGAGAGAGAGAGAGAGAGAAAGAAAGAGAGGTATAGTATTCCAGCCTGGCTCAGTAAGGGATAGAACTGTCCCTGTGTTCATCCTGGCCCCCACTGCAGTCAACTCCCCTCTTGCCTTCCAGCCACTGAAAATTCACAAGAGGACTTCAAGCAAACTTAAATTAGATCTTTCTCAAGGCTAAATTAGACCTCAAGCATTTTTCCTTTGGCTGGTTCTGCATTAGACATGCAAGACTTTCAGGCCCATTTCTCATGTCTTCAGTGCTGCTATTCCCAACCCCCTGTCTTTGCCTTTGTAGAGGCAATGGCTAACATATGCCATAGTTGCTTTAGGAGGAAACCCATTTGTGACCACATCTGTTAGACTTGAGGCTAGGCTGGGTCAGGCTGGGTTAGCCATCTCCCTGTGCTGTTATGATTAGAGAAACCACATGAAGAGCATGTGTCTTTTTCTCGCCATGCCGGAAACATCTTGGCAAACGATGACGGCAGTCGGTGGGTTGGTCTGTCGGTCGGTGGCAGGGCTGTGACAGTAACGCCAATAAACGCCATGGTGCCTCTTGCAGGGGGTCTGTCATGATCCAGAACCCACTGACACGCAACAGTTGTGGATCATCAGGAGTGCATCATAAACACACACACACACAGACACAAAGACACACACAAATCTATATGATTACACTGATATGTAATAGTAAATAAAATCCATAGGAATTCACTGTTTTTTTTAGCAGTTTTGTCCTATTTGGGCTTTATAAAAAATCGAGTCCCACCTCTATCTCTACATTTGTACAGTTTCACAGTTACAAACTGGCATTTCTATTTTGCTAAAAACAAACATCATGTTATCTCTGAAGGAGAACACATGATGTCATGAACACCTGAGATGTGTTTTTCCAAGAGTGTTAACGTTGAGCCGACTGACTGAAAGAGAACAATGCTAACAAATAGTTAGCGCCTTGCTCTTCCACTTTGGTAAAACTGTAACAATTAACCGGGTTTTGATGATATCCCCCATAAGGCAAATGGCACACAAAATATTGAAGACATTAACAAGAGTATGTGATGTGCACAGCCAACTTACTCTTTCAGCCAAGTGGTAAAATATTTTTAGATAATAGTTTATTTTTAAACCTTCTGATGTAAATGCTTTAAAGATCTATGCTAAGAAATTCTTTAAGTAAACCACATCTGTGTGCATGCACCCATGCACCTCACATGTATTTAGTCTCCTTACATTTTATTTTCACTGAAGCACAGTGCATCACACTGGCCCAGTCCAACACACTGATCACTGGGAGAAATAAATGGGTAGGTTGTGCCAAATGTAATCACCTGAAATAAATTAACAGCCACTAATTGCTGTATTTAAGACCTACAGTCACACTCCTCTTCTCATCTTCATTGTTTCTTGTAAAGTCCCTTGTTACCACTAACACCTTGATGGAATTTAGGCGTAAACAAACACAATGTGAACAGCCAAGTGCGTCAGAAAAACAGCAACATCTTTACTCTTATTATAAATATTGTAAACCAAGGCTTTTAAAACAAAGCATGACATCAGTGCACTGTTCAGCCCATTCACTGATGATTGTGGCAAGAGAGGGGTTTGCCTTTGCCACATTATCCCACGCTGCACCACCACCACTCTCACCACTGGCCCTGCACAAAGGCAGCATCTAAGGGAGGGGACAGGTCCTGTCACTGTGACCATCTACAGAGTAATCAGTCAGCCTCCTAATCAGGGAGCAGCTCTTTGGGCTTCCTGTCACTTACTTCTCTCATCTCAAAACAGACATGGGGTGAAAAGCATATAAATGACCATTTCATTGGAATGACAGAGCAAGTATATGCAATACTTATATTAATCCTTCATGGAGTTAAACTCATAAGATAAGAAATATGATATATGATAGGATATGGTATGACACAAAATGATAAAAAATTTGTCAGTAATATATTTTCAGTCACTGGATGTAACTCGATTCCTAAAATGGTTAAAATTCCAGTTCCAGTCCTTGTTCTACAGGCAATGAAGTGTGTAGGCTCTCAAGATTGGCACCATTATCGTGTCGCATAAAACACCTTCCAAATGCGCCACAGACATTCGAATATCACTCTGTCGTGTTTGTTCTAGTGCACACGAATCGTGTGCCACAGACATTATTCTGCCCAGACCATTCAGCTTCCACATGCTAATGCAGCACTTAGAAAGCATCCCATCTCACACGCACAGACACACACTCACACGCATAATGACTTACACTCATATGTTAATGCTCCCCACATCTCAAATAACACAATGATCCCTCCTGCCCTCATGGCCTTGCCGCTAGTGCTGTGAGCTTGCTTGATTTCCCGCAGACTGAGTGGGTATTTATTTACCTGGGTGACCACACTGATCACCGCAAATGGCGGCACTCGTCATCCAGGGCCATGATGGGCTTAGATGGATCTTTGTGTTGAAGGCGTTGTGTCCAATCAACAGCCACCCTGCTCTGGTATGTTATGTAAGTGTATGGATGAATACGGCAGACAATTAATGCCAGGCTCACTACAGAGCAGAGTAGAGGACGTCATGGCACAGCTTGAGTTATTGGGATAATGTATTGGCCTTCTCTTAAATATGAACTTATTGCTACATTTGTCAACTGTGTAATTGTATAGTCCATCTATCTATCTATCTATCTATCTGTCTATCTATCTATCTATCTATCTATCTATCTATCTATCTATCTATCTATCTATCTATCTGTCTGCCTACCTACCTACATAGCTATCTACCTACCAACCTATCTACTTCTCTAGCACTTTGATCAAGTTGAATGTTGCTTTGGTTTGCGTTTTGTATAGTTCCTTTATTGTGAGCATGGCAGAAAGAGAGACAGGGAGAGAGGAACCAGAGTACCCTGGCCCTGGATGGGCTCCAAGTGCCTCATCAAACACAATGACAAGCACCTGAGAGCTGGGAGATCGCCCAATCACACAGCGCTGTGTCTGCACCTGCTGCAGCTGGCCTCTTTCACTTTGATCCCTGCCTGGCAAGATCTGGGCATCTGCACTACTTCAAAAACAACAAGTGCACCAACGTTTTATCAGCGAGAGAAAATCATGTATGAACCTGTATACTCAATTTCCCCTAAAATTAGACCACTAAACACATTTACATTTTTTATGCAGCTACAATAAGCTCATGAACTGATTCACTGGAGATATAGACACGGTTCAAGTCAACAGCCTCGCTAAATTGTCCGCGGCTGCAGTAAATCTCAGTGCTGGGTGACACCCGGGATGCAACTGTGATTCCGGCGCAGCATTTCATCAGCACAGAATGTGACAGACAATGATGCTCCTGCCAGGCAGAGCCAGGGTAGATGGCCAGAATAAATTGGCCTCAGGATTACTTCTCTCGCCCACCACAGATACAAAGCCCCGGCGCGGTCTCATCCACGCCAATATGGTAGCAGCCGGGAACATCATTTAAGCGGTGAGCGTTGTTGGAACATGGTGATAATACAAAGCATCGTTCCCTCTCCCACGCAGGATATTAACAGTAAAAAGTAGCCCCGGCTGTTACTGACAATAAAAGAAGTCTTTTTTAGGACTGTGCTCCAGTCCCACCATGAAGGTATATGCATTCATGATCATGATGGCTGACAGATTTTCAAAATGGGAACATTTATTGTATGAATGTCATGGTTCTGGGGGCCAGTGAGACAGGGCGGGGGTGGCAAGAAGGCAGAAAGAAGGACTCATGCTGAGAAAAAGGTACAGACCCAAAAAAACAACAACTAAACAAACAGGCACAGTGTACACTGATACACACACAAACACACACACAGCCCTTGTCGGGCGGGATTAGTTTTTCAAGGGTAGATGGAGTAATGCAATTTTACCATTGATGGCTTGATTGACAAGATAATTAAAACTAAAAAAGAATGGTATAGGTAAGTATAAGTATAAGTAGCTTTTTTTGTCAATTTCGTCACATGTACAAGACATACAAAGGAATCTAAATATATTTCTCACTCCCCTGTGGTGGGGAGAGCAAGAGGTCGCTATGTCTAGGGACGCGCCACCAATGTTCCAAATTCCAACCCAATGGTTACTGGATTTACACTGTACTGTTAAAGTCCTTTCATCACGTGTGCCATCAACACATTATTAGGCCTACATGCAACAGGTTGGGTTGAATGACAAAACAGGCTGTTGGTTTATAGTTGAGAACTCTGACATTATTTTTCTGGACCTTCATGATAGGTTGCCATCATCTTTACTGTAATGACCCATTCGGACAAGACTAAAACCACTAGGAAGCTCTGGTAAAAATTACTCTAGACCACCTCTCCATCGAAGATTAATCCCATCTAAATAGATCTATACAGAGAAAAACTGACAGAGCCGTAAAAACAACCAGAAAACAGATGTGCACACACACACACTCTCTCTCACACACACACTTACCACATAAGCAAACAGTGGTTCCTAGGGATATTTGTGGAGGGGTTGCAGTATTGACTCACATCACCATGCGGCTTTGGCAGGATTAGCCTGCCAAGCTGAGAAAATCAGGCATGACAAGAGTGACCTTAAAGGTGCCAAGCATGAAAGGTCAGACAAAATGCCAGGGACATATATCTCATTTACATCCATAAAGCATTTGTACACACATAGGGATTAATACAGACACATTCACTCACACACTCAAATTAATAACATATCTTTTCAGGGCTGAGGGTGTCTGCACAGCTCTGGTGCCATCCAGACCAATCCACTGAGTGACTCACTCTGTAGCAGAATCTTATTACGATAAATGTCTTCTGTACTCAGTAACTCTTGCTGTTTCTGAAATGGCTCTGTGCTGCATGTCACAGGAACTGGGATCTGTCATTTTGTATCAAAAGAATGTGTGCTCGGTGACTAAATTGTGTGCGCACTTTAAATCATTCAATGAAATTTAGCGCACATTTTCTCAATATGGAACAAGCAAAATAAGATCTCGCAATGGTGCACCCCAGGCAGGACGAAGTTACTGCAGGACTTTACTGAATATAAGCCACACCATGTGTAAAGCAAAAGCATGTACTGACCTCAACCATGTATTAACTTCAGTTTACTAAAAATGACCTGTTGAACCACAATCAGATCAGATCAAGTAGAATGATGAAAAGAAATACAATCCTGTATATACCCCTCACCCATTTTTCAACCTCATAAATGAGGAAAGTCTGCAAAATCAATGTACTAACCTTGGTTAATAATCAGGAAATTGCAGAGGCACTTCATTTCATCATGGAGAGTCTTCATTTTCAGATGTCACATCATATGTGACCTTGTGTCACTCTCACGCTCCTCATGCCTTTGACTTGTGCGCCATTCACCTTTGAAGACTAAAAACCTGGTTTACTAGTTTCAACACTAGATCACCTCATCAGGGTTTCTCAGAGCTCTCCGCACCACATCATACTCTATGTGTGTTTTTTGTTAGTTTTCAATGATAGGTAATGACTTTTAAAGGAGAAATCTGGTGTAAATCAAATCATAGCCCTGTTGTTCAAAGTAGTCACAGAGTGCTGCCTGTAGGAAAATTTATGAGAAAATTTGATACAGACTTAACAGTGAACTCACTTTCACTTTCATTTTCCTATGCCCCATTCAGTAAATGTTTCCCTACAGACAGCACTCGGTGACCTCAAACAACAGGGCTATGGAATGAATCACACCACATTTCTCTATTAAGCGGTAAGTTACACACTACTTAATTCACTTTTTTATTTGTTTATAGTAGAAGTATCTAGAGACATTTACTAAGCACAGTCAGGGATTTTCTTTGGCATAGTTACCATTGATTAGACAGGGGACCAGTGGAGGGTGAGATGACATAAGATACAGAAGTAAAGAAGGAAGGGGAAGGGTAGACAAGAAGACACCTAACTTACATGTTAGCATGTTAAATACAATAAATGAGTCATTCACCCCCCTATAGAAGAGCATGGCAACTCTGGCTTCCTGATTGTTTAATCTTGAGGACTGCATGGTGACCATCAATAATGACACAACCAATAATGACACTGAAATCTCCATAGAAGGGCATAGATCACAGGCTCCACAATACCAGCAAGATCTCCAGGCTAGGCACATAAGACATTTTCTTAGCAGCGATTTTCTCTTCTAGGTCCTCTCTGAAGTGAGTAATGGCAGCAGAGACCTCCACTGCTGACTCTACAAACCAGTTTGCATGACCACAGTGTGAGAGAGTTGAGTGTGATTCACAGACTAAAGGCTGCTTCGGCCGTGTGCCGTCCATGACCTTTCGACCCCATTTGCCCCCAGTGGTCTAAGCTGGAGTCATTAACCCACCATTAATGACTGCTGAGCAGTGTGGGTGCCTGGCGAGGTCAAGCATGGCACAATGGGGGACATAGAGGACGCATTAAAACCACATGCATCTGACAGATCACATAGAGGGACCATGCTTACTGACCTGACAAAAAGCAGAAGACCTTAGGGGAATGTTATCTGAGAGTCGTGCTGCACTTCCTGAGTTTTACAGCCTCATACAGCATACACCCACTTCCCCACACACGCACACACACATACAAATACACACATATACACATTTATACAAGAACGTGCAATTCCGCCCACGCAGTCATGGATGCATGTCATACACATCTATTCAGAGATTGAAACTCACAGGGAGCCACAAACACAATTGTATGGAGTTGCTCCCTCTACAAAATCAAGCACTCGACACACGCACAACATTGATTAGCCTGTTTACAGAATCAATTTTCCCAAATGATGCAAAATGATGTGACAGGAGAGCTTGGTGGGCTCCGAAAGGCATCACAAGGCCAATTAGATTTAATGAACAATCGGCTCACTTGGCAATTACACCTCAAAAATGAAAAAGGTACACTTATTTAGGCTAATCAAATTTCATTAGAATAATTAAGTTCAACTCCACAATATAATAACTGCTAAAATGTCAACAGCAACAGAACACAACAAATAGTGACAGTGAGCTATAATCAAGTGTATTGAGAGCACAAAAACACTATCGCCAATGGCATTCCATGCAAGATTACAGTAAAACCCCATGCAAAACAGTGCATGTGCATTCACATGCAAACACACACACACACACACACACACACGCACTCTCTACACTCTTCATCTCTAAAGTGAGAGAGAAACAGAAACAGAGAGAAATCAGTGGTCAGTCTACAGCATGTAGAGGTCAAAGGTCATAATCAGAAAGCTTCACTATTTCAGTCTAGTGCTGCATAGAAAAGAAATTAAGCGCAGAAAAAGGAGTAGAAAACATGGCATGAAAGATAAATGATTCACCTGTTACAAAGACCCTTGGCAGGGTGCTCTCCACTGGATATACAATCTAATCATCATAATCACTTAATCATTTTAATTCCTCCACTACCCCCTTCTCTTCTTAACAGCCCTCAGATCCTCATAACTCATTGCACTGGGTTTCTTCTTCAAGCCTGTCAGGTTCAAGGGTTCCTCCTGTGCTCCTGGATCTCAGAGGAGGCATTATGAAGAACAGGAAGGATGGAGAAAAAAAATGAAAACAGAAAGAAATGAGAGAAGTTATTGAGAGGGAACATGGAGAGTGGGATATGAATGCGATAAGATGCAACACAGCCGCTGTCAAATTTTTCTGTTAGTCCCTGAAAGAGTAGGAGTGAAAGAAGGCAAAGCCATGATTGCTGGAAGGTCATACTGTATATGCACAATGACCTGGCTGGCTTTTCAGGCACGTGGCACTGTACCTCATCAATGTTTATCATGAGAGATGAGTCATCAGTGAATTATGCATCCCGGGTTAATGAAGGGAGCTCAGAATAGGAAATGAAGAAGAATCTGATTCCTTTGCCCTCTGACCTTGTCGAGATTGGAGTGGAAATAGATTCCAGCCATGAATAAAAACATTGACCCAACAATAAATTTGAGCACATCTGATAAAATCTGGTATTCATGGAGCATTAGTTAATTTGAGCTAACAGGACAACAAAGAAGCATGATTGAGCTGATGGTATCGGCCAATGCCTCTTTTTTCCATTGTGTTTGTCTTGCTTCAGACAACAGCAACAGGAGAACTGAGTTCCTTTCAAAACAACCTCTAGCCTCTTCACACAAAACATGTTTTTTTCATGTTCTTTTTTTGTTTGTTTTGGATTTGCTCATTGTGTTTCACAGTCAGTGCTCTACAGTTAAAAGGCAGCAAAATACAGATGACTCATAAGGTTGTCTTTGATTCATTACTCTTGCTGGTCTGGCATTGGATGACTGGATGTTTCCTATCTGTGGATTATGATTGTGCCACAGGTGAGGTGGAGAGGAGAGAGGTGAGACAAGAGGTGCTGTTATCAGCTCAGGATGGAGGCAAAGTGGGAGAAAGCTGGTTCTCACAGGTTATTCAAACCTCTCAGTTTCCAATCTTCCAGTGACTCCCCTCATACCACACAGAGATACTAAACTTACATGTCACTTCTAATACAACCATACACATATATACATATATATATATATATCTATATATATATATATATATATATATATATATATATATATATATAGTAAATCAACATACTTCTGTAGAGGGCAATATATTATATATATATATATATATATATATATATATATATATATATATATATATATATATATATATATATATATATATATATATATATATATATATATATATATATATATATATATATACATATATATATATATAATATATAATGCAATATATTCTCTACAGAAGTATGCTGTCATCACATTTGTCAACAATATAACTATATATAAAGTTACTCACATAGTTACTGATTTTAAGACCCATTATAGCAGTCTCTGCCATATATGATGTTACAGCATCCAGTACTATGATTTGTGGGGGAAAAATTGCTGATGCCTTACACCAATATCATTGGATATTAACATTATTACAGTCACTATGGCTTTATATAGTGCCTACCGTAACTGTATAACATGGTTATGACATAGAAAATGAGAACATAGAAAATGTTTTTTCTAGTTTAACTCCAAGCAGCAGGGGTGTACAAATAATCCCCAATAATCACATGAGGTTTCATCACTCTGATTATAAACAGGTTGTTCAAGCCTCTTGAGGCTCCCAGTCTTTCAGCACTCGCCTGACATAAAGACACCATATCCATTGGCACTTCCACACAGTCATGGCCTGCACATTGCCCTCTATAGAACATGGTTGTATATAGATTTACTGTGACATTTAGCAACATTGTAACTATGTTATCATCAATAAAAGCTTTCATAGCGATTGATTTTATGACATGTTATGAGTGGCTTATGTATGATCGGTTAGAACGATCTCTGGTAAAGACTGTAATATCATCGGACATGACCAGATAATGATCATTTGTGGGCGTATATTGCATTTGTCATATCTTCATGACATGGTTATGACATACATATAACCAAGAGGTAAAGAAATAAAGTGTTAACTTAGTGTTAACCTACCTAACTCCAAGGAGAGCCAAAGCTAAATGGATCTCTTCTTTGATGGATTCTCCCCCCTGCATGCCTGCAATGTGCCTTCACCATTGAATTTATTACTCGCTTGGGTTTATTAGTGTCCGTTTCAGGGTTCAATTTCTGCAAAACATTCCCTTGATAATGCCTTTGACCAGAAGGAAGTGTAGCAGGAATAGCAAATCCATTGGCAATCCATCTAGAGTCACTTAATGGAGACTCGGCTTTAAGCTTATTTGATTCTTCCATGCTCTTTTGGCTTTGTGCCTGGCAAAACAAATCTAATCACTTCTTAAGTAGTGATGACATTGTGTATCAAACATTTACCGAACAGGGAGGTGAATTGCATGGAACAGACACATGCACAGACACTTATGTAACTCACAAACTATCCATGTAATGTTGGCTACACACGTCTCTATCGATACACACATTCATCTTTACTCAGAGATATATAATGCTATTTCTCTCTCTTTCTCTCTCTCTGTGTCTCACATACACACAGCCACATCCACACACAGACACACACACACCACACACACGTAGTAAATTGCAGTTATGGCAAGTGTTGTGGACGGTTGAGGGCTAAATTAATTTAGCATCTACTGTCAGTCCACTTACTGAATCTCCCCATAACTGCATTTCCCAGTGGCTGATCTCCACATCAGAGGCACTCAAATGCACACAGAGCTGAATGTGTGTGTGCGTATGTATGTGCGTGTGTGTGTGTCTGTGCGTGTGTGCGCACACATGTTTGTACGTGTGTGTGTGTGTGTGTGAATGTGCGTGTGTGTATTTGTGTCAGTGTGTTTGTGTCACTGCAGGTGTCTTTGTGTTTCAGCTGAAACATCAATATACAGTATACACACAATGTGTGTGTACAATATACACACACATATAAACACAGTAATTAGAAGAAAAACAAACGCACCCTCACACACAGTTATAAGACTGCTCTTTTTACTGTTTTCACACTTCAAGTGAAATCTTGAGAGATACAATTTCTGTCCTTCTGTCTTTATTTACATTGATCAGTAAAAGCAAGCAGCATGCCTCATTGTATGTTATACAGATAATATATACCAAATTGTGCTTTAGCCCTAGGGTTAGTTAAAGTTACAAAGCATGATAATAGTTTGACACAAACACTGTGTGTCACTTTAGCAATATGTAGTCAAAAATGTGAATGGACAAAATCTCTCCATTTAATCAAATGAAATAAAGATTCATCGGCATGAATGAATTAAACAATTGTCAAACAATTGTAAACAATTGGCCTGTGCAGTAGTAGTACAATCAAGAAAACATGTAAAACAACATAAAGTAGATCTGTTGTAACGGCTCTGATTGCATCACTGTTGGTACCTGTCTATTAGCAGTGTCCAATTTTCCTAGTAGACGCCTCCTGGGTTTCATACGCATGAGTGTCTCATTTAAGATTTCTGTTAGCTGCTCCTGGTTGGTTGTGTTCTACTGAACAACTATGATGCTCTGCATTCATCAGATAATGGATTCATCAGATAATGGATTCATTTGCATAGAGTTGAGCAGAGCCTAACTTCTTTATGTGACAGGGCTACTCAAACAGCTGCGCCGCCTTCCTCCGCCTGACGCTCTCCGTTGAAAATGAAGTAGTTTGACTTGAGGTGATTGGTGGACAGGCGATGTGTGATTGTAAACAGCCAAATTAATGTCAGCACACAATATGTAGATGGTGTCATTCACTGCATGGCTTAAATTTGGTGCACAATGAGATTGTAAAAAGGCCTTCACACACACACACACACACTTCTCTTTCTCTCTCACACACACAGAAAAATACAGATTCTCTCTCTTTTTCAGACACACACACATGCGCGTGCGCACACACACACACACAAAGCCACTTGTAATTGTCGGTAATGAGACCCCATCTGTCTGTCTGAGCCATAGTAGTGTTGCTGTGACTAAAACACTGTCAAAAGACAAAGAGACAAAGAAGAGCATAGAGAAAAGAGAATGAAAGTGAGAGAGAGAAAGAGAGTGATCGAGAGAGCATTGTGTGCGTGTATGTGTATCTGACTGTCAGGAAGACTGTGGTGACAGAGATCAAGTGTAAACTGATAAGGACTACAGCTCCACCTTGAGGCCTCTGATCACACTGCTCCATCCCACTCTTGCTGTAAGTCTGGTTTGAGCACACCATTCATAGTGTGCTGTACTGCTCCTATTTTTCCCTGAATCAGGATAAAGAGTACATTAGACACAGAGATACAGATTCAGCAGAGCATGGACTAGACTGAAATTAGATTAGCACCTCCTAGGTACTGCAAAGGGGTAAGCTGAAAAGGTCTCTCACACTTCTACATATCCTTACTTCACACAGTTCTTACTACACATACAGTGCACACACACACACACACACACACACACACACACACACACACACACAAACATCTTAGTGAAAATCAAGTACACTGTACAGTACCATACTGCCATCTGGTGGATTCAATAATGTTCTACATTTGCACTGTAAAATCCCTTTCCTGTCCAGTAGGAGGAGCCAAAGCCCCTCACATCGCACCACAGAACACTGACTGTATAAAGAAATAAGAGGTACAGCCATGCTTTGACGACTTCACTTTTGAAGTGATGATTGATTAATCATGGCTGAAAAAAGTTTACTAGGAGCCTGTATGATTGACAGCTACCTCCACTAGTCACCTCCACTCTCTAAGTGACTGCAACTCCCTCTGGTTAAATGACCACATGAGAAGGTTTTTTTTTATTGTTGATTGATTAGCACACACAGTAGACATACAACATGAGAATTAGAGAGAAGACATAGAAGCAAACCAAAGCAACTTATATATTTTGTTCAGGCCCAGTCTCCCCTCGAGCAACTTAGGGTTGAGCGCCTTGCTCAGGGGCTCAATGGCTACTTGCACACTAGATAGTTCCTTAATCGCTACGCTACCACCGCCCAATTTCTTTGGAATTTTGACACTGAACTTGAACTTAACAAATTTCAAAGTGTTTGCACTGTGAACTTCGCACATGGTGTAGTTTGCCATCTCCTCTTCCGACCACATTTGCCAAAGTACCCATTAATGTGAAATGTTATCTTACAGAAATAAGTAAGAAATAATACAGAAACAGGAGTATGAAAAGTGTAGATATAAAATAAATGAACACAATAATGGTCCGGTAGTACAGTCATGTCTATCCTTTCTTGCTTATATATCACTGACATTACATCTACAGTATGGGTATCCCAGGGCCATAGCCTGCTGTCATGGCAAACATTTTAAACAATTGGTCAGCTTTCCAAGTCAAACATTCTTGTGGCTGAACTTGTGGCCTGATGCACCTTCTTGAAGTAGATAATAACTCTTGTAATTCAGTTTTAGGTCTTTGGTGAGAGTTCCCCGCCCCTATATCTCTGTGGGAGAGGTAGAGGAAGAGGAGAAGGCAGATATCCCTCCTCTCAAGTTTCAGTCTTTTTTTAACAAATTCACATTTTTTTCCCTCTCAAAAATACTTAATCTAATTGGATGGTCAAACAATTTGTTACACCTGTGATGTTTCGGTCAAAATTGACCGGACTGTAAGAAAATTAATGGGTGAGATCACACAATGCATATTCACTTACATAAACATAAATACAATCCACACTTCCTATTTTTGCTTCCTGTGACAGCCTCCACCAAAAACCTATTTCCAATAAAATCTCTCTCTCATTGAATTACAAAGGTTTCGTTCAGTAAGGCCTATAGGCCGTAATTAGTTCACTTAAGTTTTAAATTTGTAATATTCAAGAGATCATAAATTGATCTTAAGTTGACAGAAGTCTGTCACAAAATTGGATGATAATTACTGATGTAATATGATAATTATTATCATCTCAAGTTAAAAATGCTCCGGTCATTTTTGACCGGAACACCAAAGTTGTAACCATGAACACAACAGGTGGGATATATGAGTGTGGTGTAATGTGAATTAAATCACATTAGGACACACACCAGCTCACATGAGCATGGGTAACAAGCTGGATGGGCTATTTTCAGATCAGAGGTATTGGCTTAATTTCAAGCTAACTAGCACTATTACCTGATACTCTCACTCTGATGTAGCTGAAAACATTACATAGTTAACGTAATGATTTGCAACTCAATTTCATTGATTCTGCTTTTTTCTGTGCCAGTTTTCCCCAGCCATTTCTACATTTCTATTTTCATGTGATGTGTTCTCTTCAGCCATACAGCTATACTGTTGAACTGCTGTTTATAATGACCTTATGATGGAATTGCTTTCCTTTCTGGTTTTTAAGTAATTGTCTGTTTCCGTGCGAAACTCGCTTTACATGTAGATCCAATTGAGGTACAGTGCCTAGTAACTTTTGGCCCCAGAAGCTTATTCTACCCCCTCTCCCGGACCGCCAGAACACTGGCAAAAGTTCAGTAGGTCTCAAGGAGCTGCATCCAACGACTAGGAGTTGCGCTGACTAGGAGTTGATCAGAACAAAATTTGAGTAGTCCAAAATTTGAGGAGTCACATGTGTGGTGTAGCATCATCTATTGAGCAGCAAAAAATAAAATGTGCATGTACAATGGACACCAAAACACCAGGTCATGTAAAACTCTGTTGACATATAGCCCCAATGAGCTCAATAGCATGTAAGCTATTTTGGTTCCCAAGAACCCTTGGCATGGTCCCCTCACAAGACAAGGTTGGTCATACACAGTTAAACTTTCAGTGGTTCAACCAATGACTACTTCTTGGTTGTGACGTATGTTACGGATCAGAATGCACCACTTGGGTTCAACATCTTCGTATTCAGCCCTCCCTCTGTTCACTGATTGGTCTGCAGAATCGGTAGAAACCTAAGTCTATGGATAGACCCCTTACGCAGTGGTGTTGCTAAATGAGAAATTGAACGGAACCACTTGGTGGCACAAGCCTGGCTACAGGTCTCAGGGATCACAAACAATGAGCTCTCAAGCCCCCATACATGATGTAGTGCCACCAACTGGGAGAAAGCACAGTCTTTTGAGAATTTTAAGAATTATAAATATCCCTGTTTTATATATAAAGTCTTACATGGACTCCACCCCCATTAAACAAATTCTTCAAAAGAGCTGAGGGTATACTACATACTACTTTTGGACAAACTGTACCATCTGTAATGGGTTGCAAATTCTGGAACAGTCTGGAACAGCCACTTTTATTAAGGGAACACTACAGGACATGTCACAACCATTATTTTGGGAAGACAAAATAGTCCCTCCTAATATTTAGCATTTCATTTCTATATAACAAAGACAAATTTATTCACATATTTTTTTGCAAACTCAATAGTATCATTTTAGTTGCCACATATTGTTTTTTTCAACATGTCAGCATTCTGCATTTCAAAGCTAGAGCGACAGGGTTATCCATGCTGCAATTTCATTGGCCGAAACAAAGGGTCTGCAGGTTCACATTCTTCTCACATGGAGAAAACTCACTGAGGCAAGTAGAAGACACAAAGAAGAAAGCATGGGCCCTGCATGTCTTTGTGTGTGACAAATGTAAGTTATCTGTGATAGCCTACTGCAAGTCCTCAGAAACAGGTGCAACTATTAACTTCGTTACTACTACTATTAACTTCGTATTCAAACTCATGTTGTCCTATTTTTGCATTGTAGATACCCTAGACAGTGACAGCAAAAAAAAGACAGAGATATTTCAACACCCAAGTAGTAGCCCAGAACAGACTGGCATTATTGATACCACACACACTGCAAACCTCCCATTGCAAAGTGTTATATCAACTGTCTTTCTGCTATGGAAAATTGTTAGACTTTGTGTGGTGTTAACGTAGCCTACAGCAACATTTCTCTAACTGCGGGGAACAGACATGACAGGTTGGGTGCAATATGTTAGAGACAGACGACCACACCTTGTGCCCAAATTCACACCCATTCATCTCTGTCAGATTACTTGTGAAGTTTTCATCACACAGAAACCACGCTCATATTATGTGAAACTGCACGACCCAAGCTTTCCAACTGTGTTACTCACTAGTAGGTGTAATGAATGTATTGTGACAAAAACTAACTTTGAATTTACATAAAAATACCAACATTAATACAGCTCTGCATCCATCTCATACTCATTCATCTTGGAGAAATATCTCATGATCTCAACTCAAACAATCAGCAAAGGCTACCGCATATCAATATAAATAGGAGAACCTACTGATTTAAATTCCTGTATGATTAGCAGTGCCTGGGCCCGGTCTTTAAATCACATAAAATTTCGGCATAGTCTCCAGCTCCCACCACAAAATAATTTATTTCCAATCCATATTAAAAGTTGTTCTCAGATTTTGTTCACATATAGCCAGGGCACAAATGTGATTTCAGCACCTTGGTCAGCAATAGAGAGGATTATGATGCAGCCTTGTGTCTACTGCAACTATTCTTCTTTGTGCAATGAAATATGAATAAAATATGAAAATTAATAACATATTCTGTCAATATTCACAAGGTCAAACTGTATGTCACCGTCATCTTATATTGCCAGAATCCAGAAACCCACCCTATGCACATTTGAAACGATATTTCTACTGGCATGCTTTGGTGAGATGCAGAAAACTATAGGACACAAAATATTTTTCTTGATACTAAATGCAAGTAGTAAAACATCAAACCCTGCCAGATTTGGATAGCTTATCTGCTTGTCTGAACTGCAGTCATTTTTAACATGCCACATATTTCATACAGTTCTTTAAGTGTGTGGATTTACTTTGTTCTTTGTAGAGTGTTTGTTTGTTAGTGAATGCAGCCTTGGCATAACTGAAAATAGATATGAATTTCCGAGAATTAAAAGAGAAATATGGTGTAAATCACTCTGTAGTGCTGTTCGTCGGGCCACTGAGTGCTATCGGTATGAAAAAGAAAGAGAAAATTTGATACGACATAGACCAAATAGCAAACTGGCAGCTAACACTAACCAAATGGGGCACAGAAAATCACTTTCAGTTTTATTTTTCGATGCCTCACTCAATCAAATGTTTAAAATGTTCGAGTTCTTTCCCTACTGATCGCACTCGGTTGCCTCGAACAACAAGGCAATTGCTGATTCACACCAGATTTCTCCTTTAAATAAAGGTTGAATGAACAACTTAATGAATGAATGGATGAAATTAAATGAATGAATAAATGTTTACAAAACATCAGTAGGTGGTATGCACAGTCGTAGCATTGAGGTTTGACTAATATGAAGCTGTTCGCTTATGTCTAAATAAAAACAAGAGCTACAGATTGGCTGCTGGCTAAAGGATTCAACACTACAGTATTCACAGTAATATTCCTAATGAAGTCTTCCTCTGCCTTTAATATGCTTCTCTCTGCCCTCCATCGTCTCCCACCACCCATCCCCAACATTACTAGGGATTACTACACTCACAGCAACCAAGAGGTCAGAAGAGTGCTATGCGGAAGTGTGTAGATTATTATTATAGAGAGGGAGGTTGAGAGGCAGGCCACCATAAAAGCCACCTGTGCCCACCATAAAAGCCACCTCTGCAGATAACTGCACGGAGAGTCATGCTTTCCACTCTAATGGCCAAGGGTATGGAATTAGATGGTGGAGACCCCATACCTATTAATGTAGTTCATGTGTCAATCAGTACGTTTGCATGCTCGATCTAAATCGAGCTAATGGCAATAACCGAGCTAATGATTTAACTGGAGTATCCGAGTAGTCTGAATATACATGCACAACAAGAAAATTTAAGGTGCTAGATGCTAAAACACAAACTTCCAACAGAAGTATGGAATATATGATGGAAATATGAGGGAAGAGATGGCCCACACTGCAGCAATGTAGGTACATTTTACATAGTTTTGATTGTTCTGTACATGAGACACGCTGTACATGCTGCACAAACTTAGCTGGCAGTGTTGCTGTTATCGACTTCCTTGTTTCCATCTCTTCAGTCCGATATTAGGTTAATTACCTGCCTTGTCCGGGATACGTGGAAGAGAAATTCAGCAATGATTTATCTGGGTGTTGAAGTCTGATTTACTTCAATTTCAGCCGGACTAAAATGTATACATGCATTTAAAAGTTTGATTTTATCATCTGGACTAAGGCAATAATTTGAATTTCTCTTAGTACATGTAAATGTTCGGAGTGTCAGCATTTGGTTAAGTGTGGATAACTCCTCACATCCTGCCTGCAATATCTGAAACAGCAAGCACACAATTAAAAACTTTGCTTTCCAAAATCCAGCAGCGTTATTCAACTGTTCAGCATAAGATAGTCAATTACATAGCCCAAATCAAATAAAAGGCCAACAAATTCATAATAATCCTATTGAGTTAAAGTATAAAAAGTTGTAGAAGTAAAAACATAGCAGTGCTGAAAAAGAAACAAAGGAAATGCTAAAATGTGCCAACTATACTTGAAGTGAGATATTTCTGCATCAGGCAAAATAGGCTCATACATTTGAGGGTGTACAGGATTGGGGAAAAACTGTATAAAACAGCACATATAAAAACTAACAACATCAAGTTATCTTATAATGAAACCTTCAATTATGAACAACAGTACATTAATCTATTAATTAAATAAGAAAGTACAATTATCAGATTTCCCAGATATGACATAAATGCCACCACGCATTCCATTTCCGATAAAGAGACACACACATCTCTGAAGTGACAGATTAGGCATGTCCTGTTATTGTAGGAGACTGAAACAAATGGGTCTGTTTGTGATGAGCAGCCTTATGAATTCCTTGGGTGGCCTCATCGCCCACACTCCTCTCTTTGAGATGCTAATGGCTTGTCACATTGCCTCCATTGCTTTAAAAGGGAACCCAGCAATCTAATCAGACCAAACTGTTTGCGTGGTCTATTTCGATTTCCTCATTACACTTTCTTTCTTCTTTCTCTCTGTCTTCTTCTTTTTTCTTCTTATTCCTCATCCACAGATTATTGAAATAAGCAGCTGAGGTCTTCTTCCCTGACAGTGATGGTACACAAAGGCTGGGCACCACGCGGAGCGGCGATCGTGTTTGCTATGATTGAATTAATTTAATGGCTCGAATGAGATAGCTCTTTGAGAGTCCAAGGCAAGCAGGGATGGGAGTTGGGGGGGTGGGGTATGAGAAGGTTTGTGTTTCTCTCACGGTTGGGGTCTGGAGACAAAGCTGGCCTGTGTCAGTGTGTGTGTGTGTGTGTGTGTGTGTGTGTGTGTGTATCCTTAAAAAAATCACATTCCTTTAAGAGGTAATCTAATCTTTACTGGAATTTAGGTGAAAGGGACCAGGGAGGCGAGTGACACTGCATTTCGATCTATGCTCCTGGATCTGCACATCATTCAGAATCGACACCTAAATATACCAGCTTCCCATGTGATGTCTGTCTGTGTTAAAATCTCTCTTTGTCTGTGGAAGTGATGTCTACTCACCCTTTATTTTTCTCTCTCTGTCTGTCTCTCTCTCTCTCTAGCTGAAGCATACATTCATGAAATACAGTATGGATACCTGTATGGATGGAAATACGACTGAATAGCTCTCTTCAAGTTGAGTCACAAAGGCTATTTATGTAAGGCATAATGAACAACACTGCGTGCTTATATCAGCTTATATTGCACGTTCGAGGTGGTGATAAGGGCCTGGCACACCTCGATAAGTGCAATATTCACTGATAAGAGTGGCCATACAGTTTTGGACCAAAACTCTCCATATAGTGTTGTATGCAGTATGCACTTTAAAAGGGGAACCCAGCACATCTGAACCTATATTTCACTGCCAGAGGCCTCTGAGTACTTCCAATATCTAAAAATTACCTACAAAATTGGTACTACTGTGGTGGAGATATCGCAGTAGCAGCAAGCCTTTGCAGCAGCTATGAAGCATAGTGAAATCTTTGTAACAGGGAGGCTACACTGGATCCGTTACGTCAAAGACGTATCTGCCATAACAATTAGCTTCCTCTATAATCAATGGGACTGGCTACACCAAACGGGGTAGCACAGCGAACATTGTAAAAAAGCTATACCATTCTTTTGAATGTATTTTTGACACAACTTCGCGTTACGCTTCCATTTAACGCATCCAGCGTAGCCCTAGAATAAGACTCATGTCTGTCTTGCATGCTACAAAGAGATGCACAGCCTCTTTGGTGGCCTAAAATACTAAATCTACTTTGGCATTAGAAATCTGCCCAGTTCACTGCAGTAACATTTTACTTGACAGGTGAGTACATAACACATTCATAGCAGCTCTCATAAATGATTCCCAATGCATTCATATGCCTTTCATACACTGGAAGCTGCTACATTCTGGGGGCCAAAATTGCGAGTTCATCATTGGTCGAGCAGTGCAGAGCAGAGCAAGATGTATTCTGACTGTTTCATAACACATTCATACCAACCTTACAGAAATGTTCAAGATGAAATGAGGATAACTAAACATCATCAAATGATAACTAAAATTAATAACATAATAAGACACTTTGTTAAATATTTACAAAGGCTGGAGAGGTTGATTGGTTAATTTACAAAATACCTGCATGACATTTAAAAAAACTTTTCCATATTAAAATTTGTACATCATCTTCATGATCATCATCTTCATCATCATGTCTTCATTCTTCTTCATGTCTTCATTCATCTTCAAGAAGTCCTTGTGTTTTGGGCTGCTCAGTTGAACTCCAATCACAGTGTGACATCATCATATTGCAGTGCACAGAGAGGATGGGGAAAAAAATACCCCATGGATTTCGCTTTCAGTGTGTGTGTCTGCGTGTGTGTGCGCATGTGTGTCTTTAGACGTGTAGGTGTGGAGCTGTGTGACTTTGTGTGAAAAACAAAGTTCTTCAAGGAGATGAGAGGAGTGCTTATTTAACATCATTTGCAAACAAAGTTCACATCCCCGTGGATCAGTCAAACACGCTAACACATGCAAGCGGAAATCTGACACTTGCTGCAGATGATAAAAATCACACCTCTAACATGTTGACTCTCACTTCATTTACACATTACACAGCATCACATAGAGTTCCAACAAGACTCCCAGATGAACATTAATGAATACATCAATGTAACACCGAAAGCCATATCATTAAAGCCATTAAGTTGAAGACCTTGAACTCACGGTTTAGTATCAGTGTTATGCTGAATAACACACAGACAACACAATATCCACATTTACTAATTTATTTAATCTATAATATTTACTAAAGGGATTGAACAGGAGGGAAGGGTGAGGGGATTGGGGCTTGCTTGGCGCTGCTCACAGGAAACCAGCAAGTCACAACACAGGTGTCAGCCCCAGAGGATTTTGGGGCCTTCTCTCCTCCGAGCAGAATAATGACCTCCCTGGAGGGAGGCAGCAGTTGATTAGCAGGGAGGCAGGGACAAGACCCACCCACCCACACACACACACTCACACACACAGGGCTGGTTAACTAAGGAAGACATAAAGAAGAAGGGAGAATAAAAGACATGGATAAAGATGGAGTAGAAAGCAAATGATAATAAGAATCTCAAGGCATTTAAATGTTACAGAGGTCTGAATATTGTACTCACTGTGGAGAGGAAAGATGTATAATCAGTTAAAGTTTCAATGCCAGACTGTCTTAAGTGGTATGATGTAAATGGTAGGAGTGAAAGAGAGAGAGAGAGAGAGAGAGAGAGAAAAAGAGATTTTCTGTAGAAACATATTGCAGTCTTTCTAAAACTTTATGGGAGATAATTGTACCACATACCACAGAGAAAAAAAGATTAGATTGGTGTAGGTGATAGCTAAATCTGGTTGGCAGTTTTAACAGCCTTCGTCAGCTCTGTCAAATGACGACAGTGCTGATTTCACACTCTTCGCTCCATTCGTGACAAGATCCCACCATCACAAAGGCAAGGCAAAAAATATCTTGAATAATTGGATCTAGATTTCAAAAACACAGACTTGAGGAGGCATTATTTCAACATACTGTCTGTCACTCAGTGCCATTCAAATGCATTTGCAGACCTCATGACCAGCTTGAGAGTGGTAAATGGATATTAGTATTCTTGTTTTTTTTTTCTTTCTTTTTTTGGATGGGGTGAGATTGGACTCGGCTCAGATATACTGTATCTTCAACTGACTATTGTGAATCCACTCTTCTGTAACTCCTCCGGACTGTCATGAAGAGAAGAGAGGAGGAGAAGAGAGGAGAGGAGAGAAGAGAGGAGGAGAAGAGAGGAGAGGAGAGAAGAGAGGAGGAGAAGGACAGTAAGGGCTAGAGGAAGGAATAACAAATCAACAAAATAAAAAGGGTCATAAAGTGAAAGCAAATAAAAGAGAAAAACAAATGAATCAGTGATGACAGAGACAGCAGAGGAGGAGAACAGAAGCACAAAGACAAAAGGTTAGATGTGACAGAAAACAGCAAGAGATGCAACAGCAAGGGAGGTGCATCTCTCCTTGTCTGTGGGGCAGATCCTCACTGAGTGCTCGTGACCTCGCTGCTCTTGCCAGTCCGCCCCATGTGACAGCGCCAGGGACGCCCAGGATGTCGTCTCAGCCCTCAGGGGGCATGGGCGCCACGAGCAGCTGTAGCCATCTGCTCCCTCTCACCTCCGCAGGGAGAGGGCCGAGCCCTCCCAAATCCCCAAACCTTCTCTCTCACTCACTCTCTCATACATACACGCTCTCTCTCACTCTGTACCCTCTTGATCTTTCAGTATTTTTCCAGTGCTGCTTGAAACCACCAATACGAGGCCAGAGTTTCATCAGTTTTTTCCACTTGATGCCATTGTGTTGTATATGCCAACATGTTTGCATCATGATTCACCTGTAAGTATTTACTTTCATTCATGTTGGCAAAGACTTTTAGTCCATGCAACTGTAAGTGGAAGAAAAGTCACTGAGATGCTCAATGCATCTCAGTGTTCAATTTCAAACCTGACATAAGTGGCAATGAAAGTTCCTATTATCTATTCATGTTTATTTATGTAACACGCTTTTATCCAAAGCGACTCACACAACTGTCAGCCTGAAGGGAAGAAGTTTGGAGGTCTAATAATTAGACTAACAATTCTGAGACTGCACAGACAGCATACAATGCAAACAGAGGAGAAGGAAATATTTTCTTTTCCTTTTTTGTTGTTTGTTCTTTCTAAGCCAAGGTGATCTGAGATGAGATGTGTGCAAAAGGCTTAGTTTCACTATCCCTGTGACTGACAGACGTGCTTCTTCCACAAGGCTTCGCAATAAGCAGCCGATACCCCCGCCCCCCTCACCCCCACCCACGGTCTAAGCTGTGACTCTGGTTCTCCCCTTATTCAGTAAGAGGCTGCGAAGGACGTCCACAGATCAATGGCCAGGCCACAAAATAGATGACATCCACCCAGACTACCAGTGATGGGCACTGAAATGCTCTGACCTTTCAGGGTAGAAAACAAACCAAAACAAGGGAACAAAGCTACAATGGTGTGACGATAATCTTTGCAGAGATGACATTCAAATGAAGATCCTGTTTTTCCCCATCCCTAATCTCTTGTGTCTGCGTGTGCAGCATGGTGTTTTGATATCCATAAATGTCAGCATTGTCAGCGCAGTGAGTCATAGAGACAGGTGTTTCATTACAAAAGGAGATGTTGGTTTTTTATTGGGAATTTGGGAGATTTCATTGGCATGGAGAACAGAAGTAATCACAGCAACGTACAATGGGAGGAACACAAAGAAAGCAAGGATGCCAAAACATGTCCCTTACGGCTCAGACTTCACACACACTCTCTCTGCATGTAGATACAGCGTACACACACACACACACACACACACACACACACAGAGACACACACTCACACAAAGATATATAGATAGATATTTATATACTCATATACATTTTCTGTAAAAATATCACCTTTTGATTTTCCTTTCAGACACTCCAAAAATGAGGGGGTGTTTCCAAGATCTGAGGATCCTGATTGGATGAATGGCAAGGAAGGAATGATTCAATGATATTATGAAGCCACATTTGGCTGGATGATGAAATCAAAACAAAAAAAAAAATGCAAAAAAAAAAAAAAAAATCAGAACGATTGACATTTCAGGGACCGGTTTGTTCCTCTGCTGCTGATCTTCAAAACACCAACAGTGGAACTGGACCAGACAGACGTCATTCCACTAACCTCAAAAGCACACACACAATAACAACATACTGTTCATATGTCACATCATTGCTTTGAATTCAACGTAATAATTACTCTCAATTAACACATTCAGAATAACTGGCTGATGAATGGCCTAATAATTGTACCTATTCACAAATATGTTGAAGGGAAAAGCAAATGGGTCTTTTGTCGTGCAGTTATTCAGGGGTAATGCTGGCACTGAAATTAATGACAGGGTTTTATTTGGCTGATGATTAATTGGGCAATACTAATTATTACCACTAGTCATCTAATCATATCGCACTTCTGTTGTTGTTGGGGTTAAAGTATGACTAGGAAAGCCTCACAGAGACTCACATATATATATGTATATATATATATATATATATATATATATATATATATGTCTGGTCCTGGGAAGAATATGTGGAGCACATGGAATTGCATTCATGGCATTCAGACAACACATGGGAAGTCACTCATGACTGATACACAAACACACATGCATGCACACACACACTTTCATTTATTTATTTCAAATAGCATTCTCTCTCCCTCTCTCTCTCTCACACACACACACCTTCAGTCATTTGAAAAGAAAAACAAAACAAAATGTCCATGCTTTTTTCATTGTTGTCATTTTGTCATGTTTCATTATCATCAGTAAAAAGTCTCACTGTGCTGGAACCCACCCACTGGAAACCATTAGGTGTCCACTGCCAGTGTTCTTTGTCACAGCCTCAGTAACAGCAACAGTCCTGGTCTCTTGGATCCTGGAGGGGCCTGGGTGGGTTGTGTTTGGATCGAGAACTTCACACACAGTGGAGCAGAGAGAGTCCCGTCATATTGGACACTGGCATGTTGAAGTTAATAGCAAGCTACTGCCATATGATCATTATTTTCTATAGTGTCATTACAAAGGGAGGAGAAAGGCATTTGTTTATGGGTATGTAACTCAGATAAGCTGGAACTGACAACCAATAGCAGCACTAAGGAAATGTATGTGACATCTGAGGTTTCAGAAATCAAACAATAAATCTCTCTGTTTTCTAAAAGAATAGTGGATCAAGCCAATGACACGTTTTTAAAATTGTTATTCCTTTTCTCTGTCTCAGATATCTGCCTTCTATGATCTGAAGGCATTTAAATGAATTTCCAAAAGTCTCCAAGACCTCATTTTATGTAATCCTTTTCAACTGGGCAATAATTAATAATTAATAAAAAAAATTATGTCTGGGAGGGAGGGAAATAAAAACAGTGTATCTGAGGGGAAACAACGCACTGTTAGCTTGCCCATTGTGGGAGCTTTGATGGTGCGCCTGCTTTGTTGCCAAACAGAGAAGCTTTTCATTCGGTGCCGTTTCTCTTCACTTTGGGGGCGGATGGGACCTAGCAATCCTTTCTGTGTGTTTGAGCCTCTTACATTTCTCCTTTTAATTCATTTTTTTTCCTTGGTATAAGCATTTAGTCCACAAGGACACAATCATTTCATCCTGAAGGACATATAAACAAACAAATTGCTAAATAAACAGGTAGGTCGATGGGGTCCCAACCCTTCACAGTCTTCTTGTTTGACCAATCCCGACCCAGAGAGCGTTGGAGAAGGCGGGCTGAGGAAAGAGCGGTATTCAACCACCATCTCTACTTTTTCTGCTTTTTTTCAGTTCTACATCTCTCCTCCCCCTCACTCTCTTTTATCTCTCTATCTCGCATCCGACTCACTCTCCTCTTCTGTCTGTCACACTCTCTCTCTCTTTCTTTTTGTGTCTTTTCACTGTGCTACCATCCGTGGATGATCTGGCTCATGTAGTCCTCCGTGGGCAGGCGCGCCGTTCCCTCGCCCCCCGCCGCACCTCCACCTCCAGCCCCCTCCTCACCTCCTCCCCCACCCCCCCTCAGAAAACGTGCCTGGTTCCGCTGCGAGAGCCGCTGCTCCTGACGGTCCAGCATGTGTGTGTATTGGTAGCGCTGCTGGAAGAGGTCGCGGGCATAGTCGTACAGCTGCATGTCCAGATCATTGAGCTCCTCAATGCGGCGGATGGTGCCATTTGACAGGTCAACGCCAGATGCCCGCGTGCTGTTGAACTGCACGAACGGTCGGATGAAGCGCAGGCGGAAAGTGCGCTCGAACAGGTACTGCGTCTTGCGCTGGTGCTCCGTCAGACCGAAGAAGGCCATGTCGCGCAGGTTCTTCTTGGCCGACTCAAGCAGGATCTGAGCGCGTTTGCGCTCGGGGAGCGTGGACATGTTGTAGCAGCCCACCAGGCTCAGGTCGGCCAGCATGCGCACCTGTCGGTTGTTGGCCAGGTTGTACGGGCAGTCCATGAACTGCTGAAGCGTGCAGCCCGACCAGTCGCTGCCCTCGTAGCAGGCGGGCAGCTCCTCGGCCGTGGGAGTGCGCCCATCGCACATGTGCAGTGACGTCTTCCAGGTGGCGCCACGCTGCACGTGCCGCCACTCGCTAAGGTAGCGCGACACTGGGTCCCGTAGCAATGTGATGTAGTAGTACTTCCTGTGGAAAAACACAAAGAGAAAGCGAGAAAGTCAGAGATAATTGTTTTTTTACATCTCCAATGCATATGTTTGTCACGTGTTTGTATTCTGTATGTCTGCATTGTTCTGCATTGATCAGTGCAATTAATATTTGGGGTGGGGGCATGCAGCCGGAGATATTTCAGTAATTCAGACCACAGGCTTCGGAGAGAAATGAGCAACAAACTGAGCAGCAGAACCAACTTACAAAAAAGG
>JAIFZK010000008.1:20375000-20385000 GCA_027481765.1 Tenualosa thibaudeaui | reverse complement strand
GAGTCCAACTGACAAGGGAACAGTCTGAGGAGTAACAATCATGCCTGCAGACACACTTCACTGACCCTGAATCAGCCGAGCAAGTGGGAATTCAACCAGGAGACTATTACTTTGGGTGAGGAGGCTTCAGGCTGTCTGATGTGCTTCTGACAAGATGGCAGTTTTGACAGGATATGTCTACGCATACATGTGCAAAGCGACATATTTACACTTGTACACACACACACACACACATTCACACACACACACTGTATATCCCAATATAATTTGTATTTACCAGATTTGTGCTCCTCAAACATGACATTGTCGATACAAACACACACAAGTACACACAGCTGCACACACACAGACACACACAAACACACACACACTGGCTCACTGAATATTGCTCTATATGCCATTAGAATTTGTATTCACTAGATTTATATGGGTTCCTCAAACATACACAGCCGATACAAACACCAAACACGCACACACACACACACACACACACACACACACACACACACAAACACACACAACATGCACTCTTAACCTACAACAAAAGCACAAAGGCATTCATCTCGATTTGTCTGCTCATTTGGGTGTTCCACTTTCAGGGCACTGACATCCCAGTGGTGCGTTTAAACTGGGGAAGTAGAACGGCTCTGCATCATTCATGAGAGAGAGAGAGAAAGAGAGCGTAGAGGGTAGAGAGGAAAAAGTGAGAGAAATAGGAGGACAAAGAAGAGAGAGAGAGAGAGAGAGAGAGAGATAGAGATAGCATCAGCTCAGCTAAAATTGCCACCACCATCATTACTGCTGCTCCTGCCGCATATCTCCTTGCCCATGTCACAGCTCACCCTCCACTTTAAAGACTGCAAGCGAGGGGCAATTTCGCAGACTGCACACACATGCAGTCTCACACACACTCACACTTACACTCACACATGCGCGCACACGCACACACATATAAACACAAGCATATTTACACACACACAAGGGTGATGAATTCCCATCCGTGGTGAACGGAACACAAAGAGGATGTTCTTAGACATCCGCCAGGCTTTGTACACACACACACACACACACACACACAGATACACATTGAGTGGAGCATCAGGGAAGGGCTCTAGCATAAGGGGAACTGAATATTTTTTCCACATGGATAAGCACACAAATGTGGAACCCCCCCCCCCCCCCCCACACACACACACACACACACATGAACGCAGGAGAACAAACAATCTCATTAATTGGTGTGTGAAAAGGGAGTGAGTGATGACATATAGCGCCCAAGCCACTGTCTCTTTGCCACAGAATCATCACGGTTACTGTGGTGGCAAACGAAGGTCATGTGACTCAACGTGACTCAACATGGCTGAGGTTCAGAAAACAAATCCATCTGTCAGGCCACACAGATCAATCAATCTGATGATATTTAGGCTGGGATCAGTTGGAATGAGCGTGGGTGGCTGTGGAGCTGAATGCTCTGTGTGTGTGTGTGTGTGTGTGTGTGTGTGTGTGTGTGGAGGGGGTCTTGAAGGTTCACCATGCAGGGTGTTGTGTGTGTGTAGGTGTGTGTGTTTCTGAGGACAGGATTTTGCTGGTGCTGTTTTTTTGGGCATTCAGCTTAAAAATGACTGCAGGCTCTTTTTCATTTAGGGTCCAACATTGGATGCATGCTAAACATGCTGAAGCTGAGTTACTTTGGCTACTTGAGTCTTACACACACACACACAAACACAACACAATCATGCACACACATGCAAGCTCACATATGGTAGAATCCCCTTCAGCAAAGGACTTTGCCATCTGAGATCTTCATTTCCTCAACATCTGTGTCTTCATGAATTCACATCAATGCACTGTGCTTGTGTGTGTGTGTGTGTGTGTGTGTGTGTGTGTGTGTGCGCATGGATGCCTGTTTAATGCCTATATATACACAGATTAGTGTGTGCCAAGTTTTCTTTCGTGCACAAAATGACACTTGATGGCTTACATAACCCTCACAATTTCCTGTTGTCTGGTAATCACTCAGAATCAGATTCAAACAAAGCAGGGACAATTGGGGGAAACTGTCCTGGTCCTTTGTCAATTCAGACACCTCTCTTTCATTTGTTCCTCGCTCTCAACTCCTCTATCATTCCGTCTCTACCTCCATCTTCCATCTCTTTCATTCATTCTTTGCTCTGAACTCCTCCTTCATTCTGTCTACCTCCAACACATGGCATTGGTTTCAACCTCCAGCCTCTATATCTCTGCTAGGAGAAGCACTATATTCCCTCCCTCTCCTCCTCCTCTTCGTCCTCCTGCTTCTCCTCCTTTCATCCTGTCCTCCTCTTCTCATCCCTACTTTCCTCCTCCATCACGGGCTGCCTGTCATCTCAAATCAGCCTCAAGATGGAAAAGTCTGCAGCTGCTGCAGAGTCCCCCCCCCCGTCTCTCTTCCCCACCACTCCCCCAGAAAGAGAGGAATGGAAAGAGCGGAGGGAGAGAGAGAGTGAAAGAGAGAGAGGAATTACATTATGAACGAAACCTCAATCATATCAGCGGGGAAAAGCTGCTGTTTATGTTGGTGTGCATTTGAAGAGGAACTGCAGGAATAAACAGGTGAAAGACTGTGTGTGTGTGTGTGTGTGTGTGTGTGTGTGCGTGCGTGCATGTGTGCGTGAGAGAGAGTAATTAAGCAAGGGTGTGCATGTATCTCCATCTTCCAATTTTTTTCCAATGTTACCATGCGGTGATGAGAGATGAGAGAGACTTGGTAAGGACAGCCCTAATCATCCGGCAACGGTGTGCTGAGACTGGGCCCGAAATTTCACCAACCAACCCCCCAACACACACACACACACACACACCACCCTCACAAACTTCCTGCTCCATCACTTGAGCTTAAATGGCTCCGGGACTCATGTGGGTGCAGCTATCCCCGTTGTAGCAGTGGGTGGAAATTTCACACCGTCAGCAACAAAGCAGTGAAATGAGTAGAGAAGATAGAGATGGCAAGAGTGAAAGAAAGAAGAGAGCGAGGGCAGGGGGAGGCAGTGAAGAAGGGAGAGAGATAGAAAAGAGGAGAATTTCAATGAGATTTCTCAGACTATCAAAAGGAGATGCAGGTTCGTATGTTTAAGGTGGAGGAATCCAGGATGCTCTCATGCAGGGTGGGAAAAAGAATGAAAGAGAGAGAGGAAGAGAGAGAGAGAGAGAAAGAGAGAGATGCTTCCTGTTCACTGAAAGTATGGTGACAATGTCACAGACAGGATAAGCAGTGATAACTATTGTGCGGGTGGGACTGTGGGAAATAGAGTGAGATCATATGTGCCTCTATCTGTAAGAGAATCTATCCCCACCTACACAATAACACCTTCACAGTGCTCTCCCTATTGGAATTTTAATATCAGATCTCTACATTAACACACACACACACACACACACACACACACAGGAACAAGGCGTTCCTCTTTGTCAGATGTTAAATACATTCTCCACAGGTGAGAGGGATCAGGGGGCGGAGTGAGGGATCCCTCAGTCAAATCTTTTTAAAACTACAATACCCACGTACCCACGCTCTTACTGACCCACCGCAATTGGAGCTGGCCAAGAAGAGGACAGCTGGTTAAGGGCTGAATCCAGATCAGTTCGGTGTGGAGAAGAATGGAACGTAATGCGACTGAGATAAGGCCTCGGGGTGAACACGTTTGATGAGAAATGCAATGGGCTTGCTGCACACATTAATCATTCACACTTGAATATGCACGCTTTGGCCCCTGAGTTCACTCAGCCTCTGCCTAAGGGTCTCATGGAAGCATGGATAGAGGAGAGAAAGAGCAGACCCAGGGTCTGGAGTAGATTTTGTGAACTGCTTAATGGTGAGCAAAACAAGCACTAACACCTGAGAGAGAGCGAGAGAGAGAGAGAGAGAGAGAGAGAGAAAGAGAGAGAGAGAGAGAGAGAGAGAGAGAGAGAGAGAGAGAGAGAGAAACTATGTCTGTCAGAGTGCCTTCTTCTTCATGGGGAGTTTCTGATGCAGCCAAGGCCGTGTCGGTTGTACTTTCCACAAACCCCCGGCATCCATAATGCATCACAAGTGTAAGCTATTTATAATAGATTAGCAATCACTACACATTGCTATAACAAATTACAACTGCTTAATGTTCATTACAGGACCCAGATATGAAAGCGTGTGGAGACTCACTGTGTACAAGCGACCTCTGCCTTCATTTATATTATCATCCATAACATTGACATTTGCCTTTATGAAAGTTTAACAGCTATAATTATTAATAGTTATCACATCTCTTATTATTTTAATCAAACTTGGCTCTCACTTAGCATAGCTATCTATATATCTATCAGTATTTGCAAGGTACTGGAGGTGTGACCTACATCCTTTGCTAGAAGCACATCTCAGTGGGTGAACGGCAGACAAACGAGCTGCTTTATAGCTCATTAGGGGAGGCCTGATCACACTTTGCAGATGGAGGCCGTAAGAACAGGGCCATCATGGTTTTACGGTGCCCACAGGCTTAAGGTAGGCCTATCACATATGGTTTGGTGCTAAAAACAAACGTGCCCACAGATTGCAGTGATAATGTTTCACACCTTCACACACACACTTGAAAACATACACACACTATCACTCACACACACAAACTCACACATGCAGTAGAAACATCAGGGGGAGCCACATAAAGTTGTCCCATGGGCAACATGCACAACACACCTCACAACCTGTTAGATTTTGATGGCTTTGGCACTCCTGGGTGGAACTTCCCTCCATACACACACACACACACCTCACATTCACCGGGCATTCTTCCTTAATCCTCCAGGGTCCCGTAAAGCCTTGACAGGTGTTTCCACAGCAGTCAGTGCGATAAATCACGTGACACTCGGTAGCAGCACACCGGGAGGCTCCTGTGCTTTTTAGTGCCGACAGGTGTGGCACCAAACCTGCCGCTAAATCATCGCACTGATGGTATCCAAGAATCCCTCCTGCTCTCTGAGGGGTCGTTAGGCTGGGCGGCCATGTTTAACTATGACAGGTGTTTGTCAATCATCGATGGAGTGGCCTCAGCATTGCATCCTGAGAGTGTTGTGGGCTTTCTTTAAGTTGACATTGTTTTTGCCATTGTTGTTATTGCTTGTGTTGTTGGAACCTGTCTCGTGAAACAGAGTTGTTATGAGTGCGGTCTAATGGCATTCCCATTGTTTTTGTTTTCTGCTCCCCGTCTGCATTTTTCCCCACCCTCTTTGTCTCTCTCTCTCTCTCTCTCGCCTTTGAACAAATGACTTTTGCTGCAGCGGCAGGACTCAAAGTGACTCGGTGTCCGCTGGCAATTTAGTCTTGCTTACAAGCCATTTACCTGCGACCGCTGGCCGCATTACTCTGTGGGCCTCGCTGCAAATGCCAGCCTCAGCAGGGGAGACGCACACACAGCGTCACCCGAGCCTCCCACTGGCCCCGCGAGACTGGGGTCAAAGTCAGGGCACACTGCAGAAAGCACCTGATACACACACATACATACTACACCACACATATATTAACCCCCACATCACACACATTCACACTCACACACACACACACACACACACACACACAGGTTGCATCCCAATGAGTCTGTCATGCGTGAAATAACCAGACTATTAAGAATCACAAGATGAGGAAGACAATCAAGCATGCCTTTTTCCGCTAGCTGCGAGACCAGCAAAGCCAAGGGCTCTGGAGCCAAACAACAAAACACTTAGTCATTTGAATTTTCCCCCAGTGGGAGACAATCAAGTGCTCACATCAAGTGTTGGTAGGGGAAACCAAAAGAGATCAGAGAGACTGAGGCAGCAAACCTCTCTGTGATTGCTCCCAAAATAAACCACACTAGCCACACTTCACAAAAACAAATGCTAGCGTTGAAGAGAAGATACAAAACAGATAAGCAACAAAAAGCAAACACATGGACACGTAAGGAGAAGAGCAAGATAAGACTCTGTGGCTCGCTGAGGGCCTGAAGGGCCCCCCTGCTCTGCCCTGTCTGTTTTAATGAAGAGGTTTATTTTCCTGGACGGCCCCAAACAGCAGGGATCCGCCTCGGCGGACGAGTGTCACGAGCCGATCCCAGGCTAAGTGCTTCCAGGTGTCAGGCATGGAGGAGGATGAGGATGAGAGACGTGGATGGAGGTGAGGTCATGACGGCTGCTGGAAAGAGCCACGGCATAATCAAAGCAGCTCGCTGGATGCTTCCAGAAGGAGCTCGTTTTGTGACCACTGACTCTGCAGGATGTACTCAGGCATGAGTTTGTGTGTGTGTGTGTGTGTGTGTGTGTGTGTGTGTGTGTGTGTGTGTGTGTGCTAGATCTACAGGAAATTCTAGACGTTTACAGAAGCTTGAAAAGCCATAAGTGTTCCCAAGTGGGACGTGGGCCCAGGTGCCTGTGTGTATAGGGGAGGGGGTGAATGAATGTATCGGTTCTGTCAACAAAGATAATATGAGAAAAAAATATTGACAGAGCGAGGGAGAGAGAGATGGTGAAGGAGTGAGAGAGAGAAAGAGGGAGAGGGTGATAGAGAGAGAGAGAGAGAGAGAGAGGAAGAGTGCATGAGTGCCACACCATTATGAAATGTGTGGGTGTCTTAGAGAAAGCAAAAATGTGAGTGTGTCAGTAAAGGTATGTGTGTGTGTGTGTGTGTGTTTTCCTGTGTGTGTGTGTGTATGTTTTCCTGTGTGTGTGTGTTCTTGTGCATTAGCCTACCACCCACACTGTGTTTTAGCAGAAGGTAAAGTGTTTAATAAACTAACCCTCCGAGGTTCTGATCCGATTAGACCGTGGAATGCTGGGAATGTTTACAGTAGGGAGGCTAACAGAAAGAGGGATGTCAGCACACAGCATCCCTCTCCCTCTCTCTCTCGGTCTCTCTCTTTCTCCTTCTTTATATAGCCCAGCATCACATAAACACTACTCAGGTAAAGAAACATCCTCCATGCCTGAGTGAATGTAAATATATATGTGGTTGCATGTGTGCATGTGTGTACGTGTGTGTGTGTATGTGTGTACAAAAGAAAGACCCCAATTCCCACTGTGCCTGTCTCGATGAGATGGATATTAACCAGGGTGGGCCACGTGTTGACCTCACATTCTCCATGACATCACCGTGGCAACGGAAGAGTGAAACAGATTAACCTCAGTGTCCACCTTTTGTTCCTAAGTCCTCTTTCAGGTCCTCCACGGCCCCTCGGAGGTCGTCCTCTCACAGCTATCTACCCCTGCCCAGGGAGCCACTGGGGTGCCTCAG
Source organism: Tenualosa thibaudeaui (assembly GCA_027481765.1). Lineage (NCBI taxonomy): Eukaryota > Metazoa > Chordata > Actinopteri > Clupeiformes > Clupeidae > Tenualosa > Tenualosa thibaudeaui. The sequence goes on along the minus strand of JAIFZK010000008.1, from coordinate 20,377,730 downwards.
TGATTATTCGTAATAACAAGTAGGAATAGGGATGGTTTAGGACACTGTGATGCATTCTAACGTGTAGAGGAAGGCCTGGAGGCTTTTGGTGGGTTGTTCTGGGACAGGACTGAGACACAACTCTGCATCATCCAGCACACACAATATGCATCAGTTTCCAAAACTTTCTTCTTCCTCCACTTCTTTCTCCAGGCTCCTCTTGCCTTTCACGGTTACTTCACCTCTCTCTACCTTTTTTTTGTCCTTTCTTTCTTTAACTTTCCTTTGCCTTTGCTCATCATTCTCTTCCCTTGTTCTTTCCACATTAACCTTTACTGCCCCCCTCCTTATCCTTCACTATCCTTTCTCCATTGTCTTCTATGCACTCCTTTCCTCTTTTCTCTGTTGCTCCACCCCTTCTCTCGTTTGCTGTTCACATTCCCTTTATTTCTACTGCCCAATCTTGCCCTCTCTCCTCCTCCTCCTATCCTCACCTCTGCCCGCCCGAACTCCTCTCACCCTGCCATTTGGCATCCCCCCCCCCCCCCCATAAGGTTTCCATGGCAACTGGCCGGCAGGTGAACCAACAGTCAATAGCTGCCTGGCCTTTCTTTCTCTGGCCTTTTTCAAACTGCTGAAGCGAGAAGCAGATGCTCTCTCTCTCTCACTCTCTCTCTCCTTTTCCCTTACTTTTTCTCTCTCTCTCTTGCTTTCACTGCCTTTTCATCCCTTTCTTTTAGCACTTCTTTTTCAAGCCATCTTGTTCTGGACATCAGCCAGCTTTCTTTTCTTCTCCACTTTTCCTCCCTCCCACCCCTTTCCTCCTCCTCTCCTTGTCTCCGTCCCCCGTTTGTCATTCCTGTTTTCTTAGCCGCGGCATGCCATCATCACCGGCTCGGCTCAACTCGGGTCTCTCTCGCTCTCTCTCTCTCCCTCCCTTCCTCCAGGGCAGTGTGAGAGGATGGGTGGTCCGTGTAGTGGAGGACAAAAACACCCAAAAGTCCCTGGGCAGGGGACGAGGGGAGAGGGAGGAAAAATGACCCCATCAGCACTCTCTCTCTGGAGGGGAACGGCGGGTGGCCCAGCGGGGGGCCTGCTGGAGGTTTGCCACATTGGGGAGGTCCCTCCTCTCTCTCTCTCTCTCACACACACACACACACACACACACAGCAGAAGTCAGAGGCCCAAAAAAGACAGACTTCATTACTGCTCCAACTATCAAACGTCTCTCTTCCTCTGCTTCTCACTGGTGTATGCAGACACTTAGCACACTGCACCCATACAACACACACACACACTCTCTCTCTCTCTCTTCTCATTTCCAGAGACAGAGAGCGAGAGAGAGAGCAGAGTTAGTATGTTTATCTGTTCTTGGAGTGACTTGTCATCCACTCCCCACTCTTCCTTCGCTCCACCAGGGGGTAATTGGGAGGCCAGCAGCCTGAAGGTGTATTCACTCCAGCACCTCATTACAACACAACACTAATCTCTCTCTCTCTCTCTCTCTCTTACCACTCTCTCACTCTTTCCCCTTTCACTCTCTTTTCTTGTTCAACTCCACTTGCCCCTCTGATTCTCCCCCTGCCTCCTGGTATAGTATATGGCAACTAGTGCTTTATATTAGTGTCTTCACATCAATGGTCATAAATCAATCATTGCCATTCTCTGCCTCTCCAGCTACTGATCTGGATTCAGGGCTTGAAACATATGATGATATATGTTAAGGAGCACATGCTGTTGAGAGTTATTATTTAGAAACAATAAAAGTGCAAAAAGCAAACGTCTAATGGAGAGAGAGAAAGTTAGGAGAAGAATAAATAGAATTGTGTGTTCTTCAGCCTTCATATTTGGAACTACATAAAGGAGAGAAAAAGAGTGTTTTGACTTCCGCATTTAGAAGCACACAGACAAAGAAACAGAAAGGCAAATTGTGTGTGTGTGTTTATCTTCTAACCTTCACATCCAATCCGGATAGTGTGTGTGTGTGTGTGTGTGTGTGTGTGTGTGTGTGTGTGAGTGTGCGTGTGAGAGAGAAAGAATGGCCGATAGGATGAAGGGTTACAATGACAGAGATAGCGGTGCAGTGCAGTGGTGATGATGGAGGGCCAGGTGAGCCAAACATGACCTTCAGCCCTCTGCCCACCTGCCCAGCTAATGAGACGTGACTGTGAAGGCAAACACCTCAAGGCTGCTAGCTAGCGCACTCTCACATCACACAACCTAACCTTAAATTTATACTCTTCACACACACACACACACACACACACACACACACACATACACACTTACTTTATCACTTTGATCCATCACACACACACATACAAACAAAAAAACAAAAAAGGTTGCACCTGCAGGTGAGAGCCCTTCACCTGTCTTTCAGCAATGCTCCGATTTGCAGCCTGGGAACAGTGAAGACAAAAAAGCAAACAAAGCCAGTCAAAGAGAGAGAGAGAGAAAGAGATGAGATGAGAGAGAGAGAGATGGTGGGAGACAGAGCAAGACAGAGGGGGGAGGCAGAGAGAGAGGGGGGGGGGGTTGAGTGAAGAGAGGCTCAGATGCGGCGAGATCACAGCAGACATAGGGGGCCATTTTCGTCACAGTGGGGAAAAAGAAACAGGAAGTATGGGGGCAGAAGAAAGGTTTCACTGTTTCATAACAACAAATCACCTTTACAAGAATAGCTAAGTGGGACGCTTTTGAACGTGAAAGGCAAACGCGTAGCAACATGACACTTTACACATGCAAATAGAA
>JAIFZK010000008.1:20370000-20372500 GCA_027481765.1 Tenualosa thibaudeaui | reverse complement strand
AACACACAGCTACACACACACACACACACCCACACACACACAGGCATGTACATGCACTCTCACACACACATGCACACTTTGTCCTTCCCTTCTCCTCCAGTCAGAATGACAGACATAACAGCAGGACAAAGAGATTCTGACGCAGAGTAATGTCACACATCCTGTCACACACACAGGCTGCCATGCCCTCACTCTCCTTCTTCACCTCCTTTTATTGAATCCTGCACACTTTCCATCTCTCCCCCTCTCCCTCTCTCTTTCTTTCCCGCCCATTCATTGGCGAATGATGCTTGCAGGTGGCAGAGAGGCCTTTTATGTTCCTGTCTGACAGCCGCTGACGCCGACATCTCTCTCGCTCTGCTTCTTTCGTCCTCCCTCTCTCTCTCTCTCCCCCTCACCTCGTTTTCTTCCCCCATTTTTCAGTCACCTTGGCGACGCCAGCCCTCCTGCTGTTGCGCACCGCGGGCTTTGTTTGCCGTCAAAATAGCGCGAGTCCAGGGAAAAGCTGGGATGAAGGTGTGTGTGTGTGTGTGTGTGTCAGGTATGACACGTCTCCACAGCTGATGGGCTTTTTATGTGATGAGCGGTAGTGGTTGTAGACATTTAGACAGATAAAGATTTTCTGACAGTGCTCGTGTGTGGATATGTTTGTGTGTACATGTGTGTATGTGTGTGTGTGTGTATGTGTGTGTGTGTGTGTGTGTGTGTGTGTGTGTGTATGTGCATCAGCTGGATGCCTGGCCCACTGTCCGTCTGTCTTCATTTCACGCAGCTCCTGATGGAGAGGCGGCCACAGCTCGTCCTTGGATGGCTGAATAAATCCCAGCGGATAAAGGGCCCAGCAGTGATGGATACACATACACACTCTCTCTCTCTCTCTCACACACACAAACACACACACACACAGCACAGCACAGTAATGCACGACACAGCTGTGAAGCTAATGGCATCAGTCATGCCTGTTGCGGGCCAAAGAAACGCCACTACGCGGTTGGAAGGTTGGATCCTCTGGTGAATCCTGTCAATGTGGAGCCTGTCCCGGCACCAATCAATGACTCCATTACATTTGAGCCCGACGGGCCGCCTCTTCTGTGGGGTATCTGTTTTCCTGTTATGAGGCCACAGTCATAGTTGAAGTGTGACAAGACGGCTTTATCTGCTGCTCTCTCACACAAACACAAACACACACACACACACACACACACACACAAGAATACATAAACACACTATCTATCTGCTTCTTCAAATGTGCTGCTGCCTGAAGACTGTCAGGGCTCTCTGATAATAAACAGGAGGGCAGAATATAAAAGGACAGCATCATTGACACATGAACAGGGCTCAGTGTTAAGACCCCCTGCCTGAGCACCCTGAACCTGAGGAGACCCGGGTCTCTGTATACACATGTCATGAAACTACTACAGTCATGTGACAAATAGTCTACCTTCTCTGTCTCTTGGGCTGTTGGCTGTCCATAATTCTGATCACTGCATCTGTCATCACTCGTCAGATTTATTTTTGTCCTCGTTCTTTTTTTTGTAACTTTGGTAAGTGTGTTTGTTAGCCCTTGCTAAACGTGCCGTGAAGTAGCGATGTAAGAAAAATGTCTTTTTGCTTGTCTAATGGGCCTGTTATTATAGTCTAGACCCTTATTCTCTGTTATTTGTTCTTTTATCCTCCTTCCTTATTCTCTCTCTCCCCCTTTCTCTCTCTCTCTCTCTCTCTTTGACACTCTCTCTTTTCTCTGTAATGACCTGTCCATCCACTCACTATCTCCCATTACCTCAAACTCAGATCTCTCAAAGCAATCATGCAGCTCAACAGCAGATGTAGCCGGCAAGAGAGTGGGAGTTATGGAGGGAGGGGGAGAGAGCACCAGTGCAAGCCTCTTCACAGTGCTGCAGAGGGAGGGATAGACTGGTGTGGCAGAGACGGTGATGGCAACACAGCCACCTGCTTATGATAACACTGAATGAAAATGAAATGCAGTGTAAGGCTGATCCCACTCTCACACACACACAAACACACACACACACACACACACACACAAAGATAGGAGCCATAAGGGGTTGAGGACAGCTCAGATCACTTTTCACCCAAATGTCTTACAAAAACACACACAAACACACACACAAACACACACACGCACACAAACACACATACATACATACATACTAAAAAATAACCCCAGCTTTTGGTTTAGTGCTTATCAATATCTGCCAAAGTGCACTCTTGAACGCATATATACACAATTAACCCAGGGCGGCATCTGGCAACCACAATAAGATTTTTCAGTAAACAGCATGTACCGGAAAATATCCTCAACACAAATAAATAAACAAATCTGTTTTGCATTTTTGAGATTCTGAGAGCATTTTTCGTTTTCCTGGTCAGCCTTTTATTACGGCTGCAGTTCCAGCGTGTAATCCTGTGTAGCCTCAGCATTCAAACATCTTTATATATTCTAATCTCAATTGTATGTGTGTGTGTGTGTGTGTGTGTG
>JAIFZK010000008.1:20222500-20355000 GCA_027481765.1 Tenualosa thibaudeaui | reverse complement strand
TTCTCATTTGCCAAACGCCTGGAGACAGTCGATCACCCTAATGTCCTTTAAACGACAAAGCTCATCAGAGAGTGCTGAATATGAGAAAAGACAGGCTGCCCCGAGTGCCCTGCCTCCTCACAGCCACTGCACCAGCTCTCCCCACATGAGTCAGCCCCACATGCTGCTGCTGCTGCTGGACACACAGATGGGGTGGGATGGTGTGTGTGTGTGTGTGTGTGTGTGTGTGTGTGTGTGTGTGTGTGTGTGTGCAGGGTGCGCAGCACTGCGCAGTCCACCAGCCTGCCCTGGGCATGGTGTGTATGTGTGTGTGTGTGTGTGTTTGAGTGAGAGAGAAATACACACACACACACTCACACACATACAAACACACTTAAAACTCCAGCTGTTGTTGCCCAAAACTAGCAGCTACCTGCAGAAACACACATGTACACAACCACAGACCAACAGGAAAATAAACACACACACACACACACACTTACACAGCAGCTCCCCTGGCTGATAATTGAATCACCCTAATGAGAGCTTGGTGTTGCCTGCCGGTGCCTCCTCTCTCCTCTCCCCATGGGAGCCCTCAGAGACTGACCTCTGACCTTAAGCAGGGGGCCACAGCCATTCTGCACCATGTGTAGTCCCTGCTCCAAACTGACCTTTGACATGCTGGGTTGGAAGAAGTGTGCCAGACAGTGGTGGATGGTAAATGTGTGTGTGTGTGTGTGTGTGTACGTGTGTGTATGAGTGAGCGTGTGTGTGCATGTGTGAGACTGTTTGTTTAAGTGATTGTTCACCAACAGATTAGAAAGGAAAGCCATATGTTAAGTTTACATATAACAGGTGGACCTGGGGAGAGAGAAAAGGTTTTTTATCTCTTTGTGTAATTGCGCGTGTGCATGTGTGTGTGTGTGTGTGTGTGTGTGTGTGTGTGTGGAGAGATGGATGCGGCACAACCAAATTAAAGAGCTATCCTTCTCATGTTACGCCAGCACACCACCTGCTGCAAGCATCCGTGGCGAGCCACAATAAAAACAACCACTCCGCAAGCGTGCAATTACGGCCAGCGCGCAAACTATCTCGCTACCAGGGCCACAGCCCACGGCTAAACACTCATTTGTCAAACCTGAGCCACTGCAATCATCCTCTGAAGCCATCCCACACCACAGAACTCTTCAGAAACACACACACACACACACACACAAACACACACACACATGGGCCGTCACTTTCGAATGTTGTACAGACCTCTAACCACGGCCTCAGGACCAGAGGCGCAAAGCCAAACGTGTGATTAGCATAAACCATCTCAGGGAGAAACAAGAAGGAGGGGGGAAAGGCAGCTGTGACCACACATCAGCTGAGGAGAAAAAGGCCAACAGGCATCAGGAAGGCTAAAAGGGTGGGCCCCCTGTCCAAGACACACACACACACACTTGCAGACACACACACAATCACACAGAGACAGGTACTCACACACAGAGGTATAACTGAGGCATTGCTTGAGGCAAACAGGTAATCCACAAGCCTTCAACTCTAATGCCAGACACAAATTGTGGTTAAGCATCTCTCTCTCTCTTTCTCTCACACACACACACACACACACACACACAAACAGAGCGTTTTGAGAAAGGGCCCCTGTGGCATATCAGAGCAGCCTCTGTGCCATGTGGCGGATCTGCCGCGGCTTTGCTGTTCGCAAACAAGCCCCAGTAACTTAATCTGAGCGTGCCCACGTCCTCCAACTGACGACACTGTGCTTTGCCCAGAATCTGTCACCGCTACAACACATCCGGAACACACACACACACACACACACACACACACACACACACACACACAGTCTTTCTTCATCAATTTGAATTTGCAAAAGACAAGTTACAGCTAGGTATGCATGTTTTTTTTCCAAATAAGAGTACACACACACACTGTTGTGATGACTTCCAGTCAACACTTGTATATAAATGTTTTAAAATGACGTCAAGCCTGAGTCAGTATCCCAGTAAGATGTTGCTCTCCATGAATGACTTGGCTGGAAAAGTTTACAGATTTCCCAGTATTTCACAGAGAGAGGCATTCCCCCAACTGAGTCTAAAGTCATGTTCTACTCAAACTTCCTACATTACAGTAAGATAAACATTAATCCATTTATCCCCACAACAGTCCTCACACATTAACTTGAGTGAGGGTGGTAGGGTTTAGGCTATTGTTTCTGTAGAAGTTTATTTTAGACAAAAGCTTCTGTTAATCTAAGGGCTCTACTAAGTTAAGAAGAAACGAAACACATTGAACTGATTTGACTCGAATAAAACTGAATTGACTGTCTTGCCCAGAGGCTTCATTACAATCGATCAGGCACTCGACATAGATTGTTTTAGACGCATCATGTCTGTTGTGAATACAAAACAATTTAGACATGATGCATCTAAGTTGTTTTAGAATCATCATGTATTTCCCAAAAGAAACCTCATCAGGGATAGTTCTCTCCCTGTTAGAAACCGACCATTACTAATCAGTACGGTTGCTTTGACACTGGTAGCACTGGTACGGTATTAGTTTCTCTGGAACTCTCTAGAATATCATTAATGGATGACGCAATACAGGATCTCTGCAAAAGCAACCTGTGTTCCATGAGCCCATTTGGTCTGACACAAGATAAAAGCAAAGATTAATCCCAGGCTAATATAATCATAGTCTAATCAAAAGTCTTGAGGCCAAACATTTCTGCTGTGCCAGTACTGGCTATTCATAGGGCTTTATGAACTCTCATTGCACAGGGAGGACACTAACAATGGTCATTAATGAGACAGCAAAGACAGGCTGCAACAGCCCAAATAAAGCAAAGGGCTGATCAGCTCCTATATCCCACCACAGGCCCAGCACTTCAAAAGGGAGGCCATTAAGGAGACGGAGGGTGGAAGTGATCCGGTATATTTCCATGAACCGTAGCGTCTTTCCTGACCAGGGGAGGAAAACACATGAGAGACCTCTCATTTTTTCTTTCATTTTTTTTCTTTCCTTCTCTGGCTTCTATTTTTCTTTTTTCCTCTGAGCTGATTCCTCTCCCTTTCATGTCTGTAAAATATGACGCAGAGCATTCCATAGGCGTCCTGCACAGCGGGAGTCCGCTCGGGGGAAAGGCCAGACCTGTGGTGCTTCCAAATGGAAACGTAAATGGGTGGGTTTGAAGCCCCAGCCTCTGCAACTACCCACCCTATCCAAACTCTCCCCTCCAACCCCCCAATCTTCCCATTAGACCCCTGTGGATGGGGGTGGGGGCGGCACAGACACGGCTTTGGCAGGGGCCACTGGAGTGCCTGACCCCGCTAAAGCTGTGATGAGGTGCAGCTGCCTGCTTTTTGATAAGCGGAAGCAGTGCATGGCTATGACACACATGTTCCCTGTCTCACACACACACACACACACACACACACACACACACACACACACCAGTCCTGCTTCAACACACCCCAACTCCCACATCCCACATCTCACCCCACATACACACACACACACACACAAACAGACACACAGAGAAGCTAGATATAAATTACATATGCTAAAGTTCTTCACACACTCATTTTTAACAGATACGAATAGACAGACAGTTACAAGGACACCAGCAGTCAAGTAGCACACAAACACACACACACACAAAAATGGTCATGGCTCTGATATGTAGTTTGCACCTCTTAACAGCATGAGCATCTGGCCGTCTGAACCCTGGCACAGAAGGTGATTACTGCAACAATAAATCAGGAACAGCTTCCTCTTTTCACAGACATGGGGCTCCCCCAAAACCACACACACACACACACACACACACACACAGAAAACCACTCCGGGGAAGATCTGGATAAATGGTCGTTACTGGAAATTGAGAGCGGATGGTGATTTTCAAGCTGTCCTGGGAAATGTGAACACCACCTGTAAATATGACAGCTCGCGTCAAAAGGCCAACCATGCAGGCCACCTTTCACGTACACTCACCTTCATGCACCAATGAAAAACGCAGCTAGCTCACACGCTAAGAGTTGTCCCACTCTAAAGATGCCTGGCATGATGTAAACAATAAGTGAGGGGGGTAAATGCAAGAGAGGAAGAAAGAAAGAAAAAGAAAATAAGAGGGTAATAGAGAGTAGAAGATGGAAAGAGAAAGAGATGGAGAAAGACATCTGTGGGTTTGAGCTGAGGGTTGGTTTGCGTCATTGGTGGTAAATCATGTGTGTGTGTGTGTGTGTGTGTGTGTGTGTGTGTTGTGTGGGACTTTTTAGTGAGGCCATATAGGAAGGAGTCCCCCCCTACTTTGCTCCCATATCCCATTTCCTTGGCTGCCACCATTTTCTACAGGAGAAAAACACAGAGCGAGCGAGAGAGAGAGAGAGAGAGAGAGAGAGAGAGAGAGACGAATGACGGATGTGGTGCCAGTGCTTTGAAGTTCAGGAGTCTGCTGTATGCCCCTGAAAACACAGAGCCAAGGAAGAGGAGGAGAAGAAAAGAGGAGGGGGACATGAGGATAAGGGCAGGAGAGGGGCGAGCAGTGGTTGAACTCTAAGATAAAGATAAACAGGCAGCCACATTAACCACCCATCCCTCACTTCATTCATTTGTTCTCTTGCTCTCTCTCTCTCTCTTCTCACTCCCTCGTTATGCTGTCTCTCGCTCCTGTGTTGTTTGCGGATCCTCCATGTGGCTGGCGGCTGCTTTGCTAAGTGGAAACTGACATGTGTTCAGGTGTCATGGGTCACTGTTTAATCTGCGTTTTGCAGCAGCTTTGCTTTTTAACTTACATGTGCTGACTGCTATGCCAGTGGTAGGGAGGGAAAAAAAACAAAAAAACAAATAAACATAACAAACAATCACGAGAGAGAGAGAGAGAGCACAACAGATGTCAGCTCTGTCTGATGGGGACTGGAGATGACAGCAGCACACAGCTATACGCAGCCAACCACTTACAAACTAGGCAAGGCTTTCATCAGGGAGAGAGAGAGAGAGAGAGAGAGAGAGAGAGAGTGATTTCTGACTTTACTGCCAGTTTCAAAAACGGGTAAGAGTTGGAAAAAAACCTGTGACTTTACAAACCCACAGACCGACAAAGACATAGATACAGACACACACACACACACATACAGAGAGAGGGAGAGAGAGAGAGAGAGAGAGAAAGAGAAAGAGAAAGAAAAAAACAACCAGAACAATAGCCAAAATGAAAATAAAATCAGTCTCAATGTTCTGTCTGTCTTTCTCATACTAGAAAGAAAGAAGGAAGGAAAGAAAGAACAAAAGCCAGACAAAAAGAGGCAAAGTAGAGACAAAGAGAAATACAGCAATAGAAAGCCACCGAGACAGAATGAGCAGAATATGACAGACAGTCAGATGGAGAGACAGCCAGTGCCATGTAATGAACCCATAGCAGAGAGACTCACTCCCCAAGGTGGAGCACAAGGTGGCGTGCAAAATAAATCACCAGAAGAAGAAAAAACCCTGACCCCTCTCCTCTCATCTCCTCCACTCTTCCTCTGCTCTCATCCATGCATCCCTCTCTTAATTACAAACACAGACAGGCCAGGATTGTGTGTGTGTGTGTGTGTGTGTGTGTGTGTGTGTGTGTGTGTGTGTGTGCGTGTGTGTGGATGGAGGGATGGCCTTCCGCTCCTTCCCTGAGAGACATATTTCACAGGCCTTGCTTTTTGGGCGCGTCACAGAGCCTTTCTGTCAATCAGTGGCGCGCTGATGAAGTGCTCCGAAACAAATGAAAAGAAATGAAGGAGGTTGGGAGCTGTTGAGGGTGATGTGCCCAACCAGCCCCCTCTCCAAACACACACACACACTTCACCTTTCACTGAACTTTTGCCCTCTCTTGCCCTCTCTCTCTCTCTCTGTCTCCATTTGTGTGTGTTTATCCTTAGCTTTGTGGGTGCATTGTGGTGGAAGATGCCTATACTGGGAAGTGAATTAGACCTGAATTCTGCCTCTACTCTGCACATTTCCATCCCTTTAAATCTGCAGAGCCCAAGGCTACAATATCACATTGTAGAGAGAAAAAAACTTCATTATGACAATGTGTGTGTGTGTGTGTGTGTGTGTGTGCATGAAAAAGGAGCCTGCACTATATGAACTCTCAACTTCTTTGAACATAATTGTTTTAATGGACATTTAGCCTACACACATTCACATTTATGTGTTCATCATTTTGTCATACATTTTATTGTATTTTGTGTGTGAACATTTGACTATATGAATGCAAGAAGTACAATGAGAAACTGGTTTTGATTGTTGGTGGTTTTAACTGTGTGGAGAGTAGTGGTATGGCTCACTGGGTTAATTGGTAAATTGTCCAGCTTATTTAGAGGCTGGCTCTTTCTTGGTAGGGAGTGACTGTCTGCAAAGAATTTCTGCAAAACCAAAGAGAGCAACATGCAGCAGAGTTCCAGAGAATAACGTGAACTGAAGTCTAACGTGAACTGAAGTCTAGCATGAATTAAAGTCTAGTGTGAATTAAAGTCTAGCGTGAATTAAAGTCTAGTGTGAATTAAAGTCTAGCGTGAATTAAAGTCTAGTGTAAATTGAAGTCTAACATGAACTGAAGTCTAACATGACCTTGCATGCTGTGAAGCAGGGTAATCTTTTGGTCCAAAGATCTGCAGGGTTGCCTTGTTTGGACCAGGTGCCTAGTAGTGAACAGTAGCCTCGTTTGAAGCTGTTATGGATTGTATGCTGAAATATCCCTGGATTCTACAACTGGAAGTCCTGTTTTGCCTCATGAGCTATCTGTTTCCTGCTAAATAAAGCCCTCTATTTTTGCTGTCCCCTTCATCCGTCAACACCACCTCATCAGTGGAGTGTCTGCAGCGGCCATCTCACAGTGTGAGTGTTTGCATGAATGTGTGTGTGTTTGCATAAACATGTCTGTGTCTGTAGGGGGGGAGAAAGATAATAAGAGAATGGCTTTTCAGACAGCCACTGAAAAGGAGGCAAAGACACAAAGTGATGGATGGAAGAGAGACAGACACAGAGCTTTTTTGAAGGAAAAAGAAAAGAAAAAGAAAAGAAAAAGAAAAATGGTTTTCCAGCTCTCCTTCAGACAAGATCCAACGCCTTCCCCTTCCTTCATCTTTTCTTTGGGTGCACACACACACACACACACACACATACATACATCCATTCATACAGACACACACACATACTTTCAGTCAGACAGCCCCTCTACATACACACCCATCCACACAAAATTGCACACACACACACAAACACACACACAAAGACACACACATATACATATACTTTCACTCAGACAGACCCCCTACATACACACCCATTCACACAGAATTGCACACACACACACACACACACACACACTTGTTTGTGTGCCTGCCCGTGGACCTGTCATGTGCCTCTCCCCCTCCTCCTCTCTGGCCACCTGCAGCCTTACAGCTTCATTTGCTTGCATCCTGTCATCCCTCTGGGCCTCTGCTGGCTCGAGTCATTAACAAATCAGCATCACCAGAGCCGCAGCCCTGCCGCCCCGCCGCTGCTAGGCGCACCAAACACATCCCTCGGCACGCCACGACAAACCAGCCGGCATTAGCATTTACCCACAATTCAATTACCACGCCTGTCAAACAGCGAGGGCAGGTTCACATGCCTGTGTGTGGAGTTGGAATTGGAAGGCCACCCTTAACCTTCTCTCTCTATATATATCTATCTCTCTCTCCCTCTCTTTCGGATGGTTTGGGATCAGCTTAATGGACGATCTGAAGATGGTAGAAGGACAAAAGATCTATACAGCTTGTTTTAGGTCAGCTCTTAAAAGGCAAGGAAGCCCAAGGCTTTTGGAGTGGGATTTTCCAAAGCATTTCATTTTTAAAAAGTTCAGTGAATCAACAGACACCAAGACTCTCTCTCTCATTTCTTTTTCACAAAATTCTCACTCACACACACACACACACACACACACACACACAAGCTTATTCTAAACTATCACTGACCTAACTTTTAATAGAGTGCAGACTTACAGTTCTGGTTACAGAAGAATTCTCTCTCTCTCTCTCTCTCTCTCACACACACACATTTACACATAAACTGCTACACAAACTGGGTAAAATGATCTCATTCCTAGTCAGAGCCTAGTGGTCCCTCACCACAGACCACATTTTACTCCGTTTCAAAACATTGATCTAGACAGAGAGTATTACTTCACATCACATACACATTCTTTTGAAACACACACGCACACACACACACACACACACACACAAAGCTTACAGACCCATTACTTCACACATTCTGTCGTAGTTCTCAAAGGTAGCTAAGTTTATTTGCCCCAGTAGCACCCCACCCCACCCCACCCCGACCAGCAGCTGAACAGCACACATGCATAAGCGCACACACACACACACACACACACACACACACACACACACACACACAAATAACTATTTGACAAAAACAACTGTTTTGGAAATCTTCCAAATGGTGAAGGAGACTGTTGTGCCCCATCTGACAAGCATAAACACAAATACAGGGAGAGAAAGAGAGAGAGAGAGAAAGAGAGAGAAAGAGTGAAATACATACAGACTTCATGACATGAAAAACTTTTAAACTTACTTCCATGAGGGACTCTAATTGGCATTCTGTCTACGAACAAAAATTTGCCCATAGACCCAAATGAAGAGCTACATGGACATTTCACACCTTTCATGAGCCCCTAACCCACCCTACTGCCTTTCCCCACAAGCCCAGTGACACAGGCAGGTGCCACAAACACAGCCATCTCAAAGGAGAGTCAGACTGCAGCAGGCGAGCGAGAAAAGCACCCAGGCCCAGAGAGAGAGAGCGGGGCGGAGGTGAGGGTGGGGGTGGAGGTGGTGGAGCAGTGGAGGGGTGGAGCACCATATGGCACTCCATTCAAAAAGTTTCATTAGGAGAAAAGCGGCGGAGTCAAACTGTAGCCGCTGCAAACGCCTGGCCCACTGCCACCGCCCAGCGCTTCAAAGCTGTTCCAATCAAAATGACTGAATAATGCAGTGCGGCGGTGGCTAGCGGGAGCAGCCGCAGCCACAGCCCCAGAACAGACCCGTGGCTGGAGAAAGAGAGGACTGAAGCAGGGAGATGAAGGAAGAGATGAATGGAGTGAAAGAAGGAAGCCTTGATCAATTAATGCAAAAAATAACACATGAAAGATTAAAAGCAAATATCAGCAACACTGATACTAATGAAACACTTTATCCTAAATACTGATAATAAAAAAATAATGTTTATGTAAATGTAAACTATGCCAAACATGGGGAGATGACAACTGACTGGCCATGTGATATTTAGGAGCAGATTCACATTCACATCAATGACAGCCTCATAACTGACTCTTTCTTTATGAGCTGTGATCAACGTCCACGCTTTCCAGGTCTCCTTTCAGTGATGATTCCATCAAGCCCATTCAAACTTTACAGAGCCCCATACAAACTGGACAAGATGACAGCTGACTTCACTGCCTCCCTTTTGGTCTTCAACCTTGACCGCTGCTCAGATTACGTTATCTGCTTTGAGACGGCAGACATGTCAGGGACTAGTCATTCCTGTCAGAGCGCATGCTATTGTCAATACGGAATCTGACGTGAATCTGCCCCACATGGGTGGAAGAATCTCACACCGCATTCCTCTGTCCAAGGTCTCATAAGGTATCTGACTTTGACTGACTCATTTTGAGGCAGCAGCAAGGTGAGAAACCAACATACTTTCAAACTGTTGAGGTATGGGGGGAGGTAGTTGTAGGATTTTGAAAGGGTCTGTTATTGGGTTAATATGCATTGAACCAAAGCATAAAATAGCCTACATGGGCATTTAAACCAAAGACCATATTCTGAAGACCCACAAGTTTTCATTCATTAATATTAACCACTACACTTCAATTCACAGACACTTGAAAAATGCATTTGATAAACACTGCTCAAGAAGGCCATGCAAGCAAGTCAAAAGAAATTGCAGAAAAAAAAACACTAACAGACAGCCTTCGGATCAAAACAAGGAAGGCAGCCTTCCCCAGAGCGAAGACCGTGATGAGCTCCATGCTCATCTTTCGCCGAAGGTCAGCCTGAAAATCTAAAATGGCAATCGCCACTCACTCCCTTAAGGGACGTGTCTGACTCACATCAGCCTAATCCACCCCAAACACCTTCACTCAGGTGAGGTGAGCCACCATCCCTCTTCTTCCACACCATCTTTTAATTTTTCTCCCGTGTCTCAGCTCGGGCGACTAACATCACGACGAGACACAAGGCAAAAAGGCCGCCAGTTTCTTGTCATCGCTGCCTGTAGCAGTCACATTCGAGCCGAGGAGGGGAGGGCTGCATATTCATGGCCATCTGTGCAGCCATTAGTTGCGCTCCTGTTCGGCAGAAAAGCTACGGCAAACTGCTGGTCGAAAATTAAACACCTCAGCGCGTGCCTCGCTCCAACAGACGGCTTGACCCCGTTTGTCTCTTCGCGCTGAGATCACTTCCGCCCACCCTTAACCCCCGAAGTTGGACGCGAGTCTTGGAGCCAACAGACAATTCCACAGGGCAGCAAACTGGTCCCATTAGATAGCTGAGAGCTGTTGACAGAACAAAGCTGCAGAAAAATGGCTCTTTACACAGCCCACGGCCACAGGGATAAGAAATGTCTCCCAGTGACAGGTAAACACCTTCATGGCTTTAAGAGCTGATACGTGTGAAGGTACAATGCCAATGCCAATGCCATTTTGGGGGGAGGAGAGAAGGGGAGAAAGGAAAGAAGGCAGGGGAAAAGAAATCACACTGCTTGTACTTGCCAGGTAAGTGTTTTGCCAGAGCTCTGCTGCCTGCCCTCCCACACAAACAAACACTCACACACGCACATACACACACACACAAACACACAGACACTTTCTTTCTCTCTCTCTCTCTCTCTCTCTCTCTCACACACACGCGCGCACACGCACACAACTTTACACATACAAACACAAAACACACATAAATATATACACACACCATAGGGCCCATGGAGAGCAGGTCTGTCTGTGATCTCAGTCACTGCCATTAATAAGGCAGCACTCAGCAGACTGCAGCATTGCCTCTGGCTTGTTCTGAGCGCATGTGCCCTCCTCTCCTCTCCTCTCCTCTCCTCTCCTCTCTTCTGCGTCTCTGTAGGCAGCGCTGGAGACTGAGGTATAAATAGGTCCGTAAACGGATAATGATATGACATCCGGCGGAATGCACATCTCGAAATCCTCAACCCCTCTCATATAAACACATCCACATCCACACACATAAGCACTCGCATGCACACACAAACACTCCCCAGCTTCTGACACCCACCCACACGTGTCGTGTTTCTCCCCGAGGGGTGTTTGATAGGGGTTGAAGACCTCAGCGTTATGGCACACTTGTCACATACACTTCCCTCTCTCCTAAGAAGCCTTTTTAAAGATGGCGTCCTCTTCACTCTCCACTGCCATTTGCCATGTGTGTGTGTATGTGTGTGTGTGTAAACTGTATATATAGTTAATTTAGTAAAAATTGTGGATCCAAGCATGCTTTTAGGAACACAAAAACAGCTGGTAAGTTATGTTATAAAAACAACATGGATTTCAACAGATGCAATTAAATTTTGCTTTACCCCCATGTACTGACAAATAAGTTTTTTCCTTTCACATTTTATTATTTGGTCAGAATCAAAAAGTGTCAAGGCTAGGTTTTCCGAGCAAACAACCTCAAAGTGCTCAAAGTGATTTCCCATGACAAACCGATGTCAGCCATTTTCTTTCTCGACCCTTTCCCCTGTCATCGATGTTGGCTTAAAGATATGTGTGAGACATGAGAAGGAAAGGAAAGGAAGGAAAGGCTAAACTCCAACGGTTTGCGGTCAAGAAACTTACATGTGCATCTTTCACAAGTCATGTGTCTGAGGAAGGGCAAGACAGGCGCTTAGGCTAGCTGGTTTCTGGTGGGAAGCCCAAATACTCAACACCAGTTCTTTACAACACGTGTAAACGCTCTCCGGAGAGACGCCTAGACAAGTGCAGACACTTGGAGCAGCAGCATCAAAACCACACACATTTCGAATGCATTCACAATACCCCAGCCAGCAGAAAGCACTACATGCTGAAAGTTGCACAAGCACTTAAAAATACTTGGGAAATCTACAGGGCTGTTCACATTTATTTTTTCGGGTCGCTTTTCTTACCAACATTCTTTCATAGCACTGTGTCAGAATTACATCACGACACACACATAAGTATAAACACTTGCACAACCATATCCACTAAAACACACCCTATCTTTCTCACTCTCTCTCTCCTCTCTCTCTCTCTCTCTCACACACACACACACACACACACACACACGTACACACACACTCATATGTGCCAAATTTAGGACAACACATCTTCTAACTTTTGGGTCACTTTGTTCTGAATAGCTAAAGCCTAACTTTAATGAAGCCAGGCTCCAGTTAAGTAATTCAATAACAAAGACAAGGTAGACCTCGGGCCAAATTCCATTCAAGCCTTTCATCTAAAAACAGACATTTGCACCAGCACAGCACTAAAGTGAGCAACGTGCTGCTTTCATCCTAAAAATGTGCAGTCACAGTACATCCATTATCCTCAACACTCTTGTTGGATTACAAACATCACACATCGGCTCCCAATTCCCCTTCTTCAGCCTTTTGGAGTGTTCCCATACAGAATGTCAATTTGAAAAAAAATCTCTCATTCCAATTTCCTAATAGAAGCCTAACATAACACCCCCAATAACCCCCCCCCCACCCCCCGACACACACAGACACCCCTTCACCCTCTTCTTGTTGTCAGATTTTATTTTCAGCCAAGAGATGAGAGCGAAAAACCGAACATTTGTACATAGCCCTTCACAGCTAACTCTTTTAATTAAATTGCTGATTCCCTGGATGCTACTTGGCTCCGGGAGAATGCGTCTGCTCCCAGACGAGGCTCCTCAGCCTGTCTGTCGACTCTCCCAGTTCCTCTGCCCTTCTTCCAAAGGAACAGGAGGGTGACAGATTGCCTGAGATGGTGGCGATACATTCTCAATCTATTATTAGAGTACCTCGTTAAGATGGGGTCTCTCGATGCTGGTTTAGATGGGAGAGGGTGGCATAGAGAGACGAGATGTTTAATAACATACACACACACTAGCCATAAATTCTAAAACGTCCTTCAGATTCACATGTAAGGCAGGCAAATCCTAATTATGACTTGCTTTGCTCCTAATCTGTCATCGCTATGCAATTTGTCCTTCACCAAAAAATCAATTTTGTCAGGATCGCATTGTGTCCCACTTTCATGTGTGTGTGTCACAGATACTGAGAGGGACATGTCATTAACACACACACACACACAATTTACATACACTCTCCATTATCCTCGTAGTAGTATACTCCAAAATGTGGCATCGCCATGCTTTTGTTCACTACATGTAGTTCCTATAACTAGAAAATGACACCAACACTGCATGACAACATCCCTCTGACAAAGACTGAAGAGACTGACAGACTATGGTGGCAGATGAATAAACAAACATATCAATGCAGATTTCCTGTGAGCCACCCCTAGATCTTGTGCAAGGCAGAGCTGGGGGAGTGCTTCCTCTTAGTCATAGATCAGTGCTCTGGAGTTCAGTCACGTCGGACAGTACTGAGTCCATCTGTCTTCTTCGGCTATCCCACTGTCCAAAGCACTGATCTTTCTGGTATATTTCTCTTTTGATGGTTGGGGGGACCAAGAGAGTACAGTTTGTAAAAATGGTGTGAATGTATTGCTTTATGGAGGGTTATCTCAACAAATACACAACATCAAAAACAACAAAAACACCAAAACCAGCTCTCAGTGCAACTGCCCTTACATCCACACTCATAAATGATCAGTGTCACTAGACGGGTTCTTTCTAGACAAGATTCCCAGTCTAATCCCAGGCTAAACTGCATTTACAACAGGGGGATTTCCAATTCGCCACACAACCTCAGTCCAGACCGTGGCATAATCCTCCTCCCAAGAAAAACCATCCCTCATGCTAATTTAATTAACTTCCAGAAACATGTGTTTATCCATACATTTCTCTTCACAGCTTGTCGAACCTCCTGTGGCCTGCTGGAGAGCTCGTTCCAGAGACTGCAAACTGCACACTGTGCAAAATGAAGTTCATTTATCATTGCGTGTCAAGCTTCGCATGAGGGCAAGTGTTGTGGTTAACACAATACTGCTCTCTTTCAGGATGTACTTTCCCATAATATCACATTGATTTGAGTCTAAAAGAACAAGGATGAGGAGAGGCCAGCTTCACCTTAAGCTGTGTGGTTATCAGTTATGTTGCAGTTCAATGTACTCAACTGCTTAGGTGAAAAACAATACAATATGTAGCGTGTCATGAACATGATCTCTTCAGAAACACTCTCACTAAGTCAAAATAATGAACTTCAAGATTCATCTTTGAATGTGAATATCTTATGTTAAACAGAAGGAAGATATTCCAGAAATATAATATTCTAGTGACCTATTTACAATCACATATCAGCCCTGTACTTCTTGCTGTCAGCAAATCAGCTGACACTAAACCTCAAGTCATTCACATCAGCATGTTTCCAGTCTGCATGCTGGGGTCTGCATTTTGTCCTACAATTTAAATTGAACTACAACAACCATAAATAACACCTACATCATGCATGCAACATCTGTGCACTTTCTCTAAATGCAGCAAATGATTCATTCACGTCCTCTACTTTATGCAAGATTTCCAACTAAATGTCATAAGGATTACTACTTTCCAACATGCCTGTGTCTGCGGAGACAGACTGACAGATACACTCTTACACTCACTCACACTCTCTTCCTCACACACACACACAGTGCCTTTTAGGCATGCTCAGCTAAAGGGATTTGCATAACCCCACTGTCATCTTTGGATGCTGTCGGACTTTAATCCCTCGCTGATCTGATTGGATTAAAACACGCGGCCCGTCCGGTTTCATAGTAGTAAATAACACCAGAGAGACATGGCCTCAGTGTGCCTGCTAAACAGCCAATCACAGCATAGCTCTGCAGATGAGACACCAATCAGTGGGAGCCATGTGATTGGGCACTCCTTTGGATGGTTTAACATCCACTGATCAACTGATGAAAGGCTGGTCATGTTCACAAACTGACAAATAGTTGGCAGGTCATTAAACATTC
This sequence comes from Tenualosa thibaudeaui, assembly GCA_027481765.1. Classification (NCBI taxonomy): domain Eukaryota; kingdom Metazoa; phylum Chordata; class Actinopteri; order Clupeiformes; family Clupeidae; genus Tenualosa; species Tenualosa thibaudeaui. Next base: position 20,339,810 of record JAIFZK010000008.1, on the reverse strand, counting down.
TATCTCTTTCATGTGTATCAGGAGCACATGCCCATGTACTAACCCCCTAATGAAAGGCCCTGTGTTGGGGCCTGCGGCCTAGCGAAGTCACACATTAGCATCCCAAGAATGCTATAAGGATCAGAGAAGCGCTATATTGAATCTTGAGGAGTTTTAGATCTCGGAAAACAGAATGAGACTGACCCTTTCTCCACTTGCTGGCACACGGGTGCACGCCTGATGAGAAAAAAGGCCTCCTCTTCAATTATTCACCCAAATGAGACCATCTATGCGCTTCAGCTCCTCTCTGTCTCCTCACAATCTCCTCACATCTCCACCACCCGTTATTTTAACCACTTTAAGCAGTTTTAGTCCTTAATGGTTCAGGCGGGCTGTGTAAGGCAGGGCTATTCTCCGCTAACAGTTCATGCACTGCTGCCAATGGGGATTGAGGAGGGCGAGAAGGCAATAAGATTCCCAATTACTTGCAGTGGGTGTTGGAGTGGAGAGCTCAGTGGACAGGCTCACCTGACAAGAGAGCCCTGGCTGAAAATTTAACGGCAAACAGCCCGGCGCAAGAGGGTGAGGGTTTCCGCCTGAAAGTGTGCTGACCGCAACTTCACAGGCACTTTCCGCGCACAACACCCAGCTGTCAGTTCCGCAGGGCATTCGAGATAGCCTCAGCAGAACCCCTCTTGCGTCGATATCACAGCTCGCTTTAATGTTCCTAATAGGATGCCAGAATGTTCCGGTAACAGGGCAAGGAGACAGGCTGAGCTGCCTTGTTGAAGCTTAAGCTGACAGGCAATAAACTCAGTGGCAAAGCACTCATGAGAGGAACTGTAGCTGTAACTAGGTTTCATGTGCATATGTTGGATTTATGGCAATGTAAAAAGACAGTCATATGTAGCATGAAACTTCACAATGCACAAGTCTTCCTTGATCCCTGACCCCAATTCTAAAATCATGTCCTGGGCTTGTGGTGGTTGGCAATATCAGAGTACACCTCACAACAGGATTACTGCACGTAGGCAGAGGAATCACTCATCTGCTGGCTATTTATTAATAACCCAGGTTCCACTACCCTGCTGACCCTTTTAAATTATCCAATTATATGCCATTTAATACCATTTATTTTCAAATCGTCATTATTAATCGATATTTACTTTGTCTCCTTTGAAATAGTGTTAGTTAGGTCTTAGTAGGCCTCGGATTCTAAAACCTACTGTTTTTTGCACCAGGCAGGAAGGATTGCGAAAACAAAAAAACGGTTTTGCTGTTGACCTGTTCCCTTGACATTCTGTGGTCTGAGGGGAGCCTAGATGTCCCGAAGGACTAGATGACCAAATATAGCACAAAGGCTTCACTGTTGTAAATGTGTGTCACCATTGTGATGACCCGAGATTAGTGACACCCAACACTTAACTCAGTCTATCCACTCATTCTAAACACAGGCATTCTATTCACACGGGAGGCCCCGTTAACACCACAAAAGATGAATAAACATTTCAGAAACACCAAAAAATCCCCCCTCCTCTTGACCATAACAGGCAGCATTTTAACTAAACAGTAATATGCAAAGTGAGGGACAATGCTGAGCCTAATAGCAAGGAGAATCAGATCATTTTATTTAAAGCTCACCAATCAGCCTTTGTCCTCTGGCAGTGAAGATAGTGATCGCTCAAGCACACAAACAGTCTGTTGCCAGGGGATACAGACAGATAGTTGTTTAACGAGCCAGTTGATGTGTACGGGAATGGTTATGAAGGCCACCCTTTGGTAGATGGGGGTATGAATCAAACATTCAGGGAGACCGTTTCTCAAAAGGCTGGGCTGTATCTAGGAAAAAGAACTGCTGTAAATGATTGTAAATGATGCTGTAAATAAATGATTACACAATCCTTTGTGGCAGTCTAAGAACAGTCACTTCAGTCAGTTTTAACCCCAAGTGAGGATTTGTACCTAGGCTTAAATTACAGCTTTTTTTTTTTGCTTAATCACATTTCCAAAGCTTCATCCCTTTTTTTCAAAACTCAACTCAAATGTCTCACATCTCCTGAATGCTTAAACACGAGTGATTTTTTTTGGCACAAAGTCTGCCAAACTAAAAGCCCAATCAGCACTCTACACTTGAAATTTTGCAACGCAATTTTTGCTAAACTGTAAACACAACACACTGCATAAGACTCAGCTTGCAATTTTATAGCACACTTGTAGAAAAAAAATAAACTTCTGTGTCTTCTACACACACTATTGTGAGAATTCCCTTCCCGTTGTTACATGTGAAAGCATTTTTTGATAATTACTTCATTCAACCTTTAGCATTGCAAAAAAAAAAAAAACTTTACAGTATATATATTGCAGTTTTGACCCCCTCTCACTTATAGGCCTACACTGAAATACATGTAGACATCCACAATTTGCACATTTGGATACCTGTACATGCATGACATTGAGCTATATGTATTACAAAGTTATAAGGCACTGAAAACTGACATGCCCTGCACACAGAGTAACCAAAAGCCAAACGTGTTTCCCATTCTTACTGTCAGTGTGCAGTTGGTGCTTTGTGTGCTTATAATTGTATGGGTTGTGTGTACTGTTGTGTACAAAAATACCATTTTGAAAGTGTGAAGAAAAGTGCTTTTGTAAGTAATTGATGATGTTTTGCTAGTTGGGTAGAAGGTTTTGTGACTTGTGAGAGTTTTGCAAAAGTTTCAAAAATTGCAGCTAAGGAATCAAAAATAACTGTAAACAATCAAGCTTTTGTCTCACATCATAAACTCTTTTACCACAATATTACATTTATGTATATATAATGTACACTATTGCTCTAAACGTAACGCACTTCTGTCCTTAAACAGTTTGTGGGAGAGGGAGAAGCAGAAATCTACACTGTAAGCATAAAAGCAATACTGAAATGGTGTTTTTTCCCAAATCATTAAAAAAAACATTGATCACCACCATGCACACGCTGCAGTATTGTCATGCAATGATCAAGACTCGTACCTTGACCTTTGGCCAATTCATAGGCCTACACTTTGGCAATGATTGATTGGTGTTCAGTAAAGCTGTAAGTGTTGCACACTTGAGCAGTGAGTGTGAAGCACTGTTGAATAAATGTGACCTTTTGTCTGGCTGAGTGTGATAACATAAACTTTCTGGCAGATTTGTATGTGTTGGGTATGGAGTTGTGTGTTGTGTTTTGCACAAGGGTTTTGCAAAATTGACAACTAATTTCATTCTAGTCATTACAACATGGTCTTGTCCTCAAGTAGTTACAGTCCCACACACTGGTTTACAGAGACAGTGGGATGGCAACATACAAACTTAATAAAATCAAGGGTGCCCAATGCATCAATGGCTAAGTCACTGTGGTTCTGATGGACTGATGGAAGAGCACCTTTGATGAAGAACAAGTATTCCTATACGCTATGTGGCATCTACTTGGTCTTTCCTGATGCAACAGTCAGAATACTTGCACAACACTGCAAAATACATACACTCGATGAATGATCTGACTTTAAGCACTAACACCAAATGTAAACCACATGAGTTGGTGTACTGCAAGCAATCTCTCTTTTGGCATCAATATTACAGCTTGACGTCATCGCTCTCTTCTTTGGCTGTGACTGTACATAACCGTCCATGAAACAGGCCTACTCATTTGACGTCCGTCAATGTTGCAGGCCGAACTGTTGCTTGCACTATCTGCGGGACAAATTACCTCCTCCAAATTACCTCATATTATTTGCTCCCCATCCGCTAACAGGTTGCAATATGTTGCAGCTGCTCAAACGAGCGCAATGAGAGACAGTGCCTTCAGTTTGTCATTTGTGAGTGATATCTTTCTACAATCGCCAAGTGATAGAAGGGTTTCAACATTGTAAAGACGCTTCAATTGTTCTTTATGGAACTGTGGGCTTTCACAAACCTCGAAGCAACAGCAATAATTAGCTTCCTGTTTTAGTCTACTTTCACTCTGCAATTCAAATTATTTACTGATAAGTCTACCAGTTTGTGTTTTGGCAACAGATATTGTTTGCTTTAAGAACCACATTCTTATATTAATGATGGGCAACATACGATCCAGTTAGTCATAGGGTCACAGTCGAGACTGCAGGCAGGGTTAACCGTTAACCGTTCAAAAGCAACACTAGGCTAATCCTAGGGCTTCGCAGTAGTTCCGTGACCCCAAACACCCCGCGTCGCCACTTGGCTTAAAAGGAAATCCCATCTCGCTTACTGAACTAAAACACCGAACCAGCAAGTAGCTTCGAGGCAATTCGCTGCACCACACGGGCTACTTTGTAGCCTAGGAGCCGAAACACTGATGCTACAAACTAGCAATTAGGGATCCTAATTATACAGGGTGGAACAATTCCTGCAAAACAGAGAAGTGTGGGATAACTTGGTAATGGCTTAAAAATGACTTTGATGCGGCATTCCATTAAGCGTGTGGATCTTTATCTAACGGTGAAAATGTATAAACTACTGACACACCATAATGACCTCCCTTAAGTTAGCCTGTACTCTCGCCATCCGCATCTTAAGCACCAAATGATATCCTAACGTTAATTTTTAAACTAGGCTGTTCCAGCGTAATTAATGTTCATGGAGCATCATTTGGATTTAATACTGGTGAATGGCTAGTGTAATTATCACCCGCTGTTTAACTGTTTATTGTGCTAACGTGAAAATGCTTTAGTTTCCCACTTTCACTTCCCTGACTCGTAAGTGTTCACCCCGCCTGCTGGGGTGGAACACGGAGGAAGGGGGTAACATGTGGTGCGACTAGAAAATGTTCCGTCTAAAATCACGAACCAACACACACAAACGCACACACAAAGCTCAAACCAACCCCACGGCACTAACCCAAACCATCCTCTGAACTGCTTTCATTGTGTTCGATAACCAAACTGCTTAGATTATACAAATTAGAGGCGGAACCAACAGTAATTCAGATAAGGAAATACAACTCTGAACCTCAACAAACCTTAGTTTCTTTGCTTTAGTCTCCCGTTTGTTTAGAACTCCCGGTACGCAGTTGATGAGCTCGGTCCAGTCGGCGTGTAAGCCACAGCTCCAGCCGGTGGAGAACCGTGAGAACAGCCAGGTCTCTTTTCTGTTGGGTCTATAGCAGGTACACTTTTTTTGTCCCGGTCTACAGTCACAAGGCACCTCCAGGCGCACATTCTGAACCAGGTGTCTCCCGAACGTGGTACCTCCAGTTTTCTGGATGTGCAGGAAAACGATCACATCCTCTCCCTTTATCTCGAAATCCACCGTCCGTTCCAGATCCTTTATAGGAAAATAGTACTTTTTTACATAATGGGGATCCGGCGTAGGGAATATGGTCATATCTTCTTCGGCGAGGTACCCGTGCGGAGACCCAAAGTTGATGACTCCGGGAGCCACGTATTGATACAAAATCAGCATGAAGAAGACAGAGCCGACAACGATCAACAAGAATTTGCTGGTCCTCTCAACCATGTTCTCTTCGGAGCCGTTCATTTGTTACCATCTCTCAAATAACAGATGATAGAATTGTAGTATCGTGACGGTAAACGATTTGCTTGTCCCTCCATAGACGCTGGTGATTCCTTGTTGGTCAGGGGACCTCCGCAAAGTAATAGGAGTTCGAGGTTGGACACATTGCGTCCTGACTGCGCGCTCACACCAAACTCTGACCCTGTCGAGACGACCCAGTGGTGCTGATCGCAACTGACCGCGAACCGAACACGCAGTCGCTTTGCTGTGTCCTTAGTCTCGAGTCTGTGCAGAGGACCGACGGATGTAAGTCTGAACGCTGCCTGTGTAAAGAGCTTTCTACCTCCTAAAGCATGTGGCAGAGCGACACCTACTTTCAACGCAACTCTCTCTCTCTCGCTCGCTCGCTCTGTCTGAGAGAGAGAGAGAGAGAGAGAGAGAGAGAGAGAGAGAGAGATATGTTTTACGCTAACAGTAAATTTAACATTTTCATTGTAGACATTAAACAGAGTGAAGCAGTTGCAGCTTATCAAAACTGATATGATTATGGGCAGAATCCGCTTTAATTTTTTCCACAGTCAGATATGATTGGCACAAAATGAATTCCAGATTGAGGATGCATGGACATGGACCACAACATTCGAATATTTAGCAATTACATAGAATGTAAGTCAGGCTTCCTGTAAGGGGCAGACTATGATAAAAGTTAATTACATGGGTCTTCATGAAGAAAGCATCTGGCTAGTAATAGTTTGTGCAGAATGGTTTTGTATTGACCTGTTTACAGAAAACAGATATTAAGAAAAACTGAAAACGGGGAAAGATCTGTGATGTGAAAAAATGTCAGGAGATGATCTTAGTTGTAGCCAATGCCACCAGTGGGGGGCGACATTGAGACCAAGGCGCCAATAAAAAAAAGAAATGCATTATGCCTGCAGAAACATGCATTTGTCTTTCATGGTATATAAGAAAAACAATGGTTTGTAACATTTTGCGCACATAGCACATAGACAGTATGTGCACACGATCATACTTTTACTGTAGGAGATACAGGCTGTTTGACTGTAGGGTAGTATAGGCTATAAACGCAAAACCACCTTTTCCTCAGCTAGTAAAGGTGCTAACATTATTCCCCTTACTCTGTTCCATGGTATTTTGTCCTCTCTCTCTCTCTCTCTCTCTCTCTCTCTCTCTCTCTCTCTCTCTCTCTCTCTCTCCCTCCCTCCTTTTATGCGTCCCATGATAGGGCCGCTCATGGGCAGCATGCATTTATTCATGCTGCTGCCTCATTTGTTTGCTTCTGTCTCCAGTGGGAGTTTCGACCCTGACCCCTTTTAGCACAGACAATGATGATTATTCGGCAGCCCCTGGTGCACCATAACAGGCGGTGCCATAGCTTATCTTCAACCGAACAACACTCATTGAGGCTAATAACCGATGTTTATACTACGCGCTGCGGTGGGTTCGGAAACTCTTGCATGCGTGTGTTGACAAATAAGCACCGTGCATATTTTTCCACTTGTCCGTCCAGATATTAAATGTCAAATCATATCAGAGAATCATCCATCACAGGGTCACACAGCTCTGTGTTTTATGGGGATTATTGTAGGGATTGGGATTGTGTGATAAACCATAAAACCACAACGCTGAGCAGCCTCCTGATAAATAAACTAACTGACTTTGTATCCCAAGAGAGAGAAGAGAGAAGTCATGTACGAGTCTAAAATTATTTAGATGAGCAATTAATCTGATCTATAACATCGTTCAGTTGTATTTCACATTCACTGATGAGAAGTTATGTTGTTTTTAACCCTGAAAGAGAAAATTAGTGTAAATTGAAATGCCAGATCTTGTACCACACTTTGGTCTAGTTTCAGCACCCAGGACATTGTCAAGTCTTCAAAGTGCAAATTGCATGTGCAGGTTTTTTTTTTCCTCTAATTAAAAGCATCCCCTCAGGGGTGTATTTACTGTGATAATGTCACTTGAGACCAGCAACACAATTATTTGTTTAAATCAGTTAATGCAACACAACTTCGATAACACACTACGAGTGAGAGCTAGAAGTGTTAAACATGGTTTCCTTCAACCAAGCAGTTTCTTTACATCTCTGATGATTACTGCAAAGAGTGCTGAAAAGAGTAATTCTGAAAGGGAGAACGCTTTTAATGAGTTTGTCAGTCAATTGTGCTGCAAGCTCTCCCAGGTGGACTGTCTTCAGTAGGCTGGTGTCAAAACATATAGGCCTGCAGCTAATAAACAGTTTACAAAACACAGATCAAAATTCAGAGAGTGAAAATGCTACCTCAGAAAATACCCTTCAGTACAGTACAATTAATCTTTGTTCAGACAGCTGGAGCTTTGAAAGTGTTTGAGCATTCATGTGGTGACTGAAGTCCTTTACAATGTGCAAGGCCACCACAACTGCCCATTTAAAAGCATTTAATTAGAGCTTGTGTTGTCCAAGGCAATTCTGCAAGTCCATTCCTGAGCTCATAAACATAAAGGGCATGAGAACCAATCCATTCAGCTCGATAAGACAGTAGGAAGTTTGTTTTGGCATCAAAATGTGTGGTCTTTTATTGTTTTGGTTGTCTTGGTAAACATCTACCAAAAAACATAAATAAAAGAATCAAGATTTTTTTATCCTCTTTTGTGCATGCTTAGTAATGTAGTAAAGTAAATACGTAGTAGATCTAGAATTATATATCATTACATTTCTCACTTGTAAGCCCTACCCTCCCTCCCAGCTGTTAAAACATTTCCCATTACCATGGACACTGTACACTGCTCTAGAACCAGTTCATTCTTCTTCTTTTGAAATATGATCTTACCGAGGAGCTAAAGTGCATTATACCCAGTCTTGTTAATTCACTTTGTGCATTGCAGTGAATGACCACAGTTAGCATTGATTTTTAATTATAATAGTGTAATTACATTGCAAAGTATACTTGTATTGACAATTCTTCATGTCATATTAGTAGTATTGCAATTGTGTACAGTGACTTCTAACAGTGTAACATGTATGACTGCACTGAGTACCTGTTTACCCTGTTCTGGCATGCTGTGACTGCATAATTTACCAAGCTCCACATCCCTACTACTGTATAAGAGAAATCCTATCCCCAGTCACCCCACTCAACATTAAAATATCACATCATTTTATTCAAGCTCTCTCATGTTTTGAGAGACAAAACTCTGAGGACTACATATTTATTCTCTTTCCGGCTCCCCCTTTAAAGCAATCCCTATATATTTGCACCGACATGACTAGGACAGAATACCAATAAAGCACTGCAGCTGAACCGTGAACTTGGAGAAGCCATGGAGGGGTAATAGGGGTATCTACTAACTGGGACAGGGCTTTAATCATCAGTGTTCCAATTTCTGAACCAAGCAAATACTGAGTATGTTTTTTTAAATGTACTTATTGTTAGGGTTGGCTTTATTTACTGTGTATGTGTGTGCTGTGTGTGTGTGAGAAATGACCAAACCCCTTTTTTTTAGCCAGTGCGACCTGACGTTGATGTCAGCGGTCCACAGCTGCATGGCTAACTCAATCACCCGGATGGGACACTGGGCCGCACACTGGAACTGCTTCCCGTCAACCCCCTCTACCCATCAGCCCCCTCTGCAGAGAACTGTCCCTGAGTGTTATTTAAGTCTGACGTGGGCTCCGGGGTCATGCTCAGTGTTTTGGCTCTGTGGCATGTTTTGACATGTTGGGTGATGTCAGCTGCAGCTGGCTCTGCTTCCTCCCCCTTAAGGAAAGGAGGGTGCCACCACACTTACATCAGCAATGGGGTTCAGGATAAAAATCATTTCCAACTCACACATTTTCCTGTACAAATCACAAATTTCTCTTGATGTTGGTATCAAGCAGTGACAAACATGCTAATGATGATGATTTTTTAGAGTAGCTAAACAAAACAATCCCACTTTAAAATCTTGCAAAAAGTTTTTTTATTTTTATTTTCTAACACACAACTGCGAGACACTGAGAAGTAGTGGAAACATGGAGAAATGATTAGAAGTAATTGGATCCAAGACTTACAAGTCAGCGAGGGACCCTAATTGGCATTGTTCTTTGTTGAAGGTCAATGCTTTTACCTTCAAACGCACATAGCTAACAGTCCTAATGTTCGTGTACAATTCTCACTCCACATGAGTCAGCTAATGACTTTGTTAATGATAGACAAAGAGATAAAAATGGGGTAAAAGTGTCTGAAGAAAGATTCCGGCCACTTTTAGAAGCTCTTCACTCCTAAACATGGAAAGTTTAATGAGTTCAGCGGAAAGGTTAGCCATGTTTACAGCCGGAGGTCGGTTAAACATCACAGTCTGTGACTGGCACACTGTGTCTGCTTATTAACCTGTGGCGTGGTGACCCTGAACCAGTGGCAAGCCTGCATCCAGACTGTTCAGACAGGTCTCAGATTACCCCCAACCAGACTATTGGAGCCTGCTGTCTGAACCAAAGTCACAGATATTTGAGTTATGTGAAACCTTGTTTGAAGAGGACTTTCAGATAAGAATTTGTTTGAAATGATGAATCTGTCACCGGCTTTGTGTCGTGTTAGTTGAGTGGTGTTTGAATGTAGCCAACTGGATTATTTATTACAGTTACAGTGGTTGAATTGGTAGTCAGAGGTTTTTCCTCTGACAAATAGCTGTCAGTTTAACCTTGGTTATTGATGATGTCATAAACAGACGAGCCTGTCCCCTGAGGCAGTGCGCCCCGTGATTGGCTCCCTGTGGTGTCAGAATACAGTCACAAAGCTATGAAGAATGCTTAAGAATTCTAGATATTGGAGACTGAAGAAACAAAGATATATGGGCACAAGAATCTGTTTTGGAGAGTGCCTGCACTGTTTTTGTGTCTCAATCAGCTTTCTCTGCCTGTGTCTCATTTTTTTGTTCCCAGTGCTCGCTTGTGCCTCTTTTTGTGGCTCAATAGCTATTTCTTTTTAGGGGGTTGCATAGTTTTCATTCTGTTGCATCTAGTGTAGCTGGCCTGATGTCAGGCGCTTAAGCAGCTGCAGGCCAAATTGAGTTGGACAAAGCTGAGACACCACCCAGAGACGACTGCTCTGTTTTAAAGCACCGCAGATTACACAGACATGCTCGACACAGGTCAGATTTTCCACTCCACCCCACTTGGTGTGTATGTTGTAATTTGGACCATATACATACTTGTTACTAGAGGGCAACTGGGAAGAAAAGAAAGAAAGAAAGAATAATTTAAAAAGAAGATGAAAATTGAGCATGCAAACATATAAATATCAAAAGAGGTGTGTGTATCTGTCCACACGCACACTGTCTTTTGAAATCTGATAATATTGCACTATTGCAATATTGGTTAAGTATGCCAAAATGAAGTTAAAACTGTTAAGATCTCAGTTCTTGAATTCTTAACGTGCATGTGCAATAAACCATCTTTTCTAGGTTCCTCTTATGTCTTCCCTTCTAACATGAGGGTTACAGTCATTCCCAGAGTGAACTGCTCTTTATACCTCTCCATCTCTCCCTCTCACTCTTTCTCCCTCTTTTGCACATCAACTTTTTTTTGTCTCTCTGTCTCTCCTAGAATCTGTCCTCATTTCACACGTGGAGGAGAGAAATTCTTGCAGTGCGAGAGGTGCAGCTCCTGACCTTTTACAATCACAAGTACGTGGCCGTGACATGGCCATGGGTTTATCACCATGGCAGCCACACAGATGCTGTGGGGTAGGCTGACAGAACATTTGCCCTACACACTACTGCCTCTTCTGCAGATTTTGTAGCTCAGGCATATGCTAGGGTACTTGCTGGCATATGGTATACTTTTTTTTTTTGGATTTTTTTTTTTTCCGCAAAGCACTCTTTGTTTTTTTCAGAAGCGGGAGCAATCAGGCCTGTGGCAGCACATCCAAAGCCATCTGCTCGGTGCAGTTTATCCAAACAGGAGCATTAGACATAAAAGACAAACAAAAACTTAGTTGCTATTCACGCCTGCATTTGTGGACTCTTCATTTTTAATACATTGGTCTCCGTGAAGCTCCGTGAAGCTCCGGAAGCTACCAACCAAATAGCTGGAATCACAAAAACAATTACGGCCATCTGATAAGGAAAGGATGCCCTGCGCAATACATGTGCAATCACCTGTCATATCAAAGTACTGAACAAGGAGTCAGGGAATGCACAGTAAGAGTGTTTTCTCCAAGGCTCCACATAACCAGGTCATTGATTGATCTTGACAACTAGACCTTGAAGGAGAAGTATGTTCAGTAAGTATATTCTGCCTCCATGTCCTCAATCATCATGCAAGCAGCAAATTCACGCTCTACAAGCCCCATCACTCCTTGCATCTGGCTATGCATGGCACATTCACATGGAGCCACTGATTGACAACTGAAGGTCAGCTTCAATGCTCTTACATTGGCACACACACACACACATACAGATGTATGGTGCTTTGCTGGTGCCGTGCAGAAACCGGCACCATCTTGACATCTCATTCAGCATCGAGGTGCAGTGAAGGATGTTTTTCCTCGGTGTACCTTAGATATGATCCGAGCCTGAGTTGTCAGAGGAAGGGGGATATGAGCGTGGAAATGTCAGCTGTCTGACTTCAATGATAAGGTGGATCACTGGATTCCAAGCTGCTGAGAGACATGCTGCAGACAGACAGACAAGCTCATGCTCTTTCATGGCCATGCAGGCAGACAGAGTGGCATGCACACACACAGGCAAAAAGAGCTAACTTGTTATCTATGAACTCGACATGCATGGAAGCAAAATGATCACTATTATTCAAACCTGATGGATACATAGATTTTTTATTCCAAAATAAGTGGCTTGACATAGCGTATGAAAACATGTTGGGGCATGCTTGGATGTCTTTAAAGAGATCTTTTGAATGTGTAAATGTAGTCTACCCACAGGCAGTGAAGGCATTCCTTAATAAGGTCCAAATCAATACAAGCTATACTAATCTGCACAAATATGTATCCATAAATCAAATCCACAACTTGGAATCCAGATGCTAGCAACCACATGAATTCTTCAGATGACTCGTGCATTTGTATCAATGTGCTTTTGTGTGTGTGTGTGTGTGTGTGTGTGTGTGTGTGTGTGCGTGTGCGTGTGTATACTGTGGATGCACATGAGTGGGTGTCTGTGTGGGTTTGACGCAGGTGATTCACCCAGGACCTGAAAAAAAAAAAAAAAAAACATACATTTCTCCCAGTGTCCCCAAGGCCGGCTCGTTTGATATGTTAATCGGCTGCAGATGCTGCAATTACGGGGTTAATTAAACTCAGAGAATCTCCCCCCGGCTGCTCGATATCTTCGCCATCCCTGAGTGGATGCCATTTCAGCTGGACAAGGGGAGGGTGGGGGTTGGGGAGGAGGAGGTGGTGGTGGAGGTAAGCCCTGGGGGAGGGAGTAAGGGAAGTACAGGTTGGAGGCAGAGAGATGAAAACAGGTACAAATAAATAGGTGGAGAGAGAGAGACGGCGGGGCCTCGGGCGACAGTAGCACTCCATGGAGGGAAAGAGAGGCCGAGAATGATGACGAGCAGGAGCAAAATGACTGGGGGATTTAGTGAGATAGACACCAAGATAGGAAGGCAAAAAGGGGGAGAAGATAGGGGGAGGAAGGGAGATAGAATAGAATGTGGAATCCCACAGTGCCAGTGGAAGGAGCTAGCGGTAGGCGTCTCGTTATGGGTGCTAGCCCTATTCTCTCTCTCTCTTCCCTCTGCTCTTACTTCCTGGCTCACTTTTGGTATCGCTCTCTCTCTCTCTTTCCCTCTGTGCACATCTGTACGTCTGGGCTTGGGTCCAGGCCTGTTTGCAGGGAGGCATAGGTGAGAGTACCCTACACGGGGGGGCTATATTTGGAAATGGGCAGACAGAAGTCTGCAACATGGGTGTCCTCAGGCTGTATACATCTCTCGCTTTCTCTCACTCTTTTGTAGAGATAGGCTACCTAAAATATCCCTCTCTCATGTGGAACCTTACATGTGCCACCCTCTCCCTCTCCGTTTTCCTTTCCCCCTTGTACGGATAGTGTACAGCTAATACACGTCAGTGATAGATTTTTCTATTTCTTATGTGGACTATTTATTATATCTCTGTTGAACAAAGACACAAGCACAGTGGCACTGCAATAGTGTTGCTTATTGGGTACACTGCCAATTTTACCCTCCCTTCAGGGGATGTTCTATTCAGACGGAGAATAGGATTTCCACCCCATGCCAATCACCAAACATACTAAAAATGTCTTCCACCTGTTGGCAAAAAATAAAGAAAGCTTAGAGAACGAGAAAGAAAGCTAAAGAAAGCTAGGTGTGTTAATTCAGGGTGCAATGCATAAAGATATGTAAGCCCAGAAGGACATAAAGATATGTAAGCCCAGAAGGACATAAAGATATGTAAGCCCAGAAGGACTAACATTCTGTGCAGGCAGACAGAGAACAAACCCTAGAGAAAGGAAAGAGAAAGAGAGAGAGGAGTGAACAATGGTGGTCCATTCCGGCCATAGTCTGCTGATTGGCTACCCAACATAAAAGAAACCAGATTTGTGCATTTCTTTGACATGATGCATTTATTTTTCTCTCATTCCCAGGAAGAAAAATGATTGCCACAGGGTTCCATCGTGCGTTGGAGTGGGATCGCGCAAATGAGGCTGTCATAAAATCTGGCAGAGTAACTACAGTGATAAAGAGGAGAGATGCTGTTCCGCACGCAAACAAAGCAGCACTACAGGAAGCCACACCAGAGAGAAAGCACATCATGGAGAATGACAGGGATAGGGAAAAATGGTGATGCCAAAACGAAACAATCAGATAGTGAGGGAGAGAGTGGATTCAGTGGGAGAGAGAGAGAGAGAGAGATGCAAAGAGAGAATATGCCAGGGAAGAAAAAGATAGAGAAGGATGTGAGGACGAGAGTGAAGTCACGCCTTGTGCATGCTAAAAAAAAGTGAGGGAGAGAATGAGAGAGACGCCCGTTCTCACACTCGTCTGAAGCCCCCCTCCCTGCCCTTAATTAACACAATAGGATTAAAACGAGTGTGATTCACCATGTTAATTACCCACTGATCAAGCATTCACCACAAGACAAACAGAATTGCATCTCGTCTCTGCAGCAAAGCGCTCCAAGCTGTTGAGATGGTAATTAACACCTACCTGACACATCTCTTACTCACCACACTCACACTTTCCTATACCACACACACACACACACACACACTCACACAAGACTCATATGGAGTGTAATACACACAAACACACTCACACAATTATACAACATTCATATGGAGTGTAATACACACACACACTCGCAGGAATAGGCCAGCAGGCAAAAACACAGGCAAGTGGACACACTGAATCAATCAAGTAAACATCTTCTAACAACTATACACAGACAATTTTCAGACATACACAATCCATCCACAGACACCCAAAAGTAATGCTATGACATCTGCCCAGGTATGCAAACACAGTATCTTCATCTTGATGGGCACACACACACACACAAGGTTGTGTCAAACAAATAGAGAAAATGGAAAAAAATGTCTAAACATGGATTCCATGCAAGGAAGCTTCTAACTGGACTCCAAATTATTCCCAAGTATCGAAAACACAAGTAAATCTGTCACCAGTCTGTCATCCGTCTGCCATTTACTGTTCAGTTCCAAATTTTCGTCTTATGTTTCATGCATGCTCTGCTAACTTTGCAAAAATGCAAGATGAATCAGACAGGGAAGGTTGGGCATATGAATCTGATTTCCAGCATCTCCAAATGAAATTATTGTTATTGTTAGTAAGGAAAAACCTCTTCCATTTTGTGGTTTGATGCAGTGACATGGGAAACAAGCCTTCGATTTTACAGCAATACTGTTGTAAACAAAGTAATACTAGCAGCCCCTCCAAACAATGCCAGGCAGGGAGATGGGGAGTAAGAGGGGGGCCTCTTTTTCCATCACATTTGTCAAGATGACGCTCAATCTCGGGCAGGAATTGAGGAAGGAGAGAGGATGGCATATGCCTATTCGTCCATTTGTCCATTCGCTGGGCGCGCCAGCTTATTACCCTCGGCACTGCCAACTCAAATTCGGAACAACCTGGAGAACAACTGGCAGCCAAACACTCATCCGGGGTCAGGGACCCTGCATTCTGTTCAGCTCTGGAGAAAAATAGCCCCATTTCAGCAGCCACTCAGTGGCGACCAGAATAGCAATAACTATGAAACCTCTTTAAAGGGGGTTAAGAGAGTGGGGGAAAGGAGGAAAGAAAAAGAACGAAGTAACTTTCCTTTTCTTCTTTTCTGTTTTTTTTTCTCTCCTTCTCTTCTTCCTCATACCGCCATGCAAGAGGACCTGCCCAGACACCTCCACAATGTTCTCACTGCAGCGCTAGCCGGGGTTTCAAAGCATTAGACTGTATTTATAGGAAATGCACCAGAGGGATGGGAAACCAGTGAGAGAGAGAAAGAGGGAGAGAGAGAAAGGAACAGATAGAGGCAGAAGTTTCTTTGAGTGGGAAATGAAGCCTTTGCGCTCCGCCCCTGAAAACTCGTGAGTCACTGTGTGGGAAGGACGAGAAGGGGAGTTGGCCTTTACACTCCAGTGCGAGGTGACCCCCGGCCAACCGGTCGGCTCGAATGCACATTGGTGGGGCGAGGGAGCGGTGCGTCTCTCATCCAGTCCACCCACCACCTCCTGGCTCTTTAGTGTAAGCGATAGAGAGAGGGAGAGAGAGAGAGAACGCTCACAGCGGAGGGCGGACAGCCAGCGTGGCAAAGGTCAATCAAAATATCCATTGCACCGAGCGTTAGAAGACGAGATCTAATGTACACCCCTAATACATCCATGAGCTATATTTAACAGTTATCTTCCCAGGGAAATAGAGGAATATGAAAGTGGGCGAGCTGCTCTCTATCTTTCACAGGATGCTCGCCTACCCTGCCTAGAGTTTGCCGGGTCCAAGGCTGGACTTTTGCTGCGTCTGCATTTGTTTGCTTGCGTTCTAGTTTGTATGCATGATGCAAAGTGTTCTGTCTTGTATGTTACTTGGGATTGACTTAAAATCCTTGATTATCTTTCCTTCTCCCCTTTCCATATGAATGTGCATTCATGAATATGAATGAAAAGGCCCAGCTTCATCATGAGATCTCTCTCTCTCTCTCTCTCTCTCTCGTGCCTGGGTGTCACTATATGTAAAATTTGCACACAGTGAAGACCAAACTATTTAGCACAGTGGTATATCAACACATTAACAGTACATAAAAATATATCTTGTTGTTAAATGCCATAGTTGCCAATATAACATGCTTCTAAATGTTTTACTTTGACTCATTTGTGGTAAAAGTGAAACGCCTTTGACTTGTCACGAGACAAGGTCGATGTGCAGCTGACTGCTGTAGTAGATTTGATTTCACAACACTTTTCATTGCCGTGGTGGCAAAGACCCTGGGGAAGGTGGCCTAATTAGTGCCTGGATAAAACTTAGGTGGGGTCATGGCCCTGTCAGGCAAGCTTTGGTGGGAGTAGGAGATGTCCTTGAGAAAAGGGACAGTGTCATAGCTTTGAGTCATGGGTGTGGCATACATGGAGAATAAACCTGGTTAATTAACAGATGAGCAATTTGATGTGACAACCAACAGGATCCCAAGGAAAAAAAACACAGGGGTAGTTTAGTGAAGAGAAGACTGGTGATGCAGACACTAAGCTAAGCATAGCATGGCACATAGAGGAATAGCAGTCATGATGTGCACATTCACCAAAGACAGACTTGTTTTATTGGCTTAAATTGTATTGGTGAAAGCAAAGCTAATTTTCTTTCTTGCTATGCTTACTGAATGCTTTGGTTCAGACCTCACTCTCAGTGTGGGGGTGATGTCTGCGTCTTGGCCCTGGATTGGAAACCAAGCAGTGAGGAGGTCCCCTTCCAGTAAAAAAATGCCTCCAGTTGGCTGATAAATTATGCAATGTGTGGTAACACGACCTGAGAGTGGTGCGGCCCAAGAGAGACAACTCTCCGGTCAAGTGTTTCTCTTCCTCGTTTTTTTTTTTCTTGTCTTTTTTTTTCAAAAGTTGAGAAGTTCACAGCACAGAACTACTTTCTTTGATGGGGTTGGCGATGGGGATAAGATCACGAAAGGACAGCGGCAGTGACGTATCAGGCGGGTGGGTGGTGGGCAGAGAACAGTGGGTCACGAACACATGTGACGGGAAGATTTGGGCCATACAATGCTGATGTATCACAGCACTGTCTATACCAATGACAGCCGAGACAGAGGCAAAATGAAACACAGCAAGCAAGTCTGACTAAGAGCAAAAAATGAGAACAAGAGACAAAGAGCATGGCACAAGCAAAACATAAATAGACAGCATTACTTTGAAAAAGAACCAGATTTCCCTTAGGGAAGAACCAGAGGCTGTCCATCAGACAGAGCTAATGCAATCTCACAGACTGGAGATGGGAGAGGGGGTTGTAGAGATAGGAAGTGAAGGATGACTTGGGCATCATTTTTCATGTAGAATAATCTCCATTTCAAAGGAAAGAGTGAACCTTCCCGAACTACACAGTCAGGACAGAAGCCAAGGTAATCAGTAACAGTTACATGAGCCTACTGAGCTACAGTAACAGTAAGCTAAGAAAATATGGCTGCATGCACTCTAGGTTGCATTCCTACCTGTGTGGGTGTGTCTGTCTCTGGCAAGGGTGGACTGGTGATATGTGAACTATGTCTGTTTCCTGCTAATGAATTAGCGTAGCGTAGATGCAGGAGGAGAAGCACGACATCCATGATGATTTGTGTACACCCACAGAGACCATAGAGAAAGAGCTCTCCACAGTTGTTCATTCATTTTGCATGGCTAACTTTAGGAGCCAGTCTGATCTGACAAAAGTCCATGACAGATATTGTTATAATGCTGAATCTAACAGGTTAATCTCTATTTGAACATGAACATGAACAGTTAGTCAACCCATATTACCATAGTGTTTTAACGGCAGTGTCAAATTAAACAGAAATAAAAACAGTGACACTAAAACACTATAGCAATGTGCCTATGATGTGCACTAACGATGTGCATTTTAGTGATAGGAGCTGTCTGCATTCTTTCCTGACACATCTGGAGAAGAAGAATAGTTATGTAAGGATGCTGTTTATAGACTATAGTTCTGCATTTAACATCAGTGCCCAGTAGACTTGACAGCAAGCTCAGGAGTCTTGGTCTACACACTGGTCTATGCAGTGGGATCCTGAACTTTCTGTAGTGAGAATGGGCTCCATCATTTCATCCTCCTTGACCATCAACACAAAGGCCCCCCAGGGTTGTGTCCTGAGCCCTTGCCTTTACTCTCTGTATACTCACGATTGTGTGGATTGGCATAACTCTAATATGGTCATTAAGTTTGCTGATGACACCACTATAATTGGTCTGATTACCAACAATGATTAAACAGCCGACAGAAGAGAAGTTAACAACTTAATGCTGTGGTGTCAGGAGAACAACCTATCTTTCAAAGTGGCAAAGACCAGAGACCTACTTGTAAACTTAAAGAGGAAAAGGATGTTAACCTCACAGGAGACCTGACTTAGGATGGTCACACTGACCAGATTGTTAAAAAAAGCCCCAAAGCGTATGCAATCCAAGATCCCGAAGGCCTTTTACAGAGGCACTACAGAGAGCATCCTGACTGGAGGCATCAATGTTTGGTTTAGAAGCTGTTCTGCAACCAAACAAAAAACACTACAAAGAGTTGTGCATACAGCACAAGGCATCTGATGGATATGATCTGCCCTCCATCCAGGACTTAGATAACAGGCAATTTATCAGAGAGGCCAAAGGAATCATTGTGGACCCCAGCCATCCCAGTCATGGGCTATTTCAGTTGCTACCATCTGGCAAGCAATAGCAAAGTCTTAAGGCTCAGACCACCAGACTCCAGAACAGTTTTTTCCACCAAACTGTAAGACTTATGAACATGGAAACAAAGACAGCCTAAGCCTTTGCCTGTCAGTCTTTGCATTACTAACACCTTTTTTCCTCCCCTCACACACACACACACACACATTCTATTAACATACTATCTTTTTTTGAGGAGCAAAAACACAAGAATTTTACTCTCTACTAGTATAATGAGATGTAACAAAAATCTTGAATCTTGTCTGTCTCTTGTGGTTCAGTGGATAGATGTAATAACACCTCCGCTCTGTGTGGAACTGGAAGCAAAAGGGAGCTAGTACAAAGTTGAGTAACAGGCTTGCCCAGAGCACTCTCCAGCAGTGTATGGCCAGTGAAGGTCACATGTGTACTAATACTCAGTATCTAACAAAGCCACAGCTCTAAGGCAGAGACAGTTTAATAGGAGGAAACACATCACTTAAAAAGTCCTCTCATAGAAAATATTTAGGCCATTTGTGATGTAAAGGTGGCGGAGTTGAGAAACCGGAAGTCCTACCCAGCAGTGAAAGTAGCCAATCACATTGTTGGACCTGGTATGACTGATGGTTATTTACTTTCTCCATCACCATGGAGATAGCCATGCTGTGAATGTTAGTGCAGGCACAGTAAACAAATTGCTGTTTTAAATAATGTCTTTTTTAGCTTTATTTGAACAATCTATGGGCATTGTTCAATTCAGCTTTAAACAAGGATTTGCACAGTATACTTTTTCAGTACAACCTGCCAATCTGGAGTTTGGATAACTCTCCATTAATTTTAATAGGGTCTGGTCTTGTTAATCCCAAATAGCTGCCAGAAGACGATCCAAGATGGCGGCAGAGTGAGAGGACTTGCCTTAAAGTACTTTGTCTAAGGTCACAGCATGCTCCATTACAAGGTGACTCACTCTAGAATGGCTGAATTCTCAGTAATACATGGGAAACAGCACTAAGAATTAAGTGTGTGCATTCTATGAATATACAAGGTATTAAACTATTGTGAAATGTATGTGCACCTATACTTTATCATGATGAACAGACATATGCAGATTTTATATATTTCATAAAGAGCGGGAGATTGAGAGAGAGAGAGAGTGTGCGTGTGTGCTTTTAAGTGCATTAATGAAAGTATGAGCACTCTCTGCACGGCCACCACATGCCGCGCTGCAAGTGCCATCATGGTGGCCGAGCGCTCCTGCGGATGAAATGACACATTGCCTGTCACAAGTCATGTAACCAACAGCCAGGCTGATCCGGCACAGGGCTGGGGAGCTTGACAGCTTCAGCCCAGAGGAAACTCCGCTCCCATCAATCTCTTGCCTCCCTACCTGGCATGCCTCAACTGTCTCTGAATGTGTGTGTGTGTGTGTGTGTGTGTGTGTGTGTGTGTGTGTGTGTGTTTGTGAGAGAGAGAGAGAGAGTGTGTGTGTGTATGTGCATGTATGTTTGTGTGTGTAAAAACAGGGATATATTTTCTCAAAATATGTGCATATATGTGGGTTTGACAATTTGGTACTGTTCGAACATGCCAATAAAACCTTCTTGAATTGAACTGAGGGAGCAAGGAAGAGAGAGATCTCAGAAGCAGGTTTTTTTTCCAGCTCTGGCTGGGTACACTTTTATGTGTAATTTTTGGGATTCGATTCTGTGTTTGTTCGCATACATGTGTAGATGTGATATGAACATTTATGTAAATATATGCTGCAGCCATGTGTGTCTGTGTGTCCTGACCAGAGAGTGAAACAGTGGCCATCACTCTGTCAGCCCTCCCTGACCAAAGTGAAACACCATCACTCTTACCTTCACATGCGGCAGATATCTGCAGGCCCTCTCTATGTGACTCTCAGTGTGTGACCAGCCTCTTAGGACAAGGCAGTGAACACAGAGGGAGGAGTCAGAAACGTAAAACTGGAACACTTTGTTGAACTGAGCTCATGGTGAAATGATAGCTACAGAAATGGAAAAGACAGACACTGATGATTTTTGAGAAGTAGTCTTGAGTATGAAGTCTGTGTTGTGGGGCACTGAAAAATTACAATATTCATTCATAATCACACTTCTGTGCAGTTCTCCTGCAGGAAAATCACTGTTATATTATATTAAAGATATCACTTCCTTTCAATACAGACAGATTTTCTGAAGTTCTAATGTTGACAACCATATGCAACATCCACCTCACAAAGTATAAATACAGTTTTTCTTTCTTAGACAGGACATCATCCTCAGTTTCTGCATTTTGTCCTTTGCATTATGTTTGGCAATGCAGCAGTAAAGTATAGAAGCCAAAATGTCTGTGCAATACCAGAGGAAGAGTAAAGAGTAGTCTTCAGAAACACATGGCATGCAGTGATGCTATCACCACATTATGTAAATGATTGCATAACAGCTAATCTTACAAAAAGCCACCTGTACTGACCATGTGGTTTACATTGGGCTTTGCCCTATGTACTGAAAAAAAAAATCTGGCTGCCCAAGGAAAATGTCTGACGTGGAAGCCTACTGCCATCACTTGTCAGATGAGATGACATTTCTAAATAGACAGGGGTCAAAGTGCCACCACACTTGAGTGAGGCTGCTCCCCCTGCACATCTCTGACCCCTAGGCCTGGGGATGTGTGGCAGGACCCGTTTTTCACTTTGATTACTGTCAAATCAGGAGATTATGTGAGCTCAGCCTTGGAACAAGGGAAGTGAAAGAACAGAGGGAAACGGGGGAAAAAAACGACAACCTTGACCTTTAATACTGAGGCAGGGCAGCTGACATTTACTGGGGTCACATGTTCACATACATCAACGCAGTAAAAATTGCCCTAGGATGACCATGCTCAGTTGTAGGTCTGGTGGTAAAGATGAATAGTCTCATCGTAATGTATTAGAAATGTCCTTTTTAATGACTTGGAAATGAGGCATATAACACCTCTTAAACTCTCTGACTAAATGAGGCCAAAAAGCCTGTGCATTATCTGTAATGAACAACCTGCTTTGTTGCCACTGGTTTTTAAGGAAAACATTGTGACATATTCTCACCTCAGGGGGTACTTTGTATCAGAGTTCCCATAAACCTGTTTTATGCAAAATTTTAACTGAAAAAATAAATAAATTAAAAGGGGAAAAAAGAAAAACATTTGCAATTCTGTATTTTGTGTTGTCTGATGACAAGACAGCATTGTTATCACAAAAATGAAATAATCTTATCCTGATTGGATATTGAATGGACTCTGCTATGGTGGTTGAATAGGTGTTGGCTTCTGATGTATTTTCCACCAGCATGCTCTGTCAAATCATTGTTGGTGTTCTGTGAGGGCATTTGTCTATGGAGAAATTAATGCACTTTTTAAAGTCTTTGTTAGAAATGCCGAGGTAGGCTTTAGAGGAATAAAGAATCTGAGCAACTCTTTGTCACTGTAAAGCACTGAGCACTCATCAGCTAGGCAGTGGGTTCACAATGTAATTTGTGTCCTTAATAGATTAATGATGGTACTTTCCCATTACATGGTACCAGTTCAACATCTCGACATGCTTGTGGTGGGTGGGTCGAGGGGTAGCACAAACAGGCAACTATTCTTCATTTACAAACAAAAGTGTAGACTTTTTTTTCTCATTGGCCATTTTTAATTAGCACGAGGCAAAGTAGCCTACATCCTAGACAGCCCTACAATTTAGTGTGAACTGAGCTAGCGAGCTAACGTATCAGTCAATTCAAGTGAATGGCAGTAATTTATGGCAACATACATATGTCGTAACTCCAACAGTTTTTGAATGTCACTTAAACTTAACATATTGTAACCTTTATTTTATTTTGCTCTGTCCACTTGAACTAATGTCAGTAATGTTATCCAGCTGGTTGTCATTCAGTGAAATATCTCGACTCAAAACATTATGTTAGCTAGTTTGCTAGCGTTTGCTCGCTAACAACTACATAGTAGCTGTCTGACCTGAAATAAAGTTAATTTTCTCAAAATCTGAACTGTAACCTGTTAGGCTTGAAATAATGCCAAACACTTGCAGATTATGACAGATCAATCAAAAAAAAAAAAAAAACACTATATAACTAAATAACTCCAGGAAGACTGCTTTATTGGTAAAATTCCACACATTCCATTCACTCCAGTGGAACAAAGCTCAGGACGAAACAAAAAATTCAATTATAGTTATACAGCACTTTTTACAATAGTATTATCTCATGGTTCTTTACAGGCACGTTGGCACCTCTTGCACCACTCCAACCCTCTCTGATGGTGCAATGTTCTCAAAAGAAGTGCAGTAGTTCAGACCAATCAGTGGCCCTCTCAGACCAATCAGTGTCAGTCAGTCAGTTCACATCACATTTTAGCATGTTTAGAACCTGGCCAAAGCAGGTAAGAAAAATCGTAATGGGTAGCACGTACTATTACCAATGGAAAAGCAAAAACAGCAAGTAGTCTTTTTGAGTAGTGCTACAACATTATAGTGGAAAAGCCCCATTACAGACCTGATGTGGAAGCATGCATCTCTCTCTCTTTCTTTCTCTTGTTCCCTCTCTCTCTCTCTCTCTGTCCACACACACACACCAATACACATAATGCAATATTGTCAGGACCAAATTGAAATGTAGGACAAAGGCATAATAAGGTCTGTTAATGCATGTGATCACTCTTTCCCGAACAAAAACAAATGCCCAAAGATTGGACCTCTAGTTCAAAAAAAAAAAGTTTTCTCCTCCTAGTCTATTGCATAGAGCATCCAACCTCTTTATTTTATTATTCTTTTTTGAAATTTAAAATGGAGTTGTTCCTGGAAAGTAATGGTGAAAAGGAGCCGATGGCCAAATGAACTTGCTTTGAAATCTAAATTGCACATGAGGGGGCTACATAAGATAGGCTTCTAAAAATAGTTACAGTTCCAATGCCCAGGCCCATGTTTCCGCAGCTAGCGTCATCCGTTTATGTGAATACAGCTGGCTGGCCGTTATTGCTCTCGCTACTGCCTGATGGCTTCCTGATGCTGGATGAGTTTACCCTGAGAGGGAGGTCACAGGGCTGCTGAGGAGACGGTTCTTCTCTGACTCCAACACATCTGTTATTTGGGTAGGGGCAAGCTTGAATGACACAGCTTCTTTTCTTGTTAGCAAATCAACTGTATCCATATTTTAAATACATTAATCAGAGACCAGCTGAATTCAGTGTAAAGGAAAAAAGGCTAAAATCATCCATTGTATATAAACATCATGTGGAGGCAGACAAAAGTATGATCATATCCCTTGTTCATTTTTTACAGTTGCAGTGTTCGTTCAGACAGTATTTTACATAAAGATAGACTTGAAAACACCAAAAAGTAGGCATAAATCTGTGATTACTATTACAGTTAATGTGCTCAAACCAATTTCAGCAGCACAGAGCAAAGGACTGGATTCCCTCCAGCCATCAGTGGAAACGAGTTCTCTCTTCCAGTCTGCTGGTGATGGCAAGATGGCACCAGACCAAAATTCCAGAACTACAAGCAGGTCAAGCAGATCCCCGCTGTGGTGTGCCGACCTCCCCACATGTACAATCAGCCAAAACAACAATCAATATAGTGTATATTGGCTCTTATGTGTAAAGGAAGATCAAACACACTACTTTCATGTATTTAAAAAAAGCACTGAAGGTATCAGTTTGCAATGCTGTGTCATTGCTGGTAGTGGCATGCTTTGTGACCATACTACAGTACCATATATATATATATATATATATATATATATTCTTTCTTCACAAAAAAAGGAGAATTCTGGAGCTTTAAATGTGTGATTAATTGTGATTACCTAACCTGGGAAAACCTGTCCTGATCTGCATGCGTTTTGATATCGCTCTGCAGCTCAGTAAGGCCACTAGCCCTATTTGCACTTCTTTTTGTTTGCCTAAGATATGGAACCAATCAAAAACTGGCTTTTACCCCTGACACAGTGGAGGTGGGCTTAAAACCTACAAAAAAAACTACATCGCTGAAGAATCTACACAGTTAACACTGATTCAGTGATCACAAGACTTTAGAAAGACATTGTTTACACATGAAAAGACTTTCTTGGAAGAAAAAGAAACTAACCAAATGGTAGTGGCATGCTTTGTGACCATATATATATATATGGATTTTTTATATGAGACAACTGTTTAAAGAATGGCACAGGTGATGGCCAGGTCAAAGCCGAGAACTGACATAATCTCCATGACAGTTCCCGCCCACTGACATACAAGAATCTTTAAGGAACCTGAGGATGAAGTCAATCAATATTTTCCCTGTGAAACAAGGAGGAATGATGGACAAGGTAAGAGATAAAAAAACAGACAGGTAATAAGCAAGATGAAAAAGGACAGAAGCAAAACAAAGGATCTCATTATCTCTCACTGTTCTTCTCCACACCTGACAAGTAAAGCATGACTGATAGGGAGGAAGGGAAATACACATGCACACACACACACACATGCAAACACACACACAGTCATCTCATTTCTCCACTTAATGTTTAATAGAGATGGCTTCAGCAGACAATGCAATTACTGTAATCGATATTTTCTGGTTTCTCATTCCTCGCAAGATGCTTATCAATTCTCAGAGAATCCAATCAGGCAAGCTTTATGAGCCTCTGAAAGGAGGCCTTTCCCATCAGCGACACACACAATGATGCACGTTACTACAGCCACAGAGGGAAAATGACACAGCCCCAGGAAGAACATTGTATTTACTGGGGTCAAAGCCATCATGACGTGTGAAAATGCTTAGAAGCAGTCTTGATTAGCATTTCAATGTGACCCCTGAATGTGACCCCAAATGTGTAAGTAGTTGTTGGTCTAGAGGTGCCTTGTTTTGGAGTCAATGTGTTCATCCTGTCAGGCATGGTAATATCTTAATTGTTCCAATTAACTGAAGGATTAGCCCCCTGTTGTGTTATATTCAAACATGGACTGACAGGAGAGCGGAAGGATATCTCCAGCCTGAATTGCCAGAATGCTTCAGCAGTGAAGAAAAGATGCTCTACACATGTAGTTTGTATATTTAAAGGGGACAGAAAATGGATAATTGGAGTATTGTGCCTTGTTTTCTCATGTAAAAATATATATATATAAATAAATATATATATATATTCAATTTTAATTTATCAAAACTACAAATTTCACATTTTACAAACCCAATTAAAACCTATTTTTAGGTTTTGGAAATGGTCCTTTTGGCTAAATGGCATCCTCTTGGCGACCACAATTGAACTACAATTGCTTTGTGCTATTTGACATCACATGTAGCCTTCGTTCTAATTTGCCCATATTTTAGTGGCTATCTCTAAGTTCAAGATTTTCATATGGAGGAGGGCACAACCATGTCTCATTTTCATGACAGCTGTCTCTGTCTTATGCCCATGTCTCATGTTCACGATAGCTCTTTTCCATTCTAGGCCTCCTTGTATTAGCCTCTCCTATTGGTGGACCACAGATGGTAACAGCTTTGGTGGTGGTGGCTAACCTGGGAAAACCTGTCCTGATCTGCATGCGTTTTGATATCGCTCTGCAGCTCAGTAAGGCCACTAGCCCTATTTGCACTTCTTTTTGTTTTTTGTTCTTTTCTAAGATATGGAACCAATCAAAAACTGGCTTTTACCCCTGACACAGTGGAGGTGGGCTTAAAACCTACAAAAAAACTACATCGCTGAAGAATCTACACAGTTAATACTGATTCAGTGATCACAAGACTTTAGAAAGACATTGTTTACACATGAAAAGACTTTCTTGGAAGAAAAAGAAACTAACCAACGGCTCTGGAAAATCATACTCGCTTCAGAGTTAGCAGTCCAAGGATGTAAAATTACTTGTAGGCTACTTGTATGTTTATCACCCTGATCTTAGTCAATGATGAAATATAACAATTTGCACTTCAGACTTGCTCTTCAAAAGGTTACTACATTAGATCTATACTGCAAGCATGGCTGACTGTCTCCTTTAAAGTAATATCTGATCCAACCATCAGTGACCCAGGAAAAACAGAAGCATAAATGGGAATCCAAATATGCCATATGTCAACTTTTTTTTCCTTAATGGATTTGAAAAAACTTTATACATTATATAATATAGTACAGTAATAAAATATAACATAGGCCTACTGATTTTGATAATTAAGTTGTAGAGGAAAACACTTAACCTACATACATTTATGTGTAATTTAGGAATAGGTCAGTCTTTAATCTGAAAATGGACTCAATGGCTTTGCAATTTTTGCATCATTTCAGTGGCAGTTACAAAGAGTGATAGTTGTTTTGCATGAATTTCGGTCTATTAAACATGATGGTCCGGAATAAAGGAAGTGCCTTCATTGGTTAGCCAAAAAATATAGCAGCTCCCAGCCTAAATGCCCTTCAGGGCATTCTTATTTGTACCTAAGAACAGGACTGGACATACAGGGTGAAGGCTCTGGCACCCAGCGCCACACAGAGCATTTAGATACACCAGAGGGAAATTGTTTCGATAATGTAGGAAATATACAACGAATTACAAAAGCAACGCCTCTCTCATTTCATCCCATTCGCTCGCCGTGTTTTATCAATATGAGCCAATGTTCCTCCTCATTCATCAGACCTCTCTCTCTCTCTCTCTCTCTAGCTCTCTTCTTTCTTACACCCATGGCCGATACAGCCTTCTCGAGCCCAAATGGCACGGAACAAATTCAATTTAACTTCTCAAACTTTGAATAAAAGCAATTTGAGCCTCCTCTAGCATGAAGATGAGTGCACACATAAGGATGAAGGGGAAGGAGAGGGGAAGAGGAAGAAAATGGAAAAGAGAAGGGAAAATTACTCTCTGGCTTCCTGGGCCAAGGTGTTTTTTTTCCTTTTTTTTCAGGAGCAAAAATGTTGGGGGTGGTTATTTCAGTTTTTTCACTTCCTTTTCTTCTTTTCAGATGGATGGATGGATGACTGGGGCAGGGTAAGTGACAGTGACTGGTCATGTGGCATAATGCAAAGCATATCTCATGGGGGCAAAGGATCCTGGGCTCTTCCACAGATCACAGAGCCTATCCACGCACCAACTCCAACCCAACCTAAATCCACCCACCACCCCAGCAGCCAAGTAGAAATAATGAAATGGCTGTGGGGGGGAGAGTTGGAGCTAATGAGATGGACAGAGGAGCAATGATGAATGAAGAAGAAAGATGAAAGAGTGAGAGGAAACAGGAAAGAGAGCATGAGGTGAGAAGAGAGCGGAAGAGGAAGGGAGAGAGAAAAACAGAGAAGAATGGCTGAAAAAAGTTAGTTGAAAAGAAAGACGACAGAAAGAGAGAGAGAGAGCAAGAAAGAGAAATAGAGAGAGAGGGAGTGCACTCACTCACTTGGCGAATCACCGCAAAACACCACCTCAGGGAAAAGAGAAGTGATTTTTTTTCTTTGAGGAGCAGAGAGAAATGAAACAGGGTAACAAGTTCTGGGTGAGATCAGTGAAACCAAGCATCAATCCGCCAGTACATCCTGTCTAGTCAATCAAACCCAAGCTGTAAGAAGCACTAACACAAAGAGAGAGAGAAGATGCAGCTCTCCTTTTTATCAGACACTGCCTTCTAAACATAGACAGGCATCTGACAAATGGGAGAAATAGAATGTTTTATACTAAGTAACAAGAAAATACACCCATACATCAGACACTTGCATATAACTAAACTCCACGCACACTGTGCACACATATATACATGTCTGCAGCATTAAAAAACATATATGGACACATTTTACTCTTAATTGGCCCTATTTAGTAGCTTTGGCTCAGATTAAATTGAAATGCAAATGTTTGCCATGCAAAACACCACGTGTTTGTGAGACAACCAAATGCTCCCTCTCGCAAGGCACAATTCCAATAACCCAGTCAAATCAAATTAGGTTAAATTAAATCTCAGAACTCCACTAACAACCCCAAAGTGAACTAATTGGAGCATTTGAAATTCATGGGACAAAATGAGCAGCAAGATTTTCCCAGGAGGGATTGTGATTTCCTGAAAGCTCTCTCTCTCTTTCCATCTCTCTCTCTCTGTGTGTGTGTGTGTGTGTGTGTGTGTTTCTAGGGGCTAAGGTCAGAGAGAGACGCAAAGCAGCAAGCCTGCTCCGTCTTCATCTGTAGCACAAACACAACAGCTGCGGTCTCATTGCTTCTGTCTGCGGCATCTGCATTTTGATTAGCCAGGTTCATCTCACGTTCAGCTATTCAATATATGCCACCACACAAACCGCCACAGACTAAAGCCAGAACACAGAGACAAAACAGAAGCATGCACCCATACAACCACTAAGGTAGACACACAGAAGCAATGAATAATTTAGTCTATTTACAATGCAGAACGCAAATCATTAATCAACAAGTCAAATGCTGGAATAAGCATCAAGACATGCAGATTTTTTTTTTCATGTGGTGCAATTTCTTTTCTTCCAACCCCTTTTATGATGTCTGTCTAGGAAGATCTTTTGACGGTAGTCCCCCTTCACCCTTTTCCATTTCACTCCCTATAGGGTTCATTTGCATTTCCCAGTCCTCGCTCCGGAGCGATATGGCCTGCCAGAGAGAACCGTATGGCTCCCCTGGGAAGGCAGCCCAACAGGCCCAGCTTTGCTGTGCGCACACAAGTGTCAGTCAGCTGATAGAGAGAGAACAGAGAATAGCTTTGCTAGCTCTGCTGATTCCTTATCTATACGCCAGCAGAGATGAGAAGGGATTTCACCTCACCAACCCTTGGGACTGTCACAGGAGAGGTCGGACAGACATTCAGAGTCCTTGCTGGGGGAACGAAAATGTAAATGTGTCGTTTTCAGTTTGTTTTGCAGATGGGAATGTGGTGAAGGAGCCATTTTTTGTTCCCTGAAAGAATGGTTTTTCTTTTTGTTTTCCTGAACAAGATGTAAATGATTCAAGGTCAAGACTGCCAACACCTGAGGATGTCACAAGTGCACCCCTGCCGCCATCTTTTCTCCCTTCAAAGTGCAATAGAAAATATGGACCCAATGGAAATACTCTCGCGTCAAAGCACACAGACAGGTTCCTCTCTGTCATCATGCCAGAGGTCTCTGAAATGTTTTTTTTTCCCCAAAAAGCTCAGCTGGGGACCTAGAGCTCAAGACTGACTTGTATTTTGTTTATGATTGTCAAAGAAGAAAGGTTGCCATAGTTCAGTAAATAAGGCCTCAATCAAAATGTTTTGGGCTGGCAAGGAAATAACACTCATTTTATTCGATCACAATAAAGTTCAAAAGGGACGAGGATGACAAAAAGGAGAAATGTCAGAAAAATGTGACACGCTGTACATCATCTCAATCTAAGCTCTGCATGAGCTCTAAAAAGGGGAATTCATTTTCTTTTCAGCAAAACAAAGAACAAAAGCCTCAGTGTGTGGGACAGACTTTCACTGCTATGAAGCTTTCTGTTCCGTTGACACCAAACTTTCACAGGCAGCGGAGCTGTCAACCCAGCCACGATGAAATGACATGGAGGTGAAATCAAAGTTCTACGTGTTTCACCTGCAGAGAGATGAAGTAATTCAGCTTGGTGGTTGATAGCTTCAAAAAGGGCCCACATTCCTGGTGTGTTAGGTAACAATAAAACATACAAGGTAGATAGATGAAGAACACTTTAAATGAACTCTTCCACAGAGACAACCACTTTTTATAACCCAGAGGAGAGTTCTTTTAAGGTTAATTTAAAAGTAGGTGTACAACAGACAGAGAAGTGTGACCAGTTTTTATAGGTCAGATGATGAAATCACAATGAAATGTTTTTGTCAGTTGTTTATTATTATCTTTTTTTCCATTCAAACTTTATTGAGTCACTTCCTAATAGGGATGGGAGAAGCACGCGACACAATGAGATTTCAAAAGTAAAAAAAAATAAAATAAAGTAATTTATCATTAATTTAACTTACATTATAATGTGTTATTCACAGTGCATCTGAAATTATCTGAAATGTGATATTACCTTTCTGAGCTCTTTAATGTTAATGTTAATTTCAATTAAAACACAATAATTGGTAAATCTGTCTTAAGTAGATGCAGACAGTTATATTAAGCATCCCTATTTATTAACTGTGACAAATGCTCTTCTGAGGACTGTTGAAACATGTACTGGACTGTGAATGCCTGTTGGGTTTGTTAGGAGTGTTACCGTCCTCGCAATGGCA
This sequence comes from Tenualosa thibaudeaui, assembly GCA_027481765.1. NCBI lineage: Eukaryota > Metazoa > Chordata > Actinopteri > Clupeiformes > Clupeidae > Tenualosa > Tenualosa thibaudeaui. The sequence goes on along the minus strand of JAIFZK010000008.1, from coordinate 20,308,255 downwards.
ATGCATTGGCCCATTATCCCTCCACTGACAATACATTCTAATGTTTCTGGACCTCCCAATATGTACCTGTGTCAGGAGTGTAAAAATGGAGCCACTACTCACCTTGATAAATCATTTCCATTTTCCATTCTATTTTTTAAAAATCTGGCCCAGCAACAGACTATTGTGTTCTTTTTATTTTCTGTTCCCTGTCATTGCTTGCTGGCATGCACTCTCTCCCCTCTCTCTGACATTGAGACTCACAGCTGTGAGCAGTTGTTGCTGCCTTTATGAAACAGCCCTCTTCAGATGCTAATGATTATACCTTGTCTTAATTACACTTCAAAGTGTTCCAACGGACTCAGTAGCAAACATTTCACCAGCTGTTGTCAGGGAGAGGAGTGCAAGGGGGCGAAACCAGTTCTCAAAAATTCAGAGTAGTACATTTCTCCCAAGTATCATTTAAATTCACCAGGAGGATGCTTCAGGGACTTGGCATCAGATAGTAAGTATATAGTCTTGAAGGGATTCGGGAAAAAGCACAGGTGAACAGACAGTGTACACTACATGAAATAAATTTGATTTAATGATTTAATGTTTCTTTTAGTTTATGAAGAATATTGAAGTCAGTGGCAATGGCATTATTGTCAGTGGATTCCGAGTTAGATAACATTATTGTTTCACTGGATTCATTCTGGTTTTCTATGTATATTGTGTCAGAGTCTATGTAGTTTTCCAAACAGGGCTAAAACTTAAGTTTGTTGGGACTCCTCCTCATACCCTGCATCTACAGAGCAATTGTACAGCATGCACAGATGTGTGCTTTTGACTGTGGATTTCCATGCAGACAGAGATCCTCATTTCCAGGAATGCAAACATCTCGGATAACCTAGATGCAGTCCAAAAGCTTCCTGTAAGACATCTTGGTTGACCTCTACTTACCATTGCATCCCCACAGGGAGTCATTCCCTCCCTTCTTAGTCACGAAGACAGAAATGAAGTGGGGGACCAAACAGATGTCTGGCACACCCCCTGTGTCCAAACATCTGTGTGCAATATTATGGCTTGTTGAAGTCTGTCAAGAGTAAGCTGTTCATGTTTGACCAACCTGACATCTTTGGAAATTCATGCTTGCTTGAAATGATAAATGAGTCATTTTTAAGCAAAAACATTTCTGCCATAATTTAACTTGGGAGACAAGGTATAAATGTCTATTTACACCGTGCTCTAAGGCCAAACTGTTCACACACTGACCTACCAAAATACTCTTGCAAAAACTAATTAGGGCCCTTACATCAAACCTGTGCCACTTGGGTAAAGATTATAAATAGCTCTCTTTGCTTTCCCTCAGAAGAATTTATTTGCAAGTGTACTCAGCTCACAGGCTCTTTGTGAAATGTTAGCAACCTGTGCTTTATTTTTCTATGTACCATATTCAAGAGAATGTTAGACTTGAAACCGTAATGTCGGTAAATGTCATGTCACACCTCAAGCCACCAGCCTGCATTGATGTACACATCAGCGTACTTCAAGTCTTCAAACCAGAGACAGACAAAAGTAAAAGACTAATGGTAAAACAAATGCTATCCACCGAGTTCATGCAGATAACGAGACAACAAAATGACCACAGTTAATAGACATTTAGTTATTTAACTCCGCAGGAATCTCTGTAGATGAATGCTTTCATTCCCAGTGTGTTGTCTGTATATTACAAATTGCATACAGTTTGAAGAATGGCCATGTTAATGTCAGACTCGTCGTTGTTTCAGCACAGTTCACGGTGCCTAATGCTTTTGAATTGCTGTATAGTCTTTGTTTGATGGTTCCCTTAGCACTACTGTACTTTATCCAGTGGTGGGTGTGTAGAGTAATGAATTACAACCAGTGAACAAGATGAGAATGGAGCAAGTGGAGAAGTGGATGGCCTTAATAAGGATTTTCACCACTGTGTCTCTGACGCTGTAGTTTTATTTCAAGTTTCTTACGTTAAAAGTGCACTTTGCCTCTGATCACATATACTTTCCAGTATGCAAATTGCACAGTATCAGTTACCTCACCTTTATCATTTGTAATATTTATAAAACATCCACTCCTTGGAGGGGATCGGTTGAGACATGTAGATTACAGATTTTTTTTCTTTGCAGCAAGATTGTACTGGTCACATTGAACAACTCTTGACTGGATGATTTGACTGCTCTGCAAAGATCTCAGTGTCCATAGATGCACTCAAGTGACTCTTTGCAAATGGAGGCATTTCAGATGGAGACTATCTAAGCCATGAAAGTACTCTGTCGCTCATGGTGGGGTAGTTTACTTGATAGGTACATGAAATGTTGATAGATTTCTGCAGCAATACTTCACATTAGATTTTTTTTCTCACAGGGGCAGTCATTGTGATGAGAAAAAAAAAACAATTCCATGACCAATTACATCCAAACAAGTTTTCCTGGGAGTATGGAATGTGAGGATGTAAACAAGTGTGATTTGATTGGCTGGAGAACTCTGATGTCAATGACGTTTTTGTCTGAATTATGGTGGATGCATCTTTAAGATCCAAGTAGAATTCAGGTTATCTCTCTTCCTACGTGTCTGTCTCTCTCTTGCTCACTTTTTCTCTTTTGCTCACCTCTGCTAAATCTTCCCCGTTTGCCTCACAGTTAATGGCCACATCAATAATAGCCCCAGACATTCTTCTTCTTCGGGCCGAACACACATTCCTCCCATGCCATCACTGGGCTAACGGAAGGGACCGGTCGAGTACCTGTGAGAAATTGCAGAGACACACACACACACACATTGACCTCTGACATTTGAGCCTTAACCTCTACAGAGGTCATCAAGTAACTACCCCCACCCCACCTCTGGGTGACCGCTGAAGCAAAGGCAAGCCGCAGGCTAATCAAGGTCACTTGATCTACTCCCTCAGAGATGGCAGAAGTGCTGACAGGCCTGTTTTACTGCACAAATGAGACTGAGGGGATATGCACCACCACCACCCCCTGAAAAAGGTCACTCTGCAGTTGCCACTCACAGAACACCACAGCAGAATTTAGCATTTGGTGACATTAATATGCTAATTGACAGGGATGCGTACATGAAAGCCACTTTCAAAAAAATCAATAAGTACACCATAGGCTTTTAAGTTGAGAATAAGAGGGTAGACGTTTGCATGCAGTCATTTACCAGATGTTGTTATCCAGAGCCAGTCCAATCAAGAGAAAAAGGCAAACACTTCAGTTTGGCTATTTTCTCTCTAAAACACAACTATTTTAGTGCACTCTGCCAAAGAATGATGTCATCAGAAATTTGACGTTTGAAAAGGGTGGGGCGTTTATTTTACCTCAAGTATTTTCAACATGATATAAAACTTTCACTGAAAAAACAAGGCCATGTAGTTAACTGCAGGCGGTAGTGCATGGCACAATGAGTACACTTTAAATGTAAGCCTGGTCATTATTTGTAAGACCTGGCAACAAGGCCGACATTAAAGGGATAATATCAGACAGACTATGAGACTTGAAAGGTTGAGTGTGTGAATGGGGGGGTATTAGTATTAGAGAAAGAGAGAAAGTTAATGCAAAGCAAATCTTTTACTTAACAGATAAAATCCCATTCACACTTGACTCACACCATTAGCAACCCAGTGTGGCCTCATGGTTGGACATGGAGGAGGGGATCATGTGTGAAAAGGTATCATGCTATTTTAGCCAACACCTCCACAAAGTACGGAGCTCAGTGCATTCAACCATACTACCGACCTCCAGTTGACAGGATACTCTGAACTGTCTCACTTCCTAACAAGCACATTTTTTTTAAATATGGTGTAATGTCAGCTTGTCTTATCTGAAATAACATTTGTTCTCAAAGTCTTATTTAAATTTTAATTGATGCTGTTTATCTCTGTCTCTTTGCACCACAGACGCACAAATAATTTCTAACTAACAATATCTGACACGGAATAGTATAATTAAGATGTCACATTAGTGAATAGGGCCGCGTGTAATGAGGTGCTGTCTAACTGTCAGTGTGTTGCGTTGGTGGTTATCTGGCAGAGAATATGATGTCTTCAGTGGCTAATACTATGGAGATGTTGAGAAGAATGAGAGAAAAACTCCTGAATATCAAGGATGTGGGCTATATGTTTTCTTACAGGTGGATGTTTTCTTGTTGTAGCAAGAGACAGAGGGAAATAGCACACAAAGGTCGTAATGTGTAGCTACTATTTTAATGATTCATCGCCATATGCAATAAACACAAAAAGTCTGTAAGGCCATTGGACAAATTTATACCAGAGACAATACAACCTTTTTTCTTCCAAGAGCTGTTGACAAAATCAATGTGGCCTGAGAAATACTCAGAATTTTACATCTGTATTACAGATAGGCCTGGAGATAAATGTTAACATCCTTTACAACATCAATTCTCAAGTGGAACTGGAATCACTTTGTACATTTTGTACAAAAGGCAGGATGTTTGAGTTTGATTTCATAGAGATTTTAACAGATTTAATACCCTTTAATATCTTTTGTGACTGATTTATTTACATTTCCTTTCCAGTAGCTCCCAAGTTACCTGTTGGAGACCCCTGACTTGGCAGGAATTTACTTACTGTTATGTGGCGAGGCTGACTGGCAGCATTAGTATACACGGCCACCTGTGGGTTGTGACACCCCGTTATTTCCTATTTTACCGGGCGCAGTCGGTCATTCGAATTGTTTGGCGCGTGGGTGCTTGGTGTCGGTCACTGGAAGAACACCGGTAGGTTTCCAGTTACTTTAACTTTCCTAATTCTAATTTTGTTAGAAGATGCACTTGTACCGCACAGTTGGGAGTGGGTTCAATTAGCCAGACTTTGTTGCTGCTGCATCTTAAAGTGTAGAGCTGTGATTGATTGAGGGATGCGTGTATTTTGTGCCCCTGGACTGGTGTGCTGTTCCAGTTTTCTCCACATCACTCCTGCCCTTCTCTCTCTCTCGTTCTGGTGGGGGACAGTACAACGCTAATTAAGGTAAATGGGGTAGCTATTCGTCATTATGACATTTCATAATTGTGTAATCCGATAATTAAAACAGGCTTTCTCCTGTTTAGGAAGTGCAGCACCCCCAACCCTCCCTTCGCCTGAGATATTTCCACTGTCTCTCTCTCTCCCCCTCTCTTTCGTGGGTCAAGCGGCGTGCAGCCCCACACCAGTTGAGGTACACACAGGAAGCACGACGCTGCTGTCCTTTGGTGCCTTCTCTCTTTCGGCGATAGCCCTTCTTGTTTCCTTCCTGGGCCTATGGTGGCGACGTCATCATCTGTCTCTTTCATACCAGTCTGCCTTGAGATCCCATCCCAGGAAGTTTAACTGCTCTTCACTATCAAAGTAGTTCTCATAATGACTCTCAATTCAATTCACACATTGACTTATGCTAATTATGTCAATGGGTGACTCATGTGACCCACTGTCACATGATAAGGCGTGTGGTCATCAGCTCACTGCTCCACCAACAGAAAAGGTAAAACATCTTCAAGCTCCAAACAAGAAGTCCAGTTGCATACAACTTAACACTTGCTGCCCTGAGTCTAGCCACTAATAGCACTGAGTCTAGCCACAAGGAACAAAGAACTAAAAGTGTTGGAATGTTAAATTTCAGAGGAATGAAGTAAGACATAGACTATGATAAGCACATCCACCAATTGCTTGGAGATAGTAAACAGACACTTTGCAATGGAAAGCTCATAATGTGTAGAGTTTCTCTCTAGCCAACATAACCAGATAATTGCTTCGTTATCACAATGTTACTGTTACAGCCTGTTACAACAATGTTAAAACTTGCAAAGCCTGTTGTATTTGCCAAAGTTAACAAGTCATTCTTTTCAAAATGCACTGGACACAGAAACAATAAGGGATTTCTCCAAAAATTCGCTGCAGTCCTTTGTTCCTAACCTCCTATTATTCAGCATGATTATTAAAAACAAGATGTTCTGCCTGTTTTTTGTACTTTATTTCATGGATATTCAATTCATTACTCGGGGCGGGCATGTTGGAAATTCTGTAAGAACAAGTAATGTGTGTGTGAGGATACGAAAGTAGAATAGAGCATGCAGTAAACTGTTGTGCTATAAAAAGGAGAGTGTAAGTACCAGCAAAAGAGTTATGTGCATGCCAGAAGACTCTTCTCTGAAAACTAAGTTGAAATCATGTTTAGAGCATCATCATAAAAGGACAGAGACTGATATCTTGTGTAGGATTGGCTCTGTGCCAGATACATCATCTACTAGCAGGAGTATTTAAGATAGACAGATAAGGTATAAGGTTAGAATGGTTAAGGATCACCACTGTTGTAACCTTTCTCTCAGTGAACGCGGTGAAGACCTGGTTGAACAAGACAAACTTCTCTGCTACTTTGGTTTTTCCAAGAAACTTCTCCACAGGCACTAATCAAATAGAAGAGAGCATGCATTGGGCGACAATGCAATGCCATCCGCTAATGGCTCAAGCTCTGTCAATCCTACGCAACATTGATCAACTTTTTGATTTGGCCTGATTTCTCCATTTTTTTCCATTGGCTATTGCAGACAGCGAAGATAGTATTATGTTTTCACATGCATGATATACTCAAACTATTATAGACATATTATATTTAAAAAACAAACGGGTAAAAGTGGTTTTGTGTGGCAGGGCACCTTCATATGCGGTCAAGAGAGTGTGCTATGGTATCAAGCTTATTCCCCTTCACTAATCCAGTAAATATGTCCAGCATATTTTCTACATTCATTTCAAAAAAATCTATGGTAAGCATGAGCTTTGTAATCTCAATAATCTCAACCCAGCTGGTCGTCCAAACGACGCTGAAGTCGAAATGATAAACCACACACAGCATGTGAATGCAAAAAACATGACTGAAATGACCAAACTAGGGACTTCATAGTGTAATGTTTGGCTTCTGCCTGATATTAATTTCATTGTTTTCAAGTTAGCCTGTTAGTTAGACTCTATATACACCTCTTGTGGCTTATTGCTTAAATATAAACATGTTTATGACAAATAAAAAGGTAGCCTACCAGCTAATGTAACAATTACAGCGAGACAAATTGGCAGCGATTTGTACAAGTTACCAGTCTAAAAGAGAAGTGGCAAGCCTTCATTTGCCTTCATTTGCTATTATCCCTGTTCTACTGTCTCTTTGCTTTGCTTCTGAGAGAGTTTTTATAATTCTTCTGTGGCTGTGACAGCAGGTGGTTGTCATGGTGGTGAGGTGATCTCTCACTTTGGTCATCCTTGGATTTAGCGTTGCTGTTAATTTATTTCAGATTCCTATCCTAGTGACATGGGAGGTTGTATCTTCCACAGGTTTGACAACAAGCTCAGAAAAAGCTTGATGGCAATAGACAGTAAAGTTATCAATCCATAAACAAGCTTTCTAATGAACGTTCAAGTCACTGTTCACTGCCCATTTGCACTCACAGGCTGCACAACTTCTTCAGTGTCTTTGCGCTGAGGTTGGTTTGGCCGGTATATGACTCACTATCACCGCCTCATACATAAATTGGTATTATAAGACAAGACAACCTGGCACTAGTCAGTTAGCACGCTACTTCTAGAGGAGATCTCTGCAAAGCAATGCAATGCATATACCTTGATCACAAGATCAAAGCTGTTGGAGGTCTGACGAGATGAGAATCTGGTTAGACTATAAGTTTCAATCAGTTCCCCAAGTCTGACCTACGATCTACTGACCTGCAACAAAGAGACCCTAACCCAACAGTGTTTGTGTATTCAAGATCAACTCCAAATGAGATTAGCTGTGTGTCTGAACCTGGAGAGGGGAAGGCAGATAACAGCCATTAATGTTAGAATGGGGGTAACAAAGGTCACTCAACTTGGACCATCATGGCCAGACGACTACCGGTAGTGAATTAGCATGTCTACAGGAAGGAGGTGATCACCTGACCACCACCCTGCCACACCTGAAGCCAGACAAGATCATCAAAGGCTATTTGTAATTAGTCACCTCATTGTTAACTATTGATGACACCATGGTATATATGGTAGGGAACCTCAGTTGATCATTGTTCACTCTGACGCCGGTGTTCCCATAGTATCTTTGTATGCTATGCTAGTACCTTTTCTTGGAAAAAAAGATGGAATTACTGACTTGAGAAGAAATCCTGTTTCCTTACAAATTGGCGAGCCACCCATTGTGCTAACCTATTTCTTTTCAGGAAACTGCACGCTAAAACAACCTAGAGAAAGACGTAGAGAAGGTTTTAATCAAGAAATTGAGGGGGCGTTTAGCTGTGGGACTGACATGCAATCTGCTAAAAAAATTCTAAAGTAACTGAATTAACCCGAAGCACTGTGGTGGCGGAATTGTATGGGATGTTTCTAATGTAGCTGAAACGTGTGGCCCAAGCTACGAATTGTTTCTAAAGTAATATAAACTAAAAAGGAAGAACCCGACATAGTGTGGTTACGGCTGACGGATTCTTTCTAAAGTAATTGAAACAAAAAAGGAAGAACCCCGACGTAGTGTGGTTACGGCCAACGATTTGTTTCTAAAGCAACTGAATCAAGTTGTTTCAGGCCAGACAAACAGTGGTATTATTTTGCCCAAATAATTGACCACGTTGGCTATTGTGTGTGTTCAATACGACCCAAAGAAGTGAGGTCAGCCCGACGAAGTGTGGCAGTATTGACTAAGCCGGTCCTTTGTTAAAAATGTGCATAAACATAAATTGTAACAAGAATAGCTTTTGTTTTAGTTTTATAGACTATCATCAGACTGTGTTATAATTTGATATAGGACTAGCCTAGCGGAATAGAGAAGAAATCGGTTGAATAGTTTGTTTTAGAAAACAATATTGTTTCAGAGATTGTTACGGGTATTGGTTTGGTTAGTGTAAGATTGAGGAGCTCATTGTTAAATACATTGCCAAACACGGCTCACCCGGCATGTTTGATGGGATAGAAAATGAAAAGAGCAAGTTTTACGAGTGGGCACAAACCCAGTTTGAAACTTTCTCTAAAATGCCTAAATGCAAGAAAGGGAAGATTGCTAATGCTCTGCAAGGACTTTTTGCTGCATGCAAGGTTATGAAAAAGAGAAGAAAAGAGAACAGACAGAGAACAAAATACTCCTATCCCGTGTTGAGGTAGAAGTAGAGAACGTGAAAGGCAACCAAGCCAATGACACCATGCTGAAATTTGAGAGAGGACAATTATTGAAGGAAGCGGCTGCTCTTAAAGATGACAACGAGATGCTTAAGAAAACAGTAGCGGAATCTTCACAAGAGTTAGAGGAAGCCAAATCGGCATACAATCGGCATAAAATAGTGTTTTTCAGGGTAGTCATGTCGAAGTGGCCTCAGAAAGTGGTAACTGTGACGATAATGATGATGGTTGCGGGCCTCAGCATAGTCAGGATAAACACTCAGATACTACGGTGTACCCGATGGCACCCATTCACTCCACTACTGTGCATAACAACCTACCTATATCACACATGATTCAATGCCTTAGTCCTGCGGAAGTGGAGGCAGTAATAGCCGATGACCCTGACAGAAGTGATCCTTTAGAATTCTTTTCGCAACTGGAAGAGAGTGTGCTCACGTACAGACACGTATAACAGATTTTGATGCGTGTGTGGCCGCTGCATTCCATACCAACTCTGTGGAGCTTTGTCAGATGAAGTCAAGCATAAATGTGCAAACAGGGAAGAGAGGAAGAAGTCACTGTTGCATGTCTTAGGTATTGGAGTGATCTGTCAGGAGAAATTGGCCGAGATTACGATGCAGAAGGGAGAACATCCTTCTGCATTTGCAAATAGATTGTTGGAAGCATTCAAAACGTACAACGGTACCCCACACATCACCTCAGAAGATATTGCTTACAAAATTGCTTTAATCAATAAGTGTGAACCCCAGATGCGTGCTGCTAGTAACATGTTAGTCAATTATCAGTCAGACTACGATGAGATTGTTGCCAAAATGACACAGTACTACATTAATCAGGCCAGGAATAAGAAACCCCACCCCGTAGCAGCTGTGGGAAGCAAGCCTTTCCGAAATGGTGGTAATAAGAGAAACACATGGGAAAATGAGGGGTATCGTCCCAGAGATAGAGAGGAGAGGCCACTACCCTTCCATCCTGATGAAGTTGTTGTGTGTTACTCATGCAACAGAGAGGGACACATTGCTAGAGAATGTAGGGCCGCTGGAAGGAAACCAGGCCATAAGGCATCTCCCTACGAAGAATTAACTGGATGACATGAGGGCTGCTATGGAGAAACTGAGTAATTCTGTTTATAAAGTTGTGTACAACCACAAAAACAAGAAAAAGGTCAACAAATGGTTCCACATTAATCAGTCTAAACCATATAAGAAACAGGAGAACAATGAACTAATCCTTACTTGTAAATAGTAGAGAGTGTATACGTCACTAGGATAGCCATTTCATGTGTGATAATATACAACTTGTGGGAAAGGGGGGGGCAGTTTTTCTTGTTCCTTTATGTTTTAGAAAAAAAAAAACGGCGGGAAAATGTGGCGATGGATCATGGTGATTTTTCTTACGATGGCGAGGTTGCTAAAGTGTCCTGACCAACAACCAGCACCTCAGTCCGGAGTGACTGACGAGACCATACCCTGGGATCAACAACATCCATGTTCCTGTCTTGGTGAACTTGACAGCCTGGTCTCCTGATGTGGATGAAAGGTGCAGAGGAGTGGGAACAACAGATATGTACAAGGACCTTCTGACAACAACATTTCTAAGATACCACGGAGCGGTCGCCTCCAGTTCCATGACCGACAAACCAGTAAGCCGTCCAAAGGGAGCTTCGACAGGACAAAGATTGCTTGGACTTGTGGACAGCACTTGGGGCCTGGAGTGTCAAATTGACTGACAGCTCAAAAACAATGAACTTAAACTAAAGGCTCTAGTGGGCCAACAAGTTTCCCAAATGGATGCATACCTCCAGGAAGGATTAAAGGAAGAAAAAAGACATTCACACCATTGCTTCAACATTGTCCATGATCAACAGTTGTTACAAAGACGCTTTCAATACCGTCCACAAGGAATTATATTGTGCACAATTTGCTTCTGTCAAATATCAAGCCATAATACAGAATATAGATGAATTCTTAGCTTGAAGAGCTCCAGCAACCCTTTTTATAGAGGAAATCCTGATGAAATGGTTTGGAATAAAGTGATGTTTTCAGACCTCATCTGAAAACCTGGAGAAATACATGAACACCCTAGGAAAATGTAAATTACCAATTCCGTATAGCTATATCTTGCGAACGGCCCGGATTTTGCAGCTGGATTTTACAGCCCATTGGATTATGAACCTTTGATGGAGGGAATACATTTACCTTTCACCCGTGATGGAGGAAGACCATCAAAACCCACAGACAAATCCCCACCGATTCAGATTTTGAGATGGTGAAATGAAACACTGATCAACAACCCAGAGGATAAATCATGGGCATGCTCTGCAGGAAATAGCTTCAGTAGATTTGGATGTTTTATGAGACAAATGTATGCTATGCTTCTGACGGTGTCTGTTCCCATCTTCCAGCCAGATCAAGTGTTTGATAGACTCATAAAAGTAGAAAGCTTAGGAATGTTACAGGACAATGCTTTGAAAGAGAGAGGAGACTTCCCAAACTTCATTACCCGATTGAAATCTGGTGTGATGCTTTAGTGAAACAGCCACTGTGTGGAACCCCACAGTCTAACTATGCAACTTGTATCCACAATAATTACACCAAGGTAGTACTACTAGAAGACAAGGCATGTATTACTACAACCCACAGTCACTTCTCAGTATCCTCAGATGGTAACCAGATAACCTGTCCAGCCAATTTTACCTCCTTTTGCATTATGCCTAACTCAGCCTGGTCTGTAGGGGATCATTACTTCCAATATGTCAACACTAGTCAACAGAATTTGTATGTCATGGCTGAAGAACAACTGGGATATGTTGAGGAAATTCCTGAATTTGGTTTTGAATTGCCACAATTAGATGATATGGTAATGGCCCTGATGCAGAGAAAGGATACCCATCTGGTGAAAATGCAAAAAGAACTAAAACAGAAAGACAAGGCCTTACTCAGACAAATGCATGATGGAGACATGGGGATAGTGTCTTCTGGATGGCTATGAGAAATTTCGTTCAAGGTGGCTGTGTGTATTTGTATTGTCCTTATTGTGTGCCAGAGTCTGTTACTTTGCTGCCTATGTTACATTCTAAAACGCCAGATCGCCACTACTTCAAAGCTGACCCTACAACGGTCTCTCTGGCAGTGATGGTCTCGGTGGGATTACCTTCTAACTCCCAAATCATGAGTTTCAGGATATTACCAAATCTGGGGTGATCTTGAAAGCACAAAGTTATGGTTAAAGGGTGCAAAGTCCAGTGTTAAAGAGGGGTAAGTCAAAAGACCTTCTAATGGCCACAAGAGAGGGCAACCTGAGAGCCGACTACCCCGCGACTGGCCACCTTAGGGTGAAATGTGTTGTGATGCTATGGTGTGGCTTCCTAGCATCAAAGAGGGGACTGAAGGAATTGATTTGATTTGGAGGTCTGACGAGATGAGAATCTGGTTAGACTATAAGTTTCAATCACTTCCCCAAGTCTGACCTACGACAAAGAGGACCTGACTCGAGAAGACGTCCTGTTTTCTTTCACACCTCGCCTAAAGTTAAATAATTGAGTTTTACCTTTTTCCAGTTCATCCAGCTGTTGTCTCAGTTTGACTGTAGTGCTTTTAGCATCAAGTTAGCATTTATCATTGAACCCTTTGGTTGCTGCTAGCCTCTGACCCATTAGCATCTTGCTTGACTGTCTATAGAATTCTGGTATTTTTCCTATTTAAAACTTGACTCTTCTGTAGTTACAAGGTGTACTAAGACCGGCGGAACATTAAATGTGGTGATTTTCTAAATTGATATGACATGGAACTACTCTCATTGTAGTGTAATAATCATGCACTTTGCTTGCACTACTTTATTAGTGGCTTGAACTACTTGCAGGGCTTGATTATTATGCCAGAATATAGTTCCATGTCATATCAGTTTAGAAAAGTGTAACATTTAATTTTCTGTCAATGATCTACGGGTATTTTTATTCATATGGGTTCATTTTGATAGGGCCTGGTCTTGTTAATCCCAAATAGCTGCCCGAAGGCATTCCAAGATGGCGGCAGAGTGAAGGGACTTGCCTTAGGAGGAATTCAATCCATTGTTTGGTGGACTACAGAAAACACTGAAGGTGGCCATACTCAATTTGTTCTACATTGTTTAACTTCATCTAGATGTTGGAATTTAGTTTCACTTGCTTCATATTATGAGAAGGGCATGAAGATCTGCAATCCACTGGCAGCTCTTGTTAGTACTATCAGTCTCTTATTTCTACAGGTGTGCACTCATGTTTTAATTTAGTTCTAACTGAGAGTCAAGGTTTCTGCAGGTTTCAACAACTTAAATTTAAGACTTTTCAAAAGACCTTTTTCTGACCATCACGATTGAAGTTTAAGACCAACTACTGGTTCGATTTACTTCAAATCAACATATGAGATGAAGGGTCAGAAAATCTTAGTCCTCCAGTGTTGATCTGAATGCAGGTTTGGTTTCTGTTGTTGGTTGTTGTTGTTCATTTCATCTCTATATGAGCAAGGTATCTGGCAGTCACCTTCCTGATTTGGGGATAATGAAAAGAGAATACGCACATGCATCATGCATCACATCCAGAGTGCTGGAGAACAATAAATGATACATCTGAATACTTTTTTCTTGCATAATACATTGTACCACAATTATGGACCCTTTATCAACAAAATATTATTAAGTCATGAATCCCAGCTGTCAGATTTCAGACGTTCCACTGAATCCTCCTGAGGAATGAAGAGCTGTTGAATAGTTTGTTTGAACCTAATCCCCAGGTGTTGGGTTGGGATGGGTATACATATCTGTCATGAGACATGAGGGATGCATTTCCTAAACAGATTCACAGAACACACACACACAATCACATTCAACATTAGATGCTAATTGTTGAAGTATCAATGAGAGCAGTTGTCAGAAAACACACTCTCGAACACATACACACACACTCTCACACACAAAGAGAGGGAGAGATGTGCACACACACACACACACACACACACACACACACAAACAGGGAGAGATGCACACACAGGCTCACAATGGGAATTTCATGCCCAGGGGATTTGATGTACATTAGGGCCAGGGTGGGGATTGCCGTAGGGTGGGTTGGTAGGTGGGGGGTGTCCTAGCCATGGAGATATATGGGATGTGCACAATGAGCGACAGAAATATGGTGAAATTAATACACTGTAATCCCTCTCACTATCCCCCAGGGCCCAGGGCCATTCAGCTTGTATTTTCATGCTTAATGTGTGGTAGTCTTTTATGTGCTATAGAAAAACTCATTATAATCCTGGCTGTTGGACCTGTGATGTACACTTATGTAGAACGTGAAAAAGCATTTTTAGTCTCTATGTGTCCATAAACAGTTTTTTAAGCCATTGTTTGTAAAAAAAAAAATGGCTACATCCAAACCCTCTTCTTTCTCTCTCTCTCTCTCTCTCTCTCTGCTCCCCCACCCCTCTAATCTGGGCCAAACAAATATGGTCCCAAGAGGCTTACATTGTGAGGAATTATGGTCCACATTAACGATCGATTAGAATTACAATGAGGGAGCAGGAGGAGCTCACAGTTTTGGTTTATTTATATGCCTGGCTGACCAACAGCTACACAGTCACCTGATGGTACAGGAGAAATATATTTTTTTACATCCAGCTCATTTACTGGCTAACTGCCCAATATTTCAGCACCATAACATGTATTCTGTTTGTTTTATTGAAACACAGTATCATCACTCTGTGAACTCAACCATATGTTTTGTTTTTGTAGTCTCACCCAAAGAGCATATCATTTCAAATGCAAGGTTATTTATTGTGTTTAATTTGAAAGTCTGCTGTTTGTTCGAATGGATTGTGACATAAGTGCTGATTACTTTAGGCTACTCAGTATGATTCATGTTTTAAGTATTCTCTGTCATCACATAGACAGTCAATAATGATAAGAGACTTCAAAAATGTGTTTCATACAGAACCTCTGAGAACACATGAAAAACATCATCTCAACTCTCTCAAACTCCTCACAACTTGATACACCATACACCACTTTATATGTAAATACAGCTCTATACTGAGCCACATACATTTCCACTTTGCTCATATATTTGTAGTTGGTCTTATTGGTACAGTGTTGTCTATATGCATACACAGAGAAGAGGCACCAACATCATGTCAGACGCGCCCTCAGTGATGTATCGCCCATGAAGCCTGTTTTTAATTCTCCCCATTTTTTTAAAAATACTGTCTGCGTATTGGGAGGGGGGTGGAGGGGGGCACTCAGGAATGAAAAATGATTCCCACCTCCCTACAGAAGTCTCAGGATTACGGAATTTCCCTTCATCTTGTGACAGCGGAGATTTATTGGGTCGCGAGGTTTTCTGAGCCCGGGAATGTGCCTCTGTCACGACACTAGATCATAAAGGAGGCACATCTCTTTGCAGGCCATTCGTCTTCTCTGAGCAGGAGAAAATCATTCTCCCTGCATAGCCTTTACCAAATGCTTAAGTGAAAAAGGGCAATCCTCCTCATTCCTGAACTTTAAGACAGTAATTGAAAAACAATGAGGAAGGTAAAACAATAGGAAGGGAGGAGAGGTGAGAAAGACAGGTGGCTAGACATGAATAAGGTGGAGGATGACGAAAGGTACCAATTGAACTGTACCCATTTCTATGTTGGTGTGTGTGTGTGTGTTTGTGTTTGAGCGTGCATGTGTATGTGTGTCTGTGTGTGTCTGTGTGATAGTGTATGTGAAGCAAGTGACTTCCAGGCTAAACTGAGCTAGGTCTGGATGCCCAGCTGTCTTCTCCCACTTCTAAAAGGCTAGATCAATGAATATATATCAAAATGCTTCTGTTGGTTGTTTCTTTATTTTGGTTTTGGCCATTAAGCCCGTCTCCATCATGTCAGGAGAGAAAGCCCAGTTTTTGATTGTTTCCCTTTCTCAGGCAAAGAAAAAGAAGTGAAAATAGGCCTGGGGGCCATACTGAGCTGCAGAGCGAAATCAAATTGCTCGCAGATCAGGATGGAAAACCCAGGCCAACATACACACATAAACTACATTTTGTTTTCACTATTTTGACTGGTTCTGCTGTCCCATTTCATTCACAGCTGCAGAAACCCCTTAGACATTTATCTAACTGTTTTCTCAATTTTGTCATGTTTGTATGTTTGATACATACTTTTAATTGTTTAAAGCCTAAAGGTTTGTCAGACTTTCTTTTTGTGTTGTGTTGTGTTGTCATGGCCCAGACTGTAACTGTGATCTCAGCAATTGCCATTTTCAGGTTCTTGATACCGAAGCATCCTTCTCTCTGCATCACACTAACCCCTCTCTCTCTCTCTCTCTCTCAGTCCTAGACCACATACAGCCCAGCCTGGTTGTGCCCTCAGAGGTGATGAAGCGAAGAGGGGATGATGGGATAGATCTTTCCCCTTGTCTCTGAACATTCCATCACTGCCGACCTTTACAAACCACCCCAACCCATCAGCACAGTAGTGAGTGTGTATGTGTTTGTGATTGTGTGTGTCACTTTGTGTCTGTGTCACTTGTCACTTGTGTGTGTGTGTGTAAAGGAGAGACATATAGGGCTTAGTAGAGCCAGGCTATTTTCAGTGGCTTTATCATAATGCTAATCTTCAGATGTGATGCTCAGTTATGACATCACATTAATTGTGCTAATTAACTGCTAATTCACTGATGTGTCTTAACTTACTTCCTGTAATATTAAGCCTTCTGTCACATATCATGTCTGCCATCTTGCCTAAATACCTCTTGCAACTCCATTATTTCCCTCCACACTTACAGTGGAGGAAAATGGAAACCAGCATTGGACCAACCAACAAATTGGATCTTACATAAATGATATCTCAACTGCATGTTTTTTAATCTCTTTCATCCTATATTTCCACTTGTTAATTGGTACACACACTGATTGTGTGCTAAATGTGTTCATGTCATTCCCAATAGTGGGCCTCATGTCATTGCCTATTCCACAGCATGGTTTTGCAATCAAACAGGAAACTCCTTCTGCATACAAAGATTTCACACACAAACACAATTTCCTTTTTTCCTTTTCCATTTCTTCAAAGTTCTTAGAACCAGCGACACCGTTGTGTTCCTTCCTTTCTTCACCTCTAATTAGAGTACTGTGACATCAGCCTTGTGAGGCGCAGGGAGAGATCGCCGCCCAGGTTCCCACATTCCTCCATCGTCGCTGTGTCCCATTTGTTCCTCCAGAGCTATCCACGGCGTCATTATAATTTGTCGCACTAAAAGGCCAAGTCAATTTCAGCTTCTTTCTTACTTATCGCTGCTATTTCAATACAAAGCGATTAAAGAGGAGGAAAAAAAAGGCAAGGGGAACAAAAAAGAGGAAAAATCCAATACCATCCTATAATTGAGCATGTAATGGTCCTGTCTATTTGATATCTTAATGAAAGAGAGAGGCTCATGTCCCCCTCTCTCAGGCCGGGATGGCTTCAGTCACAATGCAAGAGAAAGGTATCAATTACAGAGCGGCGGCCAATTACGGCGATTGTGCCCCGGTCTTTTCTTTCTCCGCTGTATAATTAAGATGGGCTGTATCAACATTGATAGATGTGCTCACCCAGTTAATGGGGAATCATTTAGAGCTCTATTCACAGGGGACCCCTATGCCATAATGTCGTTTTTTACTGGCAAAAAAACTGAGCCCGAAACAAAATAGGGAGACCAGTATAACCATCCCTCACTTCTGTTCTTCAAAAGTCCTTGGTTTACGGGAAAATAGCTTGTTTTGGGGATGAGAATAGATAATGACACTTACGATTGCACTTGTGTCTGCATTTCACCCTGCAGCATCTTGTCAGTATAGAGTCTCCTGCTGACTTCCTGTAAGTCAGCAAAACACACTAGCAAAAGAATGCTGACGTGCTAATCCACAGTACAGCGCAGGTAATCACAAGTGCGTGCATTTCCCAGCAGCTGTGGAGTAAAAGGTTGGGCTTGGGTGGTGAAGGTATGGTGTAAAGTGCTGGTGCTTGCCCAGTGATCAAAGCCACAGTGTCTCAGTCGCCTGCCAGTTGTCACACAGTCATTAGTGGGGCCTAAACTAGGATCACAGTCTGAAGCCAATGCTGGCTGGGTTGTTACACACACTGGGAATCAAGCATTTGAGTGGGCATTCCCCTCTCTGTGTTGTTGTCTGTTGAACCCCCATCCCCCCAGCCACCCGGAAACGTCTACAAGTGTAATATAACTGGATTATCCCCCATCCCGTAAACTCTACTTGTGCCCATCCAATATGTTAGCTTGCATAACACCCCTGCCTCCTCTCACTGCCAGTAGCTGTGTGGATAAGTGAATGTGGATGGGGTGGTTGTCATAATGTGTCTTAATGTTCATAATATGTGTTGATAGAGCTACTCCTCAGATAACTGGTATGGCGTCTGTCAAGGGGGTGAGATGAAGCAGAGCCACTCCAATCTGATGGGAAAACAAACACAAATGTAGTCTGGGCCTCCGGATCCCACAGTGCTCAGCAAATATCATCAAAACCCAGGCCTCTGGGACACTATTTTGTGTCAAACTCTGTTAGTCTACATGAATCACACAGGCACACAGAGAGAGAGAGAGAAAGAGAAAGAAAGAGAGGATCAAATGAGTGGTGAATCAAATAAGTGGTACACATACCAGCAAATATTCTTATACAAACCAAGCAAATCATACCTATTATGTCTTTACCTATTACTCTCTCTCAGTCCAATTTAAATTTCTGTCTGCATCCATGTTCGTTCTCCAAATTCAAACCATTAACTTGCCAATGTCTGTCTATCACCTTTGCATATTCATTGAGGTAATTAATTCCTCTACCTGTTTCTCTTTTAATGTGTAGTAAAGAAGATAATTAATCAGAAGGACAAGAGCCAAAAAATGCCACCCTGAAGCATCTGAAGCGTGAAATTGATTTTTCTCCTATTTGGTGCTTAGGAGATTTCAGTAGGTTACTCTCCACCCGGCTATGATTGCAAAGAAAACAAGTGGTTGTGAAAACAAATTCCTGTATTTGACAGGCTCCCTCTCTCTCCTGGCTTCTGTCTCTCTTCTGTACACCCACACAGCAGGCTTTGAAAAGAAGCACTAGGGACCGTCAGGGAACTTCAGCCTGTTTCTAAAAAGATGTGTGGAGAAAAGTCAAAAGAATGCATCAAAATCAAAAAGCAGAATCATCAATTGCTAATGACCCCAAAAGAGAAACAAGTGGAAGATCAATAGTAACACAGCCCAGAAGCCATTTCTGGTGGCGTTGTGGAACTACCACTATAAATACAAAATACATTTCAAAATATGAATTTTAAAATAGAGGATTCTTTTAGTCTTCTCTGCACTCTCACCCAACATCATGGCGCTGAGTCTTGTGATTTTTTTTTTTTTTAAACGCTGAAGTAATTTGCAGCCCATATCACAGCTGGAGGCCTAATCTATTTCGTTTCTTCCTCTCTACCCACATGCCCCCGCTCCCTCTCCCCTCACATTTCCTTTTAATACTTCAGACACCCAACAATAATCAACGCTCACACATGTAGCGGATGTGCCAGTTAATTGCTTTTGCAAATGTTATTAATATTGAGAGCAAAGAGATGAAAAACGATGTACAAACATGCAAGCTCTGAACACAAGACCTTCTTCTCCTGCTGCAGTTAGTTAGTAAGTGGAATACATTGCAATCAAACGATCATGATTGAATATATGTGAATGCCTTGTAAAACTGGGCATTTTAGAGAGAGCAAGTTAGGCAGTTTCCAGGCTTTCTCCTCATATCCTTGAAACACAAACCCTGTGATTATTTAATTGGACAATACTGCATGGGTAATGGTTGGCTAAAAAGTGTATGTGCTTGTGGAGAGAGAGGGGTGTGAGTTTCAAATTGGCCTCCTGATGAAATTCTTTTAGTTTTTTTTTTTCACGTCATGTCTAATGAACTCTATCAATGTTATCTAAAGCCTCTCTTGAGTCTTCTGTGAGGTCTGTGTGAAGTCCCAGTCAGTGAACTTGACAGGCTGCTTTCCTAAATGCCCATGGGTTTAAAATGAGTAAGAAACTGGCTCAGAATGCTCAGGCAACCCTCCTTACCATTTCCAAAAACAATTGGGGTTAATATAGCATGCAGTAATATGCATGATAAAACAATGACAAAAACAATGTCTGAACGTTCCATTTTTATTCCCAAACTAATTCTGCTGCATTTACCAGTATCACACCAAACAGCCATATGGATTGTTAATACGGCAAGAACTGCAGGAACAGTGAAACCATAAACTATATATTTCTGCACGTACTGCAGGCTGATGAATCTGTGTATTTGCAAATGGATTCCATTCTGTACTGTTGGTTCTATTTTTATACTGAACAGAATCTGAATGGTAAACCTTGACATGGCTTTCAGATTAAGCACCATATTGGACATTCTATGAGGGCCAACTCTCCTCAAGATTCTTTGATGATTGGTGGAATATGCCCACCTGCCGTGTATTCAATTTGCCGCCCTTTCATCTGAGGTGAGGGGCTGTGACAAAGCTTAACTTTACCTGTACCATATTTTATGCCTCATATTTCAGTCGCTAATGATGTATTGTGCTTTGAGAACCTGCCTAGTGCAGAGTGATTACAGCTGCAGAACAAGAGGGGAGTCAAATGAGGTTGCCATTGCTTTTGCGCTGTCCTTAGCTACCCCATACAAACTTCCATGGATGTGCATGAACATCTCAGTGCCACACCTAAAACCCCTTAAGAGATAACAGCATTTTTTGTGGCAGATAAAAGTGAAAGGAGCTTTAGGTGATCAGGTCTCAGTTGATCTCTTAACCTTCAAATTCCCAGCGCCATTCTGGCGATTTCAAAGTCCCTGAGAAAGGAGGGCTTAAACAACAGCGAAGGCAAGCCTTTTTTCATTGTGAACACTCCTTTTTTGCCTTTTTCCCACTTTATTCCTTTTTTTCTCTAAGCTCAAATTGAGGTAGAAGTCGGATAAAATGGATTTGGATTCAAGTGTCTTACAGTAATCCGCCCTGGTAATACTTCAACAGAATGTGGAAACTCTTTTCGCTTAAGGAATCTGATCATAAGTACTCCACAGGCATCATTTTAGGGTTTTAGAGGTCCATTTGTAAAAAGGCAACTGAAGGCTTTCCAGATGATCATCTATTAGTGGACAAAGAACAGCTTTTTTGTAGCTCGTGCCTATAGCCTATTTCAGAACATTGAAGACAGACTGCATCTATCGTACGCTAGACTCGTAATGCTGTGTGTGTGTGTTTGAACTATGGAGTAGGTTTGGCTCTTTAAGAAGTGAATGGTACAGCAGTATTTCCCAAAGATGCCAGGCACACTAAAGCTGGGGTCAAAAGGCAATCCTCATCAATTTTTAAATGTCTTCCTGAAGGTCAGGTTTAGTGATTCTAGTAGAGGTCCAGCAGGAGCGGTGAGCTGGCGATGATAAGGGCAGCAACATTCCTGAGGTCACTGGGGAAATGCGCGACGAAATCTTTGGTGATAGCACACCACTTTTATGATGTGTTCAGAAGCTGACTGGTCCCTCAGGCGCCTGCCCTCCCCTACAGGCCAGAAAAATCGCTATGTAGACTTTAGCTGTTTGTTTTTTCACCCTTCCTTTCAATACCCTTGCTTTCCCTAAGCCTCTCTGTCCCTCATTCTTTATTTCTTGCAATCTTTTGTTTCATACTGTGGGTTCTTTCTGTAATTTTGCCCGTATTCTGTAGCATCTGTCTCACAACCTTACTGATCAAATTGCAAACCACCAGGCTCTTCTCTGTCATTAAAACTTGGTCAGTGGTCAATTAACTGATCTCGGCACAGTAAAACGAGACATAATACAGAAACAATCTCAAAGAGACACTGAGGTTACGGGCAAAAGAATAATACAAAGAGAAAGACCATCTGTGATCCCCCATTATTATAGATTATGTTCTTCTTCTACTTTCCTCTCTGATGTGATTCCAAAGCTTTGAATCTGGGAACAGTCTCCAGCCTCTCTCTCACTGAGAGCTTAGCCATGTTGGCTGGTTCATTTTACCTGTGTTTCATTACACTGTATGATTTCATGCCACTCACTGATAGCCATCTGTAATGCGGTGAACAGTGGAAAGAATCTGGTGTGGCTAACTCCTATTCTGACGTGTAGCAGGCCGTGTGTTGTTGCTGGGTGTCACTGACATCAATGGCACGTCAGAAGAATGCTATAAAAAGAAGACTGTCTGATTCATTAAGCCAGCATGAAGCCGGCGTGAGCACGAGGGTTTTGTTGTGTGTATTTGTGTGTGTGTGCATGTGCGTGTGTGTGTGTGTCCATATGTCAAGAGAGAAGGAATTGCAAAAAGTGGAGTTCTTTTAGCTTCCTGACTTTAAGCAGTGATGTTGATCAACATCTCCACAGCAAACAGACCCATGGCTGGACTGATTTGCTGCAAAAAGAGTTCTGTCTCTGATAATGTTCATGGCTTTTGCTGACAGGTGACAGCTAATTTTTATTTTTCTATGTGAGTATGTCTGTCTGTCCCTCTGTCCATCCTTTCCAAAATGGACACATCCCTGTCAGCTCCCAAAACTGATATAACGTAACCCCTGGAAGCTGGAATAATTACCCAGAACACTAAATCCGATTGGCTCATGGCTCTCAGCAGCTGACAGGCATTAAAAGATCTTTCTCTTGGTGGTAACAGATCATAATTCCAATATTGCACCAGCAGACTGGACTCACATCAAGGCATGCCTGTTTTTCCAACAATGTTCCCATTGAGGTAAGTCTCTGTTATTATGAATATTAAAACAATAACAATGACATAAAAAAGAATTTCATGTGCATAAAAAGACATAGCTTTTCTGTAGGGTGTTGCTATAATTTCAAAATTGGTCCTCTATATTTGATCTCTCTTTTATTATAGAACGACATACAATGTCTTGCCTGAGTACAGTACACCAACATGGACAGTTATTTCCATAAAAATGTTCCTATGCTCCCTCTCTATGGCAAGGCTAATTCACTAGCACTAGCCACGTGCATTATAACAGATTTGTTTAATTAAAAAACTAAAAGGACGTGTATGAATGTGGAAATCTTGGATAGAAGCTGGTCACATTGTGAGGTAATGTACGCTGTGTGTCTGTGTGTGTGTGTGTGTGTGTTACAGAATCAGAGAGAGACTGATTAACTGAGTTGTGATCGGTCAGCAAGGAAAAGTGTGTGTGCGTGTGTGTGTGTGCAGAAGTGGAGGCAGTAAGGATATATTAAACCGTCGTGCCTGACCTCTACATGGCGACCCAGAACAGCAGCCTGACGGATGAAGCTTCGGGGGACCAGGCCGTATAGCACAAGCTCAGAATTGTGCCTCAAGCAGCTGCGGAAAGAACCATGTGTGAGAGAAGCAAAAGATAAAAAGTGTGATTATATGCCACCATACAACCTCAACCCAGCGGAAGCACTCTCAGTGGCCAAATTAGATAGGAAATGTGCTTGTGAAAGCATTTACTTAGTAGCCTACTGCTCTTCCTCTTTTCCATTCACTCACACACTACACACAATACTTATTATTATTCAGCTCCATGGTTTCTGTTGCCTGTTGCATTTTATTATTGTTGTTTCTTTTGAGAGAGAAAGAGAGAGATAGAGAAAGAAGTCTGACTACCTGACTGCTATAACTTGCAAGGTGGATCGCAGGTTCATCCATTTTTTGCATCCAGTTAAGGCTGCAGATACAACAACAGATAGACAACAGTGGCCAACTTGATTTGCTGCCTCCCCTATTTCATTTTCCCTCTGAGAAACAGTTGCTACAATGGAGTTGTTTAAATATTACATGTACAGTTGAAAATGTCTACAACCTGCGGCCAAGATGACTCTTGGGAGATTAATGCAATACAAAGAAAAATCATTAACATTTCAAGTGTTTGATTGATCAACTCAAGTGTTTGAGTCAGAGTCGAGCAAGGCTGTCGCTTTTCACTCTGAGGCTTAAGGCCACCAGGCTGTGGGACATTTCACTACCTTATTTTGTTTTTCCACATTAGTGCAAAGCTCATGAATGCCACTCCACATGATGTCTGCATCTCAAGGCTGTCCAGGCTAACTATCAGCCTACAGCACTCTATCTCCCATTCTTATTCGCTCTCGCTCTCCCACACACACTCACACACACACACACACACACACACACACACACACACATATATATAGTGGCACGTGCATGCACATACACATGCTCTATCACAGTACTACAGAAGCTGCTGCAATTCTTTTCATGGGCTTAAACACGCACTCAAGCCAGTTCTCCTTCATTCAGTACTCTGAGAACCATGCACACGTTAAAGGGCACGAGGCAGACAGCACCAAGGTTAATCGCCCCCAACTTCACAGCATGCCACTGCCCCACTTCTATAAGCTCTCTCACTCCCTCTCTCAGTTTTTTTTTTTTTGGATAACTGCTAGTCTCTGTCTATCACCCAGCAGGACTGTCTGACTGACTGCAGCACAGCAAACAACAGTAATGACTCATACAAGATGATGTAAATTAGTCAAATTATCCAAATGAATGCAAAGCAACACAAATTAACAATGGCCAGCTGCCCTTCTTGCATACAAATACACAAACATAAATAAGCTCCTGTGAACCAGAAGACATGGAGGAAGTTCTGTCTGGAAACCTTACTTTGTAGAAGGCAGAGAGACAACAGAGCAGTATTACCATGTTTTCCCGATTACAAATTTTGAGTGAGGATTTTTGTAGTTAACATTTCAGCTCACAAAAGTTCATGTCTAATTTGATGTCAGTATTTGTTCCCTGAAATTCTGATCTTATTACTTTCAGTTAATATAGCCTTACAACTACATGCACAAGCAATGCTATATTCCCATAACGGGGTGATCTCATACTGTACTCAGTTCTAAATTATTGTGTTTTATTCGCCATTCTAACCTTTTTGACAATTCTCTACACCGTGTGGCATTTAGTTTAATCTAAAAAGGGGGAATGTACTTTCTATTATTATTATTATTATTATTATTATTATCAGCCTATTGTACGAGATGGGGGTGGTCAAATGGTTCGCTCAGCAACTTGAGAGAGGTAGATGGTGTGATGTGTTTAATTACACTTTGGTCAACCACCTGCGGTTTTGCACAGTATGGATCTTTTATAATTGCAAGTGGAAGCTTTTGCCTGTGTGTCATGCCCATGTAATATTAGGTACTCAGTAGATTGTATATGTGAGAAATATTCGTTTTTATGGGAGAGCAAGGCATATATTGGTATTTGTTAGTGTGGACATACATGCCCTTGAGTAAATGGGCAAGATGGCTACATAAGCAAGCATGAAAGGCGTAAAGAGACTCATCAGACATGCAGCTAATTGTGTATATCTCCTGTCTAATGCTGGGATCGGGCGTTGAATCTTCAAGGCTTAATCAACAAGAGGACAGGTCCTGTTTACAGAGATGAGCTGTAATTAAGAATTGTCATGCATTATTAATAACAGAACTCAACAGTTGGAAATATTAAACACAGGCCCCTGGAGTAGGCCTGTGATTGAAAAAGCATTGTGAACGAGGTTAAAAAACTAACCTGAGAATGTAGGCCGAGGCGTTTTCAGTCACTAATGAACTAATGCATTTGTTCATGTGCCTTTGTTGTTTACTATTTTGTATTTGATGAGTCAGATCACAGTTAATGCGCTCGGTGCTGGTAATTTTTTTAATTCTACATCTGTGTCAGCTCTCCTCTCGATAATTTTCATCCAATTAGCCTGTTTAAGGCTAATTACAGTGTGATACCTTCATTTATCCATCTCTGGTAATGTGATCCATGTTGATTTGGCATTGGAGGCCATTAAGCGGCAGTGTAGAGATCTATAATGCTTGGGGGAAATGGTGTGATAAAATGTTGTTTGCTTATTATTGGTAGCATGTTTGGTGGAGTTATTAGGTTCATTTGTCGGTAATCGTCAAGTGCTGCTCTGTACGGGGGGAGAGTGATGAGAGAGTTTCCTGGCAACAAGGCTGGCCTGGGTGTGTACGCCCGAGACAGCTGGCAGAGAGGAGTCAGCGTAGGACAGGGATTCCTTCCCCATGCTGCGTTTTTGGCACGTCTTCAGGACAGACCCACCCCACATCTGCTTAACAGTCAAACAGCATCTGCGATAACTAGCAATTGCAGCATCTCTGTGCTTGTGTAACTTACAAAACAAACAAAACAAACCCACAAAGGTTCAGTTTTTTATTTCTTTTTTTTGTTTGTTATTATCATTGATTTATTTATTTATTTTGGAAGGACGTCTGCCAAGAAAACTTCCATTTTGAAATTCCCACAGACATGATATACCACACCTATTGGTGAGAGTTGCACAATTCTGACGTCTTTTGAATTCCGAGCGTTTCTGAGGACCTGTGGATTTTAAACCTCTCATCCCTTTGCCAACAGCCTGGGACTTTCATCATCTTTCTTTCTTTTGAGGGAGCGAGTCCCTGCAGAGACACAAGCTGTTACCTTGTTTCCAAAGCTCGAGTTAAATGAGATTAGTGCGCTAGCTGGCTCTCAGCTGCTGCCGAGTGTCACTCTGATTCTCCAAGCGCCAGGAGACAAGGAACACCTTCCTGGAATGATCCTCGGCCCCTTTACCTCCTTCAACTCAGCCATTTCATCACTTCCTTTGGGGGGTAGGAAGAAGATAAATCTTTTGAGACTTGGCAATTTCTAGTGGATTTTAATGAAAGCTTTTTTTTTTTTTACACTGGAAGGATTTTTTTTTACAACAAAGAATGAAGTTCTACTAGTGTGCCCTTGAGAAACTTGAATTACTAAGCTTTAAGCACCACATGTAGATGAAGAGCACTAAGCTGTGCACTGATGGACAGTAAATTGTCACTTGACTGAGTGAGAATAGTTTTTTGCCATTTGTAAAGCTGTAAATAATTCATAGAAATGGCTAAAAGATTAAGGATCCAGAAAAATACTACCCTGTGTTTTGCATTGTCACATTGAAATGATGTAGACACACATGAAAAAAAATATAAAACAAAATCTCTTAAAGCTTTCTCTTCTTTCAGAACTCCTTTTCATCTTGCTTTTAACATTGCTTGCTTTTAACCATTCATTGCAGTGCATCTTAAAGGGTGGCCTTGTCTCCGCATAAAAGGTACTGGCTTTTAGGCTATACTTACAAAATAATATCAAGTGTAAAAAATGTCAGTAGTCATTAATGAAGAGAAGCTGTTAGCATCAATTTACAGATTTTCATTTCTCACATATATTCTCTCCACCTACTCTAAAGAATAATGGGCCTACCACAGTCCTTTTTCCAAATCATACTACCTACACTTGAGCATGCTGTTCGATTCTCGCACGCTGTTTTGCCATCTCCATCACCTTCTATCTCAGGTCCCCACTAGTTGACTTCATAGACTGACATAGATTCAGTGGCTGTTAATTTGCCATTCCCATAGGACAGTGGACAGCACAAAAACAGGAAGGGAGTAGGGCAGAAAGAAGGAACCAGATAAGGAATATTTATATATATTCTTTACATGCCTCTTTCAGCACTTGTGTGCCTTATCTGTGTCTGATGCATGTAGTTGGTCCTGCTGACAGCGCAGCGCATTATGATTGCTGAGCAGAACCGTCTCTACCTCAGTGTCTCCAAACTAGGAAGATTCATGTGACTAATTTTGCTGCTGTGAAAACGCCCATCAACAATAACTTTAATCTTCCTTTCAAGTTGTCTCGATTAGAGTTAGCCTCCCTACCTTATAGTCTATATTGTCAAGTAGGCAATTCTTTCACCGATTCTTTTCAACACTTCAGAACACTTCAGTTTTTTGACATCTACCTAAATAGTGATTGCTAAGTTTACCTTGAAATATTGTTGCTGGTCATCTAATAAGCTGCATGATCATTTGCTGCATGACTTAAAGACGGAGGTCTGGTTTTACGAGCATATTTGGTTTTCCTTGCCACTGAGATAGACATCAAAGCTAAAAGATTTAAATAGGCTATTTGTCCAGGTTTTTTTTTATATACTAACATGTTCTATCCATTAGTACTAGGCTTCACAAACATTTCAGTATTGCTAAGGCTATACATCTCAAGAGAAGGCCAAGACAAGGCGATAAACTGTCTTATAATTAGCCTTTGGCCAAAGCAACAGTTTTAAACACTCTACAGTCTAAGAGAAAATGAAGATGCATGTCTGCATTCAAGCATATGTGATAGGGACCAGTTTTCCAGTCTAACAAAGGTGCTTTAGGCAGCTGAGTGTGCGTTCAAGTGAAGAGGCTGTGAAGTCCAGCTGTAATGAAATTAAATAATCATTAAACTCAAGTTGATGATAAACAAGCTACTCTACAGTTAAAAATGTCATAACAGCTCAAGTTGACACAGGAGGAGAGGAAAAAAGAGCAGTGCAAATAGCAAGGGGAAAATAAATGTTCCTCCCAGCTGTTTGTTGTGCTTGTGTCAGGGCTTGTTGTCGTTTCAAATTGAAAAGCATTTATTTATTTATTTCTTGGACTCTGCCAGCTGAAGCACAACTAATGGAAGATCAGCACGCAGAGAAAGACAGCCTTGGGTTTACAGCTGAGGCAAAGCACAGCCATCCCCTATCCTAAAGGCCAAATTTACACATCCCAGACATACAAGCACAACCATGACTCAAAACACTGTTGATCTGTAGACATGACGGCTGGTGGATGGCAGCCTCAGACTACGGTGAGTAACCTACAGCAGAGGAACACTATAATGAACTACTGGTAGGAAAACCTTGGAAACCTGAACACATGCAGGTTGCACCTGTTTTTCCCTTAAACCATGTATTATTCTCATCAGTAATGAAGGGTTTTATGAGTGCTCACACTCACAAAGTGTCACACTTTTTATATGTATCTGTTGAAAGGAGTTTCAACAGATAATATGTTCAAATGAAGGTAAAAACACTTCAGTCTTATGTATATCCAACCATATTACTCAAAGGGTTGAGTAGAGATCATCCAAGAACTCATACTGTGAATGTAAAAGCATATAAACAACAAAGACCTCTGACTCATTAAATGTTGAATCATTACTTTATGTGTGCACATGATGTTCTTTTGCATGTGTACCTGAAAAAAATCAGATGTCAGAGATATAACTTTAGTCATCATTATCAGTATTACTATGCATTTGTTCAGATGTTTGCATCTGTAAGGCTCTTATCAGAGATATAAACTAAAGCAGGATTTGGTCATCCTCTCATATATATATATATATATATATATATATATATATATATATATATATATATATATATATATATATATATATATAAGGCCCTCTGACATGATTCTCTCATCTCTTCCATGCCTCTGGCCTTTCCATCTCTCAGTTTCACGTATGTGGGATTACAGATTCATCCCCAACTCCCAGTCACTGTTCACCACCCTTCACTTCCCTTCCTCTCCCCTCTCTACCCTCCACTATCCTCTATCCAAACCCACGTTTCATGCATCCTCCAAGCTGCTTTTGTTTTCTTTTGTGCCTCACTTCGTCGTCTTCTTTTTCTCTCTCTCTCTCACTCTCTTTCTTTCTCTCTTGCTCCCCATTTCCCTTCCACCTTGGACCCTCTTGTATTGATTCCATATAGCGCTTGATGTGTGTCTGGCTGTGATATTCATAACTGCAATTAATTCACACAATGCCCATGGCCTGGAGTGTGGGAATGGAAGAGGAAATATGATTCTCATGGTTGCACAGGGTTGGCTGTGCGTGGAAGAACACATGGGAAGATTAACTCCATCTTGACTTACACTTGAAAGCTCCGTTTGTTCAGAAAATGAAATAAATAAAACATATCCAGCCCATTTGGACAAAGCCTTGCTCCAAGTTAAATATGCCAGCTTGTTTAAATGCAAGAAGCTGCCCTCATGTGTGAGTTGCAGTTTGCAGGCCCTATCCCATGATAATTACCAAAATGTCACATGTTGCCTACCAATCAATCCTCTGTGTGAAAGGTAAGCCAAATTCAACCCAGGGTTAGCTGGGTGACGATCATCACCAATGCAAACTTCCACTTAGAAATGGTTTTATTGAGGATGTGTACTCATGTCAGTGTCACGCTAATTGTGGTTTCATAGTTTTCTTAGGCTATTGAGAGCTTTACAGTTGTATTGGCTAGCACTGGTAGAAGTTAGTTGGTTGGAGGCTACCTTAGAAAACACAAACAAGCTAATGAGATTCTTGTCAAAGGATATTGGCAATATGGCCAGCAAAACTAACTGCTTGTCCAACATTGTTGTACAGCTAGCACACATAAAGTTAGCATGGTTTTGCTAACAACACACTATCTGCAGTAGACAAAAACTGCAGATAGTGGTCCAGCTCTATCGATAACCCACATTCACCTTAAGTCCACTATTACCAGTATTTCAGTCATATTGGCATTGGCTACAAACTAGCAGATTACTTAGCTAAGAGATTGGCTTGTTTTTTTAGCGTTAAAAATTATTTGTCAGTTACTAAACGTTCCTAATAAACCTATATTCAAAAAAATGCATGTAGCCTATGTGTATGAGAGAGGGCTTGGTGCTATGTGTGCGTAAATATATCAGATGGAGTGAAACTGATGCCCATCTCCTCTGCAATGGACTTTTCTTTGTTGTTGACAGCAAAAGTCATTGTTAGATCCTCAAATCTGTTGATCATCCCTCTTTTCACTCTTCCCACTGCTTTTCCAGAAAGCCATGTCCAAGTCCACTGCTTGACACAGGCAGGCAGGCATCAGAGGTTTTACTGACTCGCCCTCCCTTTCACTCTCTCCTTCTCTCTGTCATATCTTTCTATTTAATCTTTCCATTTCTCTGAGCTCCATTCCATCTGGCTATTTTCTCCTCCACAGTAGTGTCTGTATCTTGTCTTCATTGAAGAGAAGGATGTTTTGATGAAATCTCTGAATCAGAGTAGAATCTCATTTTAACGCATGCGTAAACTTCACATGTAATTGCATGTGGAAATTCCTTTGTCAAACTCACCCTGAAACCCTGGGCCCACTATCTTTCTATTAGCCTTCTTCCAAGAATCCATTTTCACATCATCACGGACTGACCAGCCCTCATGGAGTTTTTCCCTGGAGAATCACTATATGTGTTTTTTTTTCTCTTGTCGCTGCCAGATTGACCTCAGAGAAAAAGGCAGCCGCCACTGTTGGCACATCACATGTGGAGCGGTTAAATCAGTAAAATGACAAACTAATCAGGTGCTTTGTATTTGGTATGCCCCTGATGTGGTTATGATGGTTTCAAAACAATCAGTGAGTCTGGGCAAACGAGACCTCTGGACCTGGACCATCAGAACTTCTGCAGCCGTGACCATCACCATTTTGAAGACCCACTTCAGGCCAGTAATAATCAGGAACTGTCCCAGGCGCAGGCTGACTAAGCATACAGGCCACAGCTCACCTCTAATCACAGCAAAACAAACAAGCAATTATCTCCCTATTACATGGCATCAACATCAGCTGGATGCTTTGGATGAGTCAGCTTTCAAGTTGTGTTCAGAGAGGGAAAAAAGAGATCTGGGACAATACAAATAAAACTCTTTTCTCTGCAGTCTACACACTATATAATAATTTAACCAAAGAAAGATTCTCACATCTAAA
Organism: Tenualosa thibaudeaui; assembly: GCA_027481765.1. Classification (NCBI taxonomy): domain Eukaryota; kingdom Metazoa; phylum Chordata; class Actinopteri; order Clupeiformes; family Clupeidae; genus Tenualosa; species Tenualosa thibaudeaui. The sequence goes on along the minus strand of JAIFZK010000008.1, from coordinate 20,276,457 downwards.
ACTTCACAGGCCCAGCTGCCATTACATGATTACATGGACATGAGTCCACCAAGGAAATCAGTCATGAGCACATCACACAGCAACACAGGCTAACATCTCAATCACAGCTATCACCATGTTTATAATACCTATCTGCTTGCACATGTAATAATCAAAATTTTGATTTTGTGTGAGGTGGACAAACACATGAGACATGGAGACAGCTGTGTCTGGTTTGTTGAATACAGAATGTAAAGTAATTATGGTTCCTGCAGAGTATTTAGATTGCCAAATTATCTGTATGATGGTGTTAAATACATGCATTTGTCATACTATTTTGCAGAACTCTGCTGAAGAAGCTTGGAACTGCTTCTCGAGTGCACCTCCATCCATTTATAACCTAAATATCTGCCTCATTCAGTTGTATTTGCGGTTCACAAATTCGGTCTGTGTTGAGCCACATTTTCTTGGTCTTTTTACTGACAGCAGTCGGTAACCTCAAACAGCAGGGCCATGGTTTATTAAGCTGGATGATCCCTGTAACCAAGGGCGTCATAGTGGAGTGAAAAGTGTAACTGACTTAACAGGGCCACAAGTGTGTGGAAGGCCCTTGAGGAATCCTTTTTTAGTAATATAATTTAAAGATCACAATAGATGTTGCTAACTAATGTAAATGTAATGTTTTGGGTAAATAATTTGGTTTATTGATGGATTGAATTTTGTGTCCTAGCCTACATAGTGTTTGAGAACGGGTACCCTCACCCTTAGCATGAAATGTTTTTTTTTTTTGTTGTTGTTGTTTTTTCTTACATAGGCATTTTACTTAGCATTCATTCTGCTGAAGTGGCAGTGCTCATCATAGCCATGCAGTGGAAGCCCAAGAAAACTAAATCTGGTTTTCTGAAAAGAAAAGAGGAAAGAGACAAAATAAAAGGAAATGAGGGAAAGCAACTGTGTGAGCACAAATGTGAATAATGTGAACAAATGCAAATAGCTTACATTAAATGAACTCCTGTGGTTATAGACCACTTCAATACCACTGTCATCACATCATTTTGCAAACTACTGTAGCCTATGTTTGGCTTAGCCAAAGAACATGAGAATCAGAGGTAAAGTCTAAATACATTTTTGTCTCGTAAGTTAGCTTTGCTACCACTTTGACAGCCTATCCATATGAACCTGTGACACTTAGTCTAAGCTAGGTTTAGCTTATGGTCTAATAAATGTTTTCATTTTTTGAATCATTATTATTACAGAGGGTGATGCAGCACCAGCACACATTCTCATCCTCTGATACTGTGGACTTAAGACAAGGTGAGTTTTAAGAGTATTGGAATCAGAATGCATGTTTTATTATTTTCAGTCGTATCCTGTTTATGTTGTTTTGTTTGAGCTAAGTCTGACGTAACCGTCTTTCCACATATGACATGACTGTTTTTATTTCATGCTGTTCATTACAAATAAGATGGAATATTACGTTCTGAGTTGCTTCGCTACTTGCACTGTCTGGGTTTGTCCCCTGCGTCAGTGGATATCTGCTCTAGCGTACCACTCTGGCACTAATCATGGTCTGATTCAGTGTAGGCCATGTCAACTGGGCAATAACCAATGTCATCTTCAACCTGGATCTGTACTTAAAGGCTATTTCCTTGTCTAGTGCGAGGGGCTGGTGCTTATGTGAAGCATGCCGTCTCCCCCTTGATGCGCATTGTAAATAAAACTCTGTTCCTGATTTTTCAGGTTTGTACTTTTGTACAAACCTGAAATAGTGGTCTTGTTTTTGCTTAAACCCATGATGACTTAGAGATCTCGTTTGAATGAATTCAATTAATTAAGAGACTACAGGGAGGACATTATAATAGCTCTATCAAAATGAGTGACAGTACGTACACATAGATATTGTTTGTGTGATTAAAACGTTGAATGCACATTTCTTAAAGGTTAACAGAGACATATGCATGGAGAATGTTACCTGCTATTACTTCATACAGTATCCCCTCAACAGTATTCTCCTGGGACTCTTTTTGTCTTTGTCCTTGGAGCAAGTCAACGGAAGTTGTAAAATGTCTTTTAATTATAATCAAAATTGACAGGAAAAAATTAAATTTTTCTTCATTTTTCTAAATTTTTATACTTTTAATCATTGTCATTATTTTTGTCACAGCATCAGAGGGAACATTGAATATTTGTTCACTAATGACTAACAGGCAGAAGGAGCTTAACAAGATTCAAGCAGTCCAAGTCATTAGCTCATCCTATAGATTAGCATTTTGTAACACACCAAAGATAACCGGGTTATTGGAATGATATAAGAGGAAAATAAATACACTACTCCGTTTAAGTAGCATAATTAGACAGACAACCAAAACTTACCATGAATACACTATATATGTGCTGAATGTGATTATATCTCTTCTCTTTTTTAAATTGGGTACCTTCCAGACATCAAAAATCCTGTTAACATTGCAACATTACTCATTGTCATCATGGAACTGTTACATTCTACATCTAAACCTACCCAGAGGGCTGGCTATGATCCATTCGACCCACACCAATATTCCCATGACCGTTATTAACTGTTCATACCATAGTTACTACACAACAGGCAATGTGTTGGATATACTGTTCAAGTCTAAAACTGACTTCATTGCATTACTCATTTACGATTCTTTCAACAATGACCAAAACACAAAAAGCATAAAGCATCATTTTTTCAATTGTAAGGTCTGTTAAGATCAACAAACTCTCTCTCTCACCTACTGATCAAATTTCCTTTTTTTATTTCTATTTATGATCAGAGGTTTCTGTGTGTGTGTGTGTGTGTGTGTGTGTGTGTGTGTGTGTGTGTGTGCATTACTACGTTACCACGTCATACTTTACTTCTTTCTCATATGGATTCTCTATGTGTCCTCAGGTTCTATTTTCAAAATCAATAGCGCTCTCTAACTGTAGAAGGTTAGTCATTATGATGTTCTCAATTCAATAAGGGGCTTGAAAATTTGCTTTGAATTTACATAAAAATTATACAGCTCTGTGTCTCGGTGAAATATTTTCAACTCAAATATGGCAAACTGCATATCAAAATGCTTCTTATAATGCCAGAATCCAGAAACCCATCCTATCCAAATATGAAAAACTATTTCTAGCATGCTTCCTATGGTAATTTATCTGTAAAAATGTACAAAATTATAAGAAACAAAGTAGTTTTTTTCTTGTTATAAGGCTGATATAAGGCATATGCAAGTAGTATCACATCAAACATTGCATGATTTGCCTATACTGCCCTGAAAAAAACAAACAAAAACAAGATATAGCATGTGTAAATGGCTCTTACAATGACTGAGATAAGACCTTAAAGCAAAGGTATTGAAAGTACTATGAAAGTAGCCTAGGATCCATAGGGTTAAATGCTTCATTATAAATGAGAAATAAATCTAAATATAAATCTAAAGAATTATCTAAACCAAAATGTCAGATAATGTACGATTGTACCTATTTTGCTACCATTTTTTATACGCTGAGGGGCAAGTGGGGGATGATAATTCTCCCCTTCCAAAGTGGGGAATGAGCCGGCACAATCTGCTATCATTAGGCGATGTTAAACTATGGGCTGGCACAACATTCAAAAGGGTTGGTCTTATGTTACTTAATTAATCAGGGGTGTGTTTTGGGTGTAACATTGAAATAATCAATAAGAGAACCATTTCTCGTTGACCATATGGCTAATATAATTAAACGTGTATTTGAATTCTACTTAAAACTAATAAATATAATGGCCTCACTTTTCTAGAAGGTTTCCGGGCAAGAATTTCTGAGATAAACTATTATTTCAGAATTCTGTTAGTGGGTATGCAGTTGTTCTATTGGCTGTTGGAGCATTTAGATATTAATTTCACTCTTCACATTCAGTGCCTTAAACCAGCCTGAGTCAACAGCCTACCTATTCAGTAGAAGATTAGAAATATTCAGATGTTCCTGCTTCAGCCTCAGAGTGCAGCTCGCTCATCCTTGTTGTGTTTGAGGTCAGTTTATCCGGAGAGCTTTGGTGACATGACATTGGATGAAGCCTCTGTTCTTTGCAACGCACCTGCTTCAGCTCCAGCCAAATGTGTTGCAGAGTCTCTCCTTCCTATCCATTATTTAGCTCATCAACAGCCTGGCCAAATGAACACAGTGCAGGGCATACCAATGAACAGCCCATCAGCTCTGAAAAGTCACATTATTTCTCACCAACGCTCCCTCACTGTCTCTCTCCATTTTCTCTCTCTCTGCACTGTGAGTTTTCTACTTGCATATCACTGTCATGAGGCAAATGCATCCACATTCTGCACTCACACAAATCCAGCAACTGCTCAAAGAATCATGTGCAAATCATGGTGTGTGTGTGTAAGAGAGTGAGAGAGAGAGAGTGAGTGTGAATGTGTGTATGTGCATATATATATATATATATAGAGAGAGAGAGAGAGAAAGAGAGAGAGAAAGAAAGAATATCTGTGTGCATGCTTAAACCAGGCAGGTCAGGTGTTTTTGTATGGGGGAGCCCTCTGCTGACAATCAATAATGGTGCTAGACACTAGGCTAAGTCAGAGAACATTTTAGTTTGGCTTTACTTTTCATTTTCAACACATGCAAAACAACAGCAGCAAACTTTCCCTCACCTCAGGAGCCAACTTAGTTCGCACCACAGCACACCATTAGTTTAGAGGACCCCTATGGAGACCCCATGTGTCTGCGTGCTGACACTCATACACTCTCACACACACTTACATACACCCCAGCATGTGGACAGCCTGTTGATGCTCCCCTCCCAACACACCCACCTGCTATTTCCAGTCAAGCAAGCTGTAGTGGAAAAGTGCAATGAAGAGTGAAAGAGGGTGAGTGTGAGAAACATTTAAAAAGTCTAAGAGGAAAATTCTTTGGGAGGACTAACATGGATGGAAGAGCTACTAAAGGGATAATCTGGGGTAAATCAACCCTTAGCCCTGTTGTCTGAGGTCACTGAAGGCTGTCAGTCCAAGAGAAACAAGACAATTTGGCGTAACATAGACCAAATTTGTAAACCAGCAGCTAACGCTAATAGCATGGGGCAGGGAAAAGGAAACTGAAACAGAATCTTTGCCCTTATCAGTTGGCGTTAGCTGCTGTTATCAGTTATCAGTTACATAACATTTACATTTATGCATTTAGCAGATGCTTTTATCCAAAGCGACTTACAAAAGAGGATAACACTCAAGCTACAGCACAATGAAAAACTAACAAAGAGTGTATATTGCTAACATAAAATTTGGTATTCAGAAATTTAAGCCAGGAGAGATTCTTGGAAGAGCTGGGTCTTCAAGAGTTTCTTGAAGCTGGAGAGGGTATCTGTTGATCTGGTAGCACTTGGAAGGTCATTCCACCAGCGTGGAACAACACATGCGTGAGGTGTTGGCCATGCTAGAAAACGTTCCTTTGAGGAGTGAAGTGGTCGACGGGTGACATAGGGCATTAGCTACTGTTTCGCTATATGGTCTGTATAGTAAATTGGCTCATTCTTCCTACTGACAGCACTCTGTGACTGAATTTTATTAACATCTGTTTGGGGCATGTGTGAAGATGACCTGACAAACTTATATGTAATCTCTACCATCAGTCAGTGTTCACTCTGGATTTAAATGTCATGCAAAGCAACATCATAGAATTGCAAGCAGTAATGTCATAAAAAGGTGAAGGGAAGTAAATGAAGAGGGTGGGCAAATTAGGATCTAGCATAAGGCAAGGTGAGTTTACAAATGAATATCCATCATTAGAGCCTCTCAGTCAACTTGGCAGTGGTGCATGTGTAGCGGATGTAGGATGTAGGATGTAGGCAGCTGGAATTGAGCTCTGACTGAATCAGGTGGTGGACGCTTGGCACTGCACCTTTAAATCTAGGAAGGTGGCAGCGTCTTGAATTAGTGTGTGCTCACCTACACAGACTTGTGGTTCTCTGGGCTTGGTCGTTGGGCCAGTTGATCTTGTCCAGGTGTTTGCGTTGAGTTCAGCGTTCAGGAGTGGTTACGTCTAGCCTATCTCTAGAAAACATTGCCGGCTGCGAATTTTGACTGTGTGCTCCAACGAAACTGTAAGTCCTTTGCTTTCACACATGCTACATTCAAGTTCTTTTTAGTCACTGCCTGCATTGATTCGCGCTCTATTTATCTATAGTCACCTGCTTAGAAGTGTGGTCACAGCCAACTTTTTGACTTTGTTGTTGCGCCGAGAATGTAAGTTCACTGGCTTCCTTTCTCCCACACGTGTGTGTGTTACGGAACATTTGTGCATATGTAGTCATGTTCATTCGCCATCACTGTATTATAGTTGGCCTGGGAATGTACGAGTAAAAAGAAAAGTGTAACGTGATCGCTACGGGATTACAACTAAACAAGCTCCTGGTTCAGCACTGCGGCCTGCGTTCATACAGGTTGGTAAGATAGGCTACCTTAGTATCTTGCCCTGTTCCTTTAGCACTTTGTCCTGTCTAGACTCAATTGAAGGTCTTTGAGGCTTGGCATGGACTGCAGTTCACTGATGCATAGGCTGCAATGTAGGCTTAGTTTTGATTTTATATGTATAATTCCTTAATACATGGTAGCCGTGTTTTCTTGCAGGAGAACCAGCCATACGCCACCTTGGCCACTGTTTTTCCTGTGCCTGTTTTTAGTATTCAGACATGTGTGAGTGAGTGAGAGAGAGTTCATGTGTGTGGGATGGAGGCCCACCATGCTGCCCAGTTGTCTCTCCTTGCTTGTGTTGCTGTATGTGTGTCTGTCTGTATGTTTGTTATATGTAATGTTTGTATTTTAGGCCAGTGGGTTAGTGCAATATTCAGGAGTGGTAACAATCTCTTTGTGTGGTCACTGGTTTGCAGAGTGCAAATGATTGCTTTGCGTGTGTGACCCATGATGTGCCTTTTATCTTTCGCATTTGCTTATTGGTACATGTTTGTTCTTTATTTGAGTATTTCTTATTTAAGCACCTTGCCGTTGTATTTTGTTGTCCCTGCCCCTGAGTTTGTTATCCAAAGGCCTAGAGTTTGTTTCCTTGTGTGTATGTCTATCTGAAAAAAATAAAATATGAAACTCTTTATTTTTATGATACTCCAGTCCCTCTCTCTCCATTTATTTCCCTTTGTTGGGATAGCCTGCTTGTAAACTCCTAAAGATCAGATTGTTGGTTATCAATTTGTGACTAAACTAAAAGGCCCCCTAGGGGTCACACATGCAATGTTGGAAGTAGAGACAATGTTTCAAATGTTACAGCAGTTTGAAAACTCCTCCTTTAATCTTGATGTCAGTTTATTCCTGTTAGAATTTGAGAGTCTCTTTCTCTGTCCATAGAGCATGCCTTATTTTGCCGTAATTTAACTTTTGCAACTTTGGCAATGCATTACTTCTAGTCAACATTAAACACATTCATCAAAGGTTAGAAAATATTGGTAATGATTGGAATATTTTCTTACTGATGTATAGAAGCACGTCATATTGTCCAAATATGTTAAATTGTAAACATAAAGATAAATTTTAAATTTTAGTATAAACATAAAAAGGGGTCTTTTTTTAAAGGAGTCAAATACTCCTGCCATTAGGTCTAAGTATTTGGAGGATATTCAATTTAAATATGAGACTGATATTTTGTGTCTGTTTGTCACCCACTCACACACACTTACTTTCCTCCATCACATAAAGCAGGCACATAATGTCAGCCTTCTGTGGGGATGACTCAAGGACACTTGTCAGCAAGACACTTATGAGCACCATGAAGTATCTTTTCATTTTCTAAAAATTACATGCAAGGAAATGCGTGCAATTTTCTTCAGATCACACCCACTTAATAAAATCTTGGACCAAATTGAAAGATTGGCCAGTATGATGAGCTCATTTGCTCTCTCTCTCTCTCCCTCATATGCTTCCCCACCATCTCCCTTTGTCGCCATGTTTGTCATTTCTCCATCTTAATCTTTATCAGAGGCCTGTGAGTGTGGGCTCTGTATTTTGATTTTGTATGCTTTACATTTCCTCTATGTTTTAGTAACACTTTCTATGAAGGTCGTTGTTGTAATGCCCTATACATTAATAACACAACATAATGAAAGAATAAGTCACTCAAATAATCAATTCTAAATGGTTGTAATAGTTATTATGACATACAATTGCATTTCATGTTATGAATGGATTATAAAATGACTTCCAGAAAGTGTTAGCTTTTAATAAACCGTATGAGAGGGAAATTGGCTATTTTGTACCAATCACTGATGAAGACCATAACATAAGCCCAATCCCCCCACCTCCACCCACCCACCCACACCTCCCATAGAGATGATGTATATCCACGGCCCTCGTTCACCCAGAGTGTCTAAGTGTATGAACGTGCAAACATGTGATTGACCCTCATTATTGCTAGTGCTTGCCAGTGTTCATCATCTCATCCTCCATCTTGCACACAACTGAGTGCCATTTCTGAGAGCAGCTGGACCTGCCCTGGTCTAACTCGCAGCAATCTGGTGTGACCTTTTAGGCAGGAGCTAGTTTGGCAGAGAGGCTAAAATAAGCAGTGGTCAGTCTTGAGGTAAGCAAATGTATGCAGGCAAGCCAACAGGATTATCAAAACTGTTATGCCTGCATTCATATAGGTGTGAATTAACCTTGCACATGATTTCAAAAGAGGCTACGACATGGGTAAGACAGACACCAGAGCGTAAAGACAGCCAACTGTTTGAGTTTGTGGGAATAGGATAAAATCTGCTTGTTGCAAAGCAAACTAACCAAAATAGCTCACTAGCTTATACACTAGTTACATATTTTTTTACATTTTGAAGTTCTCTCTGTCTGTCACCTTTGTGTGATATTTTAATGTAACAGGAGACCTTTGTGGCAATTATGCTCCAAAGAGCATCCACACAGGTACCTGAGTTTACTTGTATAATTTGATTCATTGAAAACAATAAAATGCTAATACTCACTTACGGTCACTTCTTCCTATTGGGTTTCAATGAGGTTCACTCTCCATCGCATGCAGTCCCTGCTGACCCTGTACCACAGTTCTACTTCAGGTGTTTTTGTGTCACCTAGGTTCTCTTTTTCCAGGCGGCATCCACCTTAAGACAACTTTTGGGATCGAGTCTTTTTAAAAAGCTACTGTTACAAAAACAAAAAAAAAACTATCTAAAGCTCCACAAATAATCCAGGCAGTTGTTAAGCATGCACCTCAACCAATATATCAGTATGCATTATTATTTGTTGGGTGTGTACTAAATCTCCTCCTGCAATGTGCTTACCACTTAATTTTCTTTGCCATAATCAAACATAGAGTTTTCTGTACAAAAAGAAAGCATTGCAAGTCTATGCAGTAGACTAGCATGTTGCTAAAAGTACCTACAGTGGGCTGCTGAAATACACCAGCAAACAAAACAAAGTGAGTGGACAAACTCGACCAATCACAGCCCTTGCGGCGTGTGTAACTGAGGAGGGCGCTGGCGGGTAGTGTGACATATGTGCCTGAATGATAAATTTGAGTTAAAAAATAAATATTTTTTTTACAATTAACATTGACAGCACTACTTTACATACATTTCACAGACTTGCTGGTCAGTAATAGCGTGAGAGAGAGGAGAGGAAAGAGAAATATAGACAGATAGCATTTGGAACAGAGACATATGGGCAAAAGCAGCAGAGAGACATTAAAAACAGAGGAACAAAAGGGCATAAAAAGGACAAAGGTTAAGAGAGATGGGCAAGAACAGGTAGGAAAACCAGTTGAAAACTGTCATGTTAAGCCCAAGAGAAAAAAATCATTTCCATTAGTTTGTATTCCCATATATCTCATGTGGTAAGTCAGAGAGGAAATATGAGCGGTTGAAATCACAACATCAGCAGGCGCGTGCATGTGTGTGTTTGTGTGTTCAACATCACTTATGTCCATTTATCAGTGACAGACATCATTCAATAACTACATTACAAGTGCCAATCCAGAACACAGCAGACAGTCTTATCTTGAGAATACTTCAGGTATCTCAGATGGAATCAATCAGAAGTTATTACCTCTTGTGTTTTTCCACCGGTCTGGCAGAGCTGGACTCCTCCTGGCCCCCCCTGTGTGTCCTTCTCTGTGGCACTTTGAAGGGGACATGATCTGGCCCTGAGACCCCAGGGGCTCCAACCCATCAGGGAGAGACAGGAGGGTGGCAGGCCATCAGTGGCAGACTGTTGCCCGTACATGCCACCCCACCGTCTGGCCTGTCCATCTTTCCTGCTTTCTCTCTCTCTCTGTTGTGCTATGTGTGTGTGTGAGGCAGCTGGAAGGAGGAGGAGCAGGAAGACAAAGGGAGAGAGAGAGGAGGATAGAAAACAGGAGAAAAAGAAGAGGACAAAGTATTAGAAGAGACTTGTGGAGTTCAGCTCTGAATTAGCAAAACTCCAAATAAGAGAAAAAGAAAGGATTCAAGAGAAAGATGACAGAGAGAGAGAGAGAGTAAGAGCTAGAGAGCAGTGCATTCAAGTAGGGCTCCTCCACCTTCATCCAGGTGGTCACTTTAGATGGGGAGAGAAGGGCACGGTTCCCCTTGGTTGAGACACAACTGGCTTCTAGAGAAATGAATTGACCCTCTGCATAGGCCTGTGTGAGGAAGGCCATGGGAGCCATGGAGCAAATGAGGCGGAAAATAAGGATGAAATCAGACGGAAGTTTCCTCACTCTCTCCCTGGAATTGGTAGGGCGTGTCCTGTGGTAGTGAGGCTGCGGGGGGCAGGTTAATGGCTGCGTGAGTGCACAAGTGGGATGAAAGGAGAAGCGTGGGAGCAGGGGCATGACGGCAGCGGCGAGCATTAATGCTGCCGTGTGTTAGCAGCGACCCACTCCGGCACGTGTTCTTGGGTGCTCTTTCATCATTGTATTACAGTGGAGTCTGTTATAATTGCTGACTACAAAGTCACTCTTGACTGGCTGGCTATGGCGTGGAGGTGTCTTGCCTGAAAGTTAACTCTATATATCACAAGTAAGGAGAGAGGGGCTAGATGCAAGGACGAAACAATGTATCACAAAGGAATGTATTAACACAAGCTATTTTGTACAACTTGTCAATAATACAAATTTAGCAGGACTGTAGAGCTATTCAGTCCCCTTCTATGCTCATCACAAAGTGACAAACTTCGTGACTTGTCTTGCAGAAAACCTGGTGAGTCTACTTCTTTAGAAGCCTACTATTCAGATGAGTCTACTCTTTTATCAGGGTGCTAACAGCATCACCACTGAAGCACACAAAACACTTGATAATTCTCTCTGATTTAGACAGCGTGTCTAGGGTGACTAGGGATGAGATGATTACAAATTTTGATGGTGCGATTATTGTCTGAGAAATAATTGTGATTATGCAATTATTACAATTATTATGCATTCATTAATTTTACCCAAAAGTTGCCAAAACCACATGAATAATGCACAGTTTCTTATGCTTGTTATGTACTGCTGACTGTAAATTCAATTCAGTTTTATTTATACAGCCCCTTTTACAATAGTATTGTCTCGTGGCGCTTCACAGAAGGAGCACCCAAGAGCAACAGGGACAAGGAAAAACTCCCTTATGTTCAGTTAACCTAGGAAGAAACCTTGGGCAGATCCACGACTCAAGGGGCTAACCCAACTGCCAGGGGTCATGGAGAAAAATTACAATCAGTGGTAACCATGACAGACTATAAGTTGCCTATGGTTTTAGCTAAGGTTCATAATAGTTCATAATAGAGTATTATCCCACTTTTACAATACATGGTAGTCAGTCTATAGGTGGTCATCAGGAATTATGGCTGGACAATGTAGCAGCGGCCAGGCATAGTGACAAACTCAAAGGAATGAGATGGGTCATGGGGGTAACCGTAAGGGTCCATTTGACAGCGCCATTGTGAGGGGGGGTCAATCACAAAGCCTCAGGAAGGGGAGTCGGGCCCAGCATCGGCGTCCAGGAAGGTCCTCTGTGATGGGGAGTCGGTCGTGACATGTGCCTCCCGTAATGTTGGTTGTAGTCCACTCAGGAGGGGAGGGTGAGAGGAGTCCGCCGGAATGAGGCAGGGATGACACTCCGCAAAAAGTATACAGTGGGCTGCTGAAATACACCAGCAAACAAAACAAAGTGAGTGGACAACTCGACCAATCACAGCCCTTGCAGTGTAAGTGAGGAGGGCGCTGGCGGGTAGTGTGACATATGTGCCTGAATGATAAATTTGAGTTAAAAAATAAATATTTTTTTTACAATTAACATTGACAGCACTACTTTACATACATTTCACAGACTTGCTGGTCAGTAATAGCGTGAGAGAGAGGAGAGGAAAGAGAAATATAGACAGATAGCATTTGGAACAGAGACATATGGGCAAAAGCAGCAGAGAGACATTAAAAACAGAGGAACAAAAGGGCATAAAAGGACAAAGGTTAAGAGAGATGGGCAAGAACAGGTAGGAAAACCAGTTGAAAACTGTCATGTTAAGCCCAAGAGAAAAAAATCATTTCCATTAGATTGTATTCCCATATATCTCATGTGGTAAGTCAGAGACGAAATATGAGCGGTTGAAATCACAACATCAGCAGGCGCGTGCATGTGTGTGTTTGTGTGTTCAACATCACTTATGTCCATTTATCAGTGACAGACATCATTCAATAACTACATTACAAGTGCCAATCCAGAACACAGCAGACAGGCAAAGATAATTGTGGACAGAGGAAAATAGTGAATTAGGCCAGGCTCGCACATCATAAGCAAAAAGCAGAAGGCAGTAATTTGGGCATACCTATATGCGCATAAATATATATATATATACACACACACATATATACATATATATATATATATATATATATATATACACACATATATACACATACATACATACACATACACACACACACATATATAAATAGAGAGAGTTGAAAGAGAGAGAGAGAGAGAGTTGTACGGCATGACATTGTATGTATGGAACTAGGCTATAGCAGCATAACTAAGGTATGATGCATGGCAACCCAGCACCACTAAAGAGGAAGGTTTTAAGTCTGGACTTAAAGGTATTGAGAGTGTCCGCTTGTCGAATGTGAGGGGGGGGAGACTATTCCACAGGAGGGGTGCACGGTAACAGAAGGCCCTTCCTCCTATCGTAGATTTTGATATTCTTGGGATTACAAGGAGACCAGCATTTTGGGATCTTAGGGTTCTAGGAGGGTGGTAAAGGACAAGTAAGTCTTTAATATATGTTGGTGCATCACCCTTGAGGGCTTTGTAGGTTAGGAGGAGTATTTTAAAATCAATTCGACTTTTAATAAGGAGCCAATGTAGGGAAGCAAGAATAGGAGAGATATGTTCATATTTTTTAGTCCTGGTCAGTGTTCGGGCTGCAGCATTTTGTATTAGTTGTAGGTTTGATGCAAGTATTGCTACACCCAGAGAACAGAGCATTGCAATAATCGAGCCTGGAAGTAATAAATGCGTGTATTAATTTAAATAAATAAATAAATCAGAAATACCATATTTTGTTGCTGAGAAAAAACGACAATGGCAACACAAAATTCTTCAATATTATTAAAGTTGTAGTGTTATTAACTAAAACAGTGATCAGATGTTTTCAGTGCAAGAAGTCTACACGCTCCATGTTACATTAGTACCCTATTAGCCTACAACTGGCGCATATGGGAGGAATCAGTGGATTTTCACTGATGACAGAGAGGGAGGCTACACCGGGTAATCAAAGTCCACGTTGCGTATGTAGGCTACATGCCACAACAATTAATGTTAGCAGCCAGATAATCAATGGAAGCGGTAACACTTGAAGTGGCAGCGCTGCGGACCATACAAAGGCTAGTCTTCTTTTTTTGACATGACCTGACTTGACTTCAGTAACCCACTTGTAGTTCAGTCTACCGTTATCTTAGCATATGTCACACAGCCAAACATTTGTCTAATACAACTCTCATCATTAAGCTAAATTACACCATTGAAAGCAACATTTATGTTAATATAACAACTCAAAATGGCATTAAGTAACTTGTCACAACATGTGTGCTGCTGGTGTAACTTTATTTTTGTTCCTTGCGAGTTGCTCCACTTAGGCTGAATTTGCAGCTACCGGAGAAATATATATATTTTTTATGAGTGCCACCATAACAATTAAAGGAAGCTTTATCGTAATGGTTTTAGTCGCAATTAATCGCAAAAATTATCCTTACTTACATCCTTACTCAGGACATCCACTCAATACTGTAAGTCACGATTTCTCTGAGGGATTCTATTTTATTAGTGGGAGACTGATTAAAACATGTAATAGACTTTGTAAGACCTGAAACGTTCTGTTCTTGAACTTGAACTTGACATCAACCAGCCTTTCTGATACAATGGACATGTTTATCCTTTTGCAGCTGGTACAACATGGGACACAGAGAGCAAAGAAATTCAAATCCTTATGTTGCATTCTGCCTTTACACCATCTTCACCCGTCATCTGTGTTGTTCGTGTTTGTGGCATTTTTCTCCTGAAAGACAGGTGTCGCTGTTGAGATAATAGTGGAATAATCACTCAAAAAGCATCAAAACAGAGATGAAAACTGTTTCAGAGCCAGAATTGCACAGGTTTCCATCAGTAGGCTAGAATAACACAAACTACATGAAAGTTTTTTGCTTAATTTATCCAACATCGCCTTCCTACAATGCAGGCATGAATTTGACCCCTGATCTAATTAAAATTGTGTTTCCCATTGTGTTTCTTATACCCTGCATGTAGATGAAGTTTATGTCATGATGTTTATGTCATTTTTGATGAATCAATGAACAGCCCTACCATTAGATAGGCTACACTTGTACATATAATTTCAGGTATGATATTCCCATGATTTCTGAATGCACTCAATCTCATAAGCAGCAGTCTAGGCAGCACTCAAACTAATTTCATGTTTATGTTATTCCACATTAATAATAATACTAATAATTTACAGGTCCAAGAAAAGAGAGGAGGGCAAAATGTCGATAGGGATTATATTCAGCTTCACAGCTGTATCATAACAATTAGCCATCACAATTTTTTTTTTTTACTTGGAAGGGAGGAAGAGGGAAGTGGAGTTAAAATGGACAACATTTTCTTTCTATGCACTGCCTGCTTCTAAAATGGTGTCACCCTTGTCTCCCTCTATTGTCTAAATCTACCCCCTTTTCACATCCTTCCTTTTAGCTTGTCTTCCGCCTTTTCCAAGTAAATTGAACATACAGTACCTTTCTCAGCCAGTCTTTCTTTGCCTTCTCTCCCTTCTTTCCTTTTCATACTCATGGAAGCCATCAGTGGTCAAAGCCATTCACCACAGGACAGGACTGCACCAGACTACACAAAAAGATCCCTGGGGCTATAAGTTCAGAACACCTCAGACGGTAGTATTTCCTGTCTGCATCAGAAGGATTTCTACAAGTTTCAATAAAAGAAACAAGAATATTTTGATGATGAGACTGCCTCACATCATAGGAGAGCGTTTACTAAAGGAATTTTGTCCAGAATTTAGTGTCTTATTGAACATTCAGGTCTTTATGAAACCAAAAGATGGTACGCTTGCTAAGAAGCACATTTGTATCTGCATTGCATGTAGGATTGTTTAAAAACACAGAGTGCAGGTGGGGAGTACACACAACCTTGTGGTACACTGCTAGGATTGACTGAACTGAGATCAGTGGTTTATATTAGCACTGAAATATTTCTACTGTCTGAGAAGTCAAATAAAAGACTAAGATGTAATCAGCATATCTGGGATGATGTCTGCATGTCTGCATGTCTGTTCTACACAGCACAATTGGTTGGTTTGTGCTGCCAGTGAGCATGTGATGGAAAAATGGCTGGAGGTACCAATGCTTAATGATTTTTTTTTTGCAATCTGAGCAATTTGTAAACTTCATTCACAAATCGCTCAGGACACCAAACTAACAAGGAAGAAAACAGAGTGGAGGAGGAGGATGAAGTAATTACTGGAGTGTGCTCCGGCAAAATAATTTCAATACATATATGTAAACACAGACACACACACACAATGGCAACAAAACATGGATGAGGTATTCTAATTGGTTGATGCGAGGTCATGTGTCGCTGACACCTTGTATAGCCAGAGGGAGGGGAGCGAGGGGATGATTGAAGGAGGAGGAGGAGAGCCGGAGAATGATTGAAGGAGGAGGAGAGGATCTCGCATGAGGTCATCGTCCATCACCGCCTTTTAATCACATTCAATTATCTCCATAGCAACCACTGTTGCCTTGGTGAGCACTGGCCATTGGCTGAGACCATTGCTGGGTGGTGCAAGTAGACTTATTTCTGAGACACTTGTGGGATTTCTATGCTCTGCAGACACAAAAGGACGTGGGGGATTAGACTAGGATAAAGTCAGTTAATGTATGAAGATCATTAGCAGAACTGAACTCCATCACTGCTGTCAAGTTGATTTTCTATTATTTCATTGGCATATCCGTTATCATGGCTGGAAGCATTTCACTCTTACAGCTGGCAGCTGCTGTCATTCTGTGTAATGATGGTCTGTTGCTGAGGTTTAGTTCAGAGAAACTGTCTGCATGCTTCATATTTCTCTCTGTAGAAAATAGGCTTTAACAAAAAAAAACACTGGTCATAAAAGTAACCTTTTAATTTTTATCCATAAATATCTGCAAGGAAATTGTATTACATTCTAAGACATAGCTACTAAGAAAGGTAACATCTCGCACACCACCGTCTCTGTGCGGATGTCTGTGCCTTCTCTGTATTTATGACACCCCTCCCTTTTGTCTTCTGTAGTATTAAGGGATTTAGACATGTAAT
Source organism: Tenualosa thibaudeaui (assembly GCA_027481765.1). Taxonomy (NCBI): domain Eukaryota; kingdom Metazoa; phylum Chordata; class Actinopteri; order Clupeiformes; family Clupeidae; genus Tenualosa; species Tenualosa thibaudeaui. Next base: position 20,259,644 of record JAIFZK010000008.1, on the reverse strand, counting down.
GATTTTTCTCCCAGAGGTAAAAACACTGCCCCCCTGATGTGGATGATGCAAGCTTGTGACCTGTGTGTTTGGCTGTCCAGAGTGCTCACAGTAAGTCACTGGCAACCAACCTGCTGACCAGGCAAGGGTGGCTCTGTGCTTAGGGGGCAGAAAGGTGCTGAGATCAGGCAAATACCTCCAGCCAGATATAAATGCTTGTGTTGGGCTTGTTCTTGACTGTGTGTGTGTGTGTGTGTGTGTGTGTGTGTGTGTGTGTGTGGCGGCGGGTGGGGGGGGGTCTTGAATATAGAGGAAACTGCAGTTTCTGTGTCCTTATTTGAACATTCATGGGTCATTATTGCACTCTGCATGAAATCACTCTTAGGAAAAATATGTGCATCTTGTTTACAGTTGCAATATTTCTAAATATCTCATGTAATTAAATTTGCATTCAAACATATTGACTTATTATACAGCATGATGTTGCTTTCTTTGAATACGCACAATGAAAGACCCTGATGTGTTTGCAAATACTGCTAGCATATAACCAGAGACAATTTAATAAGAGGAGACACATCACAAAACAGCCTCCACAGAAATGGATTATGGCAGTTTGTAGAGTAAATATGGCTGAAATGAGAAACTGGAAGACCTGGCCCACAGTGAGAGTAGCCAATAGCATTGTTAGAAGCGGCATGATTGATGGTTAGCCTTTTGTTTATTCTCGCCGTTATAGTCATGTGGCAAATGTTGGCTCTGAGTTGCTGACTCAGCAAGAACTTATGTTTAGAATAATGTCTTTTAAAGCATTATTTGGGCAACCTCTGTGAAGATATTTACATCATACAATTCAGATTTAAACAAAACACTGTACACTTTTTAAAGTAAATAAAATCTGCTGATCTTGAGATATGGATATCTCCTCTATTATTTAGAAAGGGCCTGGTTACTTGTTACTCAAAATAACTGCTGAAGGCGTCACCAAGATGGCCACAGAGTGAAGGTACTTACCTTAGAAGGACTTACAGACCACACTGACAAATGTAGTAGCAGATATTTCTTGGAACAGGTCCAGCCAAGGGTGAAACAGTCCCTCAAAGAGATAGCTGCTCCAGTTTCATGTTTAAACTTCTAATTGCCAAGGATTTAAACAAAAAAAATGGAAGTGTAGACATTCTCCCTTTTTAAACTGTGATAACGTTTACATTATAATTGCCTTATGAGTTCACTTTCATTCAGTGACAGTATATTATTGGGTCTCTCTTGTGTGGCTGTAGATTGAGGGGGATTGTGGCACAAAGTGAGCCTTTGGTGTCTGTGTTAGTTGCTGACAAAGGCTCCCTGCTCTAATTGTTGTGGTAGATAAATGGGTTTTTGGAAAGGTCCCTTGGTTGCTGACCCATTTCCTGTCCATTTGATCAACACAAAGGGCCACTTTCAGGGATTTTCTGCCCGCTTCCCAGACAAATTGGACAGTAAACTGTGTAGGATTGGGTATGATGGACGACTGTAATTTCTCCCTCTCTCTCTATCACAGTCATGTCCGTGAGATAAAGAAGATCCGCGGAGTCACTGGAAGAGATAAAACCAGAGGCGGAGAGGACTGCAACTCTTCAGACCTGCAGCAGTCTCTGCTGCACTGCCATGGCACACGAAATTCAAAATGCATTTAGTGTGCGTCCGCTGACCTGGCTAGAAGTCTTCATGTAGCTTACAAGTCTGGCCATGGAAGAGCATCACCACCTTATCCTCTGACTACTGAAAAAATATGATTAATGCTTTGCCTCCTGTAACGTATGGGCTCCAGGTGTGGATTTCTGTATTCACTGCAATGGATTCTCTGTAATCACTGTAATATGTGTCTATGGCGTGTAGTCATTTTCTTTTAGAAGAATTTTCCTTAATGTTTGTTGTTTATTGTCTGATGTAAAAGAAAATGAAGAAATATCCTCTTCTTGTTAGATTCAAATGTAAACAACACCTGGACCACTCCCTTATGATCACATGTGAAATTACTATTGCTTCGACTTCTTACATTAGTAATGCAGAAACAGTGCTATACCAGGCTATACCAAGAACAGTCCAAATCAAGGGCCAATTGTGCAGAACTATACGCACAAACAGTTTTTAAGCCTCGCGACCATGGTTATTTCACATTATGGCCTACTTGTCTTGCTTCACTTGAGTCCTGTGTACACGCAAAGCACTAAATCGAGTGTGGTACTGGCCGTTATGCGTTGCCATTATGGCACAAGCGGCCCACATGAAATCTCTCGTTCTGGAGAGCGGAGCGTGACAAACGCTCGGCTCGCTCTGGCCATCAGCATAATTCAAGTGTAACCAGCCCTCTCAATTCAGTGGGCTGGGAGGGAAAAGGCCTCTTGTCAGGCAGCCACATTCCAAGTAGCATCTGCCATTTTTTGTTTCTTGTCTTTTTTTTCCCTTGAAAATCATTATTGCGATCATTATTTGTCTCACCTTTTATTTGTGGATTCTATATTCTCAGCACATAAACCAGTGATCAATAACCAGACATGTGGGCATGAATAATGGCATTGCCCAATAAACGAAGAAAGCAAGAAATTGGCAACAAGTCATTTCTTTCTCATTTGACATGTCTGGGGATGGTGTGATTGTCTCTAAATGCCAGAGACTGATTGAAATCTGTGGTCATTATTTTGCTATTGATCAAGCCAGACATTTCAGATGTTGCAGGCCTGCTGAAGTCAGTAGACCAGACTCTGAGCGACCATCAGGCGAACCCTATACTTTCCCACTAATTATGGGCTTTTATAGAGCCATAGGAAAGTGCTTTGCTTCACTAAGGCCTCTCATGACTATTTATGATTCTGATATAAATAGAAATTTGTTAGTCATAGTCGTAATACTCACAATTTACACAATTTACACTTGCAATTAATATACAGTTTAAAATGCTGAAAATATGTCAATGGATTATATACTTTCTTAAACTACTGATTGTACTTTTCCCGCATGACCCCTGGCAGTTGGGTTGGTCCTTTGAGCTGTGGATCTGCCCAAGGTTTCCTCCTATTTAATTTAATTTAATACAATAGTAGAGTGAATAGATCCTTGCTGTGATTGGGGTTTATTGACAGAATGCCTACTGAATGGCAATACTATCAGTTCTGACTGATTCTTACCAAAAAAAGAGAGTCCATTCAGAGAGTCCATTCAGTCATGTTGTTGTATTCAGGTAGCTCTTCACTCTTGGGGAAAAAAGCTAACAGTAAGCTCCTTTTCACTCCACTGCCATACACCATATGGTTGTACACCTGGACATAGCCTCAGCTGAAAGTGAACCAGCCATGGTGATTTTTAGTTGAACTGGCTTTACTTTAAAAAAAAAAAAGTAAAATATGTAATCCGACAGCAGGTTAAAAAAAAATAATAATAAAGATGAGCACATCATCTCATGCATGTGTGTGCATGTGCTCGTCCGGCTCTAGGAAATCACCCATACCTGTGAGCTCTAACAAGAGCTCCAGGTGAACCAAGGTGACCTTTGGATGCTCCTGGAACATCTAACACATCTACAGAAGCAACTGAGAACCTAACTATGTGTAAAAGTACTCTGTAGCACTTCGTAGGCAGGGGCGGATTTAACACGCATGGGGCCCTCCACACGGATACGTAACAAAAAAAAATGTACCTATACGGCACCGTTTAACCGCCAGGACAGAATAATGATACAGCGCACTGCCACTATAATCTAATAAATTTTAACCTCGATATCTATGTGAGAGGAAAAGAAGAGAGAAGGTTTGATGAAACACAGTCAATCTACAATGTGTCTCCATGTTTTACCACAAAGTGTGGATATCACGCTAACTCTTCAGGACCAGGACTTAGGCCTAAAGTAGGCTCAGTCTATATTAAGGACATTCATTCTCCACTTTCTCCACTACATTTGCCAATAGCACACAAGCCTCCAAGTATTACACTCCATGAATTACATTTACAGTACATTTTGGATATCCAGTGTATTTTCCCATTTTAAAATCATGCATTTAATCTTGGGCAACACAAATTTGTTTCATTGTCTTGCAGGAGCTGTGGAACGCTTAAAAGTACTACACGAAATGTCACCTGTACCTTACTTGCAAGAAAGTAAGGGTGTTAAATTATACTCAAGATATTGCCCACTCTGGTAGCCTATGAAAACTGCTACTGGTAGCTCAGTTCTGAAATGTTTTGTAAGGGCACTGCATGATGTTCGCTTTGCTGTGCAGAATGGCTATGATACACTATTTTCTTTGCACCCTCAACTCTGATAACTTTTGGACTTCCAATGAATCTAGCAGGCGATAGGTTCTCGTGCTAATTTAGATATGTCAAGTCGTGTTGATTTAAAAGTTTGTGCATAATTACACTAAGGGAAAAAATTTATGATGCAGAATGAAGTAAGAAATACTAAAAAATTTAATGTGCATTAAACTTGCAACCTGTTTGTCACAGCAAGGAATGACTAGCATCATTGGAAAGTTCAGATTCACATGGTATACAGATAGTATCTGTGTAATGAGAACTCATTCAGCAAATGAACATAAGATGAATATTAAAATGCACTTACAGGTGAATCTGGCTAGTGTTAGGGGCGGTGGGCTCTACCTCGTCAGTGTTGTTAAGCTATTTTCAGTTTGCTGTCAATGAAAAGAAAAAACCTAAGCCTTAGGCCTTAAGTAGTGTAGCTATAGGCTATATCTTCAGTTCTTTTTTGTGTAACCTCTTGGTAACTGCACTTCATTTTTACAACACCCATCATTTTTGGTTTCTATTAAACTCCCAGAGAATGTTTTTTCGTCTTTCCCAATCATGGAACAGTCTAATGTAGTGCGACTTGGCGTGTATGTGCTAAGACAAATACTAGATATGCATGAATTGTCATTCTGATGCTGTTTTAACAAATCCATGAGTACAGTTAACAGTGACAAAATAAGCTTAAGCATGTTTTTGAGGTTTTCCTCGTGGCAGAGGGATGATTTGGTAGGCCCTTACAGGGGGCAGATTTGGTGAAGACTTTGGTGCAATTGCCTTGATTTGCTTTATGGTAAGACCGCCTCTGGTGTTAGGATAATGCTTTCTGTCCTACATCAGGCATTAACAGTCTTGGGAGGGCCAGAAAAGCTTTCCCTGCCACATATCATGTGAAAATAAATTGCAGTATGTTATGCACTTGTGTAGGAAGATGTATAACTTCAGTTTGCATTTACGTTTAGTAAGGTTGATTGCTTTTCTTTCATGTTTGCTGGATGAAGCAATTAAGCCAAAACGGTTTCTCTGTGCTGGAGGTAAAACATGCCATATATTGGTGCTCTCAGGGACTAAACACACAGAAACACAGGTACTGGTGTGATCTCCTTTGTGCTGCATGTCAGACAGCTCTGTGTGATTTCCTACTGTGCATTCTCACCCCAGCATTACTCCCCCTTAGGTAAGTCCATGTAAAGATAGAGGTGGAGCTGAGCCAACCCACCACTGCCCACCCCACCCCCCACTCACCCACCTCCCTCTAACGTTGAAACATGTCTGCCCATTTCTGATACACAGGATGAAGAGGGAGGAGAGAATCAATGGGAGGGAACAGAGTTAATGCATGGAGCCCATTAAAAGTATCTCTCACTGACAGACATCTGCCTGAAAACAGACTGTTTAGAAGTTCAAGAGTACAAAAGTGTGTGTGTGTGTGTGTGTCTGTGTGCCTCTGTTTAGATTCTATCCACTGCATAATTCCTAATCACAGCCCAACAAAGGCAAAGCACCCCTGTATTTGTATTTAAATGCACCTATTTGTTTGCACGTCTGTATGTACATTTGTTAATATCTGCAGTCTTGTCTTTGCATACGTCTGCCTTTATGTGATTCAAGAATAGCTTATCAGACTACATTTCTAGTGTGTGTGTGTGTATGTGGTGTGTGCGCATGTGTGATATGTTGTACGCTCGCCTCACAACCTCAGCATTCAAGTGCTCACTCTATTGTACGTTATCAGAGCAGACACAGACTGTGAATGGTGAGGCCCCACTCATGTCTGGCAAACACCCATGGAGCCAAACGGCACGCGTGGAAATCCCCCTCAAGAGCGAGTCGGTGTGGTGAATCAATATTTTAACCTTACAGGGGCACGTGGATGCTTTGTTAACAATTCCACCTTCCATGACATTTACATTGGGTATCAAAAAGGTGTGCTGTGTACAGCATCATGTGAGACGGTAGAGACAAAACGATTTGCTTTCATTCTACTCTGCGCATACTCCAGCCTTAATGCCAAACTCATGCATATATGCAGCCCACGCCACCACAGCCCTGTATCAATAAATCAGACACTGCCAGTTTACCTGTCGTTAGGCTGAAAAAAAGAAATTCTCAGGAAAATCAATTGCATCAAATTACCACGGTCTGGATGGGAGGCCTGGATAGGAGGCAAAGACAGGCTGACGAGAAAAGATGCAGTGTCATTTCCTTAACTTCAAAACAGGCACAGCAGCTACCTCTTCTATTGGAGTGCACATTGTTTTGAAACTTTGACACTATTTAAAAAATAAGGGTCAGTAACCTCTTCAATGGATGGCAGCTGTTGCCGTCATCACTTAAAAGAAATGAGACAAAATGCCTGCTAAAAGAGCCCCAGCGTTACTATGAATTTATATGGACAATTGGTTGTTTTATTAATGGACTCTCAGCTCAATTTTATGTGAGGAATTTAAGTGCTGAATTAGATTCACCACAAGCTGTTCAGATGTGAAGCTATGTGTGTGCGCGTGTGTGTGTGTGTTTTTGTGTGTGTGTGTGTGTGTGTGTGTGTGTGTGTGTATCCCTAGGTGTGGTGTGTGTGTGTTGGGGGTGGGGGTGGGGGTGGGGGTGGGGGGGGGGTGCTCATTTGTGTTAAGAGTCAGGTTTTGCAGATGAGGTTGAAAAAAGTGCAGGCTAATGAAATGCTGTATTGCTTAAACTTTCTCAACTGTCAGACCACTCAGCCATTACATTACACAAAAGACACTGCACCATTTGGATTTTCAAGGGCAATTTCCAGCCCAATTTACTAAAATAATTCAATGCTTCCCAGGGGAGAATACTTTAAATTGCAGCGCATTTAGCTGACCTTACAGTACAATAAAGACGTTAAAGTCTAATGTTGGAGAAACCATGGGGAAAGGAAAAGAAAGGAAGACATGGCCTCATCTATGTGTAATCTACAATGATGAAGAGCCTTTCTGACATTTTTCATAAAAATGTCTCTTCCCCTGCTTGTCACAAGCCAAACAATATTTTTTTCTCTCTATTGGGTTTCCAGAGAGCGGCCTCACTCCACTCTGAGCAGTGGTAATCTCAAGGAAAGGGAGGGTAGGTGGGGAGCCGTAAGACAAGCAATGCTGGAATCTTATTGTGTTTTCTTTTCTTTCTTTATATCTCTCTTTCTCGCTCTCTCTCTCCCTCTCTCTTTCACTCTCTCTCTCCCATTTCACAGCTGCTGGAAATCTGATTTCTCACATTACATTCTGCCCAGACATATTCATTTTCCACTTCCCTTCCCCTTCATATGTTTTCTTCTTGGGAAATGTTTTATTGCACTTTCTCTCTCGGTCCCTTTCTCTCGCTCTTCTTTTTTATTTTTCTTTACTCTTGTGAGTGTGTGTGACTCAAAGAGAAGTAGTTAGACAATGAGGAGGGTTAACAATAAATAAATAAATAGATACTGAGGAAAGGCACAATTAATTTACACCTGCTGTCTCGGAAGTGTGACTAGTGCCTCCATGTTCAGTTACATTTAGTGTGTGTGTATGTGTGTGTCTTAGAGAAAGAGAGAGAGGTTGCACATATCTATGCATGAACTGATCACTAAATTAAACTTCCATCACCTTTCTTAGGTATGGTCACAATTCTACACAATTCCCCATCCATTTCCTCGCCTTTTTCATCCACTGTAGTCTTCACCTCAGTGCTCTCGCTAACTCATCAACTCAATTCATTTGTCTTCTCAGCTGCCACTGCTTCCCAAGCATTGAAGGAGGACAGAGGAAGTTCTGCCCCTGCACTACTGGGGTATGTGTGCATTGCCTCGGTGTTGAAGGTCACCACTCAGGAGTCGGCTATTACATCCCTGGAGCCTATTGATTTCTTTGAGCTTCATGCCACTCCTGCACTAACACACATCAGAACATTTCACACAAGAACCCATTCATACACCAAGGACACAGTCTTCTTCAAACACCACATCTTCTACCAACATGAGCAATGTCATATAGAGTAGATTTCTCTTGAATTATAAAGAAATTACTCATGTATCAATTTCTTTCCCAGTACGGTATCAGCCAGCGGGGCTGCCATGATCCTAACATTCTTTGGAGGGTAAGCACACAATATGTTTCCCCCTATGCAACGCAACCCCTAAGGGAGAATGAAGAAGCTGGACAAAGCACCTCAACTGAGTATAAGATGCACTGCAGTTCCATCATGTGACCCTCATAAACCCTCATTCCCGACTCCATGGTGGGACCGATTTGAAAACCTGTGCGTTTGGCAGCCAGCAGACTCAGGAATCAATCAGCGCCGTGGGGACTGAGGCATTTTATAAGGTGGAACAGGTTCGCAGCGTCTTCTGGCATAAATCTTTCAAAGGAGAGACTCCCAGCCTGCTGGTGCTTTACAACAACTCTCGTTTCTTCTCTAGGTGAGGACAGAGAGATGGATAGAGACGTCCTGGAATAGAGGGAGGGAGAGAGAGAGAAGTCCAAAGAAAAAGAGGAAACCTCTCCATCAATGCCTCTGCCCCTCCATCCATCACAAACTCATCCCTATTCTCAAGAAAGAAAATCTGTGAGACTGCCAAAACATAAAACAGACAGAAAGAGAGTCTGGGAGAAAACTCTACAGACGGTAGAAAACAAATTGCAGACCACAAAGACTATCTTTGACTCTGGCTTGAACTTCTACTCTTTCATGCATGGTGTTATTTGGCAGTTACTGACAAATTGATTCCAATTAAGGCTTGTGTTGAGGGAAAAAAAGGCTTGATGTGCCTCCCTTTAGGTTCTGAAGGTTTGTTGTGCCGAAATGAAAAAGAAATTAAAAAAAAAAAAAAAAGAAAAGTAGTTTCTGTTTTCTATACTCTTGTCTTGGCTTGTCTTGCTTCTCTAGCCCCTTGAAGCTTTCAGCCTTTTGAATCTGGTAAAAGCAGCTCTGAAGATTTGAAACACTCTTTTTTCATCTCTCCTTGATCAGCTGTCGTCTTGTGTTGTACATCTCGTCTTTTACATGCCAAATACTAAATACATAAACACAAGTTTAAAACTAAATCTCAGAGAAAGAAAGCAAGCATGCTATTTAACTGTCATAGTAATAAAGACGTCAGACAGGAGCACACACCATGCCTGTCTCCTCCTAAAATACAAGGTGACATCATGCATACATACAACCCATTATCATTAATTGTGGGCCACATAGCTCCAGTTGAACAGTAAGGACTGAAATGCAGATGAGACTAGCTGAGGCGACAGATACGTAATATTAGCAGCTTACTGCTGACCACCTTGGGCCCCAGCTATCCATCTATGTATCTGTCACTAAAGGAATCACACCCCTGCAGGAAATGTCCTGATCCATGCACACACACACACACAGACACACATACACACACACACACACATGCACACATGCTCCCTGGGAAACAGGAATGATGTGAGTAGCATCAACACATGGCTAGGACCCAGCCTCTCACTCACCGAGGGGAACCGTTTCAAGGTGACGCTACTGAAAAGGAGGAGGAATTGAAATAAAGGAATTATCCTAATCACACTATTTTTCCACCTCTTTTTGTCTTTCACCCTTTTCCATAACAAAGTGACAAGTAATAATAGAGAAATAATTTGGAGATAATAAAAGCAGAGTGCTAATCCACTTTGGTCCCTCGTCTCTTCTAATCCTCTTTATTGCTAAATGTCCCCAACTGATGCATGGGTCCCTCTAGCTCCAAGCACTGATGTAATTTCAAGAAAAGGGAGAGGAGGAGGGGGAAAACATGCAGAAACATTTCAAAGACTTTTGTGCTTTTGTGCTTTTGCCATTGCAACTCACTCACTCACTTGCTTTTGACTTCAAAGTACAACAGCACGCCAGCACAAAACAGACTGGTCCCATCCCAAGATCCAGTAATGCATTTCAACCTAATGATGGTGAGGATGATTCAACGGGTTCTGACCAGGCCGTTGTTAACTTTAAGCAGATGTGGAGAACTTTGGTAAACATAAATGATTCATTGTTTTCTGTTTTCAACACATTTGGGTGGATTCTGGTGGCCAGTCAATCCATAAGTGCACTTGTGTTCTCTTATAAAGTGCCTCTCCTGTGTATTTGATTAAGAGCAATTCCACACAAACTGATACGTCCATAACAACAACAAAATGCCATGGTATTTGTATAATGCGAATGATTATGTACAAAACTGTTTAATAAAATTTGTTCTACAACCAAGAAGAATGAATGCTCAAATTTCATGAACTCATCATTCACATTATACCATACCATGCCATTGTGTTGCCGTTATGGATGTGGCGGTTTTAAATGGGATTTCCCTATGTATTTAAATGCATAAACTGGCCCGCGTCTGACATAGTCTTCTCAGAGTCCTTCTATTACAACACAAAACATCTACTTTGACAAGTCCAATACAGAACACAAAATTGATCTGAACTGTGCTGGCATTCAGCTTTTAATCCTCTGTCCTACAACAATGAAGGAGGAAGCAGAGGTTAGGACGAAGGAGTGTGTGATGAAAGAAGGAGGAGGGAGTGCAGGTTGTGGTGTTAGGGAAGAGAGAAGGAGGAGGAGGACTATGGGAGGGTGGAGGGCGTGACAAGGTAGGCATCAGGACCCGGAGTGAATGTTCTCCTGTTCTACATCAAGGTCATTCCATCGAACACAAAGGTCAGGGGCTGGCTGTGCCGCTTCAGAGGCACACGGAAGACGGTAAACATCAAGAGTAAGTGTATGAGAGCCGACACTGACCTTTCCCTCCTCCTAGGAGGACCCAAGGCTCACGGATTGAGTTGGTTGGGGGAGGGGGGGGTGTGTTGTGGGATAGGAGGGGAGCAGTGGATGGTTTCAGAGCTGCCTGTGTGTGTGTGTGAGTGTGTGTTATTGGTTGGGGAGACTCGGGTGGGGGGGGAAAGAGACTCTCTGAAGAAGGCTGCCATGCAGTGTAAACAGGGTATTGGGCAAAGAAGGGGGCCATCAACTGGAGCAAAGGCACTGTTAAACTGTTGTGCCCTATAAAATACCAAAATAAATGAAAGATCTCTCACAGCCTATTGTAGCTGAGATCCACTAGGCTGCATACTGATACCAAAGCAGTTGGTGCAGAAGAGGCTGTTGATGGGGTCAACAGCTGTGTACTTATTCTTATTTTTTTGTAAATATGCCTGATTTAAAATATATATACCAGCAGGTGGTTTGTCTAAAGTAAAACAATTCTCATAGCTCTTGGAGGTTGTCTTTTTTATCTATTTATGAGTTCACCTAAGAAACTGAAGGCACACTTATGCAAGACTGAACTATTTGGCCTTCAAAAGAGAATAGATGAAGGGGAGAAATAGGAAAGCTCTTTACCCTTGCAGTTGTTTGAAACCAGGGACACCCCAACTCTCCACAGTTCTCATGGATTGGGCTACTATAAAGCCTGATAGAAATCTACATTCAAGCTCAATCTTGCTTCAACATTTTAAAATTGCCTAAGGCATCACATTAGCTGTTCTTCAATAAATTCAATAGCAGACTTGAAGACCACTCATCCTTCAATGAACACATGCTGTTAAACATTTCACTTTCTGACCTGAGACGTGAAATGTAGTATTAGTGTATATATGCTGTTTTATTCTGGATTTGTTTCAGTGGAGATGCAATCCACCTTAATTTTGCCATGAAGACCTTTGTATGTCTGAAGGCCTAGTAATTTAGATTAACTGGCAAAAGTATTGAAAAATAATCAAGTTATTTCCTACTCTTTCTCTCTTGAAACACTTGAGAAGAAAAAATGTTTTTGCAGTTCTTGTGGTCACAAATCAGTATAAGCCAGAACATCTCAGTACACTGCACTCGAGACCAGAAGAACCTTTTCAAGTTTAAATCAGTGGATTTCTGTGGGGAACTTCAAGGACTGGTACTTAAGCTACTGCTTCTGTGCTGATAACACCTGGACCTCTCTTTAAATATGATGGTCAAAGCTTATGCATTAAGTAGTGCTCAATTCATTATTTCAAAGTAAACATATCTGGAATAACCCAAGATTGATTTCCCTGTCAAGGTTTCTGTAATAATCACCTGCAGGCTGTACATTAACCCTACCACCTCAGTTAGAATATTGGCTCAAAACTGGAACCTGTATTTGCCTCTCTGTTTCAGCCTTTTGTAACAGTATCTGGTGATTGAAATAGCCTTTAATCACTCCCGACTGTATTATGGCAGTAGCAGGTCATGTAATGCATATTAGTGTGTGATTATAATGGTAACATGTCACACTCGGGCACAGTGAAATGTCACCATTAAAGTTGTCTGCGGGTGTTAACTGATGGTACTGGGAAGAAATAAGTCCTTGCGAAAATTAAAACAGTAATTTCCCGCACCGTGTCATTATGACTAAATGTATCGGCCCCTTTGGGGGGGCAATCATTTGTTTTTGCTTTTTAATGACTTCATGAATAACTTTGCACTTGGGGGACCTGGTGTGTGGCGAAGGTGTGCATTATATCCTGTTGATTTGGCTGGCCACTGAACTGGAAGAGACAAAAGCCCTGAAAGGCAGTGGGCTGAGTCCCCAGTGTGCACAACATGAAAACAGCTCAGGAGAGGAGGGAAACATAAATAAACAGACGACCAGCAGACCGCGGGTCACAAGACTGGCCATTAATTACGGCAAGTACAAACATTTTGCCCAGTTTCCTGCCAGGAGAATGATCAGACAAGACTTCTTTTGATTTGATGGCGGGGGGGGGGGGGGTATTTTTATTCTCCCTCCCTTCCACCCAGACGGGCGTGGCAGAATCTCAGCTGCCTCTGAGGCTTTCGAGTGCGCTGAAATGGACGAGATTTTTTAGCTTTTTACAACTCACTAGCACACCTATACACACACACACACACACATATCAGCTGGCTTTCTATCTATCTATCTATCTATCTATCTATCTATCTATCTATCTATCTATCTATCTATCTATCTATCTATCTATCTATCTATCCCCATCTGCCTTCCTCTGCAAACTGTTCATCAGTAACTCAGTAGCCATCACCAAATGACTGTCTTATGGTGTAGTACAACTGCCATTGCTTCTATTAGACTGTCTACAGAGACCCACTCAGCATGGGAGTCAACAGTGAAGTGGTTTGGCGTGCCAGTCTTTGGCATGCATAGAGTCTGATATTGCCAGTCTTTGGCATGCATAGAGTATGATATTGCACCATGTCAAGTGAAGGCTTACACTGCACGTGATAATGCAGCCTTTTTGCATACTTAGAAAGAGATGCAGAAATAGAAGTTTATTGGTTCAGGCAAGGCCAATAAAATGAACATATTTTTTAAACCGCCTCAATGTAGGATCTGCGGATTTGGCCATTTTTCTCTAATAATGCATGGACAAATAACAGTATGACCACATAAAGTATATTAGACTGCTTCTATGATTGTGATGTTCAACATTGCCTGTTTGAAATTAAAGTCTTGGGGGTAGAGATGGAAAGTAACAAGTGAAATATAAGCACAGTTCATTACCTCAGGCCCGCAGACCATGGAGATGTCTCTAGAGCACATTGGCACTCTGATGCTCATTAGGCTGACTGAAAACACCCCACCAAATAAAAAATAAAGGAGACACAACATTATAATTCTGCAGCCAGGAAGCACAGACTGTGACACAGGCTATTGTTTTGCCTCGCACTTTTATGAGTTTTCTCTGGACAGATTAACAGCAAACAGAGGAGGACATGAGACTTCACAACTGCAGGCAATGAAAACGGCTCCTCTGAGGGCACCGATGTCCTTCTGTAGCTCTCAACCCAGGAGAATCACTCAGAAATGGCCTCTTCCTGTGATTATATAAAATGGATGGACTTGTATGAAAGGAAAAGAGAGAAACTGTTATACAGCATGAAGAGGCAGTGGAGCTTCAGGGAGGTTTATAGGGCACCTTCAAGTTAACTATGACTTGTTCAGTGTTATCATGGTTCACAGTTAGTGGTCATGTACCTTCACAAAAGCCGTTCTCAAGCAAGCAGTTGCACTATGTGGCAGGCTTAGCAGCCACTCCACATTAATCTCCTGGTGAAGGATTGGGCTTTTAGCTCTGAATATTAGCAGATTAAATGACCATTCTCTCTTTTGGCAGCTTGTAATTAGGAGAGGAAAATCCAATGGAAGGAAAAGCAATGAGTGATACACCCTCCAATATCACAGACCTTGCTTTTAACCCATTTTCTCATTTTTCTGAGACATTGTCCCATCTAGTTTCTAAGAATACTCTACCATAAAACTATTTTATTTAACATTCAATATGATATGAACCCAAACCCATCGTTGTAGGTTCAAGCCTTGGTTTGAGCCCTGGCCTCTGACCCCATCGAAGTATCCATGACAAAGACACCAAACCCTAAACTGCTGCCAGTGAGTAGGTTGGCACCTTGCATGGCAGCATGCAATGCAAGTGTGAATGGGTGAATGTGAGGCAAATTGGAAGGCACTTTGAGTGCTCAAATGTGTGGAAAAGCGCTACAGTTTATAAATGCAGTCCATTTACCATATCCCCACTGCTATGCATCCTTTACCATCTTATGTATGTTGTGTGCTGCTATGCATCCTATGCATCTTATGTATGCTCTGTCTGTCCTGTATAACAAAATTAAATAGATAAATTATAATAAAAATAAAAATTAATAATTCAGCCAGTTTCACATGCAGTTTCCATCCTCATCAGACTCTGATTGCACCCATATTAGAGGACTGGCGCTGGTAGGGGGAGCAAAGGGACTGGATCAGACACGGACAGGACAAAGGCAGCTGTTCAGGGAGCAGGCAGCTTTTATCTTCCCCAACAATAGTGTGAAGGATTTGCTTGCTTGTGCCAGCATGCAGCAGGGCCTCTAGTGACTGCAGATGCTGTTTTTGGCAAATTACACTTTATTCAAAAATCAATAGGGAGAGGAAGAAAAAACGAGGGAAAAAAAGAAAAAGAACTCAATGAAAAAAGGTTCACCGACACAATGGCTTTTAAATTATGAAGCTCCTCCTGTACCCTGATCCAAAACGTGTAACTTAGGAAAATTGCAGTGAGCAGCAAATTACAGTATGCAGCCGTCTTCTAACACTGAGGCCAGTCTTAAATAAGGAGCAGTAGGATTAATGGAGGCCCAGAAAGACACACCATTGCAGATGCCGCATAATCACGGATTGCAATTCCACCGGCAGGAAGTAGATGCCTGGGTTTCTTTAATTGCTTTGGTGAGTATGGCCCTACTTAGCTCAGTCTGTTCGCGTTTCACTGTGTCACCCTCTGAGTAGGACATTGAGAGGCTGTGGGTGAACGCTGGTGTTCTCTGATTGAAACGTAGTCTCTCTGACATCAGCCGCGGTGATCAAGCACAGCACAGAGTAGTCCTTCATTTTGAGAGGAAAAGGATAGAAAAGTGGATGGAGCAGGGTGTGAAAAAGAGAGAGAAGGGAAAAAAATTAATACAGACTCAGGGTTGTTTCCATTACTTTTTATTTTAAAAAAACTGTGAGTAAAATCAGAGAGTGACAGGAAATGGGTGATGAAGAGAGAGCTCACGCAAAATGCTCGCTGTAGACACAGAAATTTCAAGCATCACTTTGCCAAAATTTCACAACACCACCTCCACCCACACACTCCCCTAGGGACCAACCTTCCCAGTTGAGAGCCACTGAGCGCAGCCAATTAGTGAAGCTATATCCCTTAGTTCACCATTCACCTTAGTTCACACACACACACACATACACACATGCCTACATCAGATACACACATATCACACATGTTTTTCATTGCCTGTGGATCCCCCCACACCTCCTCTCCTCTCCTTCGGGTGACAGCAGCAGGTTTCCTGATCTGTGCCTTATATCCCCCTTCCCTGTCAGTGCTAGCGCTTGTTAGCATGTGACTGACAGCTGGGACTGAAGCTCTTCAGCACTTTGAACACTTTCCCTCATTAGAGGAGCAGAACAGCATCAGGTTAGGGCTTAGGAGGCACTCAGCATTACCCATAATGGCTCGGCTGACTAATGCACCAAGCCGCGCCTTGCTGCTCGGCCCTTTTACACTGGAGCCCGCTGCCAAGCGCAAGGTGGAAGCTAAGGCTAAAACACGCTAATAGGGTATTATGCACTTACATACACCACACAGGCCTACCGAGGAGCCAGCCCTTTCTCAAGCCATGGCAAAGCTGCCTTTGGTGCATTTTTCTCCCTCCTTTAATGGCACAGCTATTGAATAGGGCCACAATGGCGAGTGACACTTAATGGAAAAATATGTAAAATATGTCAAATTACATGTTGCAAGGATTTGTAAAAGTAAGAAAATACTGAAAATATGTCAAGACCACATTAAGGTGATATATACCAGAGGACATAAATGACGACAGATTCACTTGACGAAACAAACTCATGACTATACATATGTCAGAGGGTCCATAGTGGTGTGGTTGAGTTATTGCATGTTTTTTTCTCTTATATTATTTTTTTGTTGTGTGCACTTTGTTTCTTTATTTGTGTTACCCTGTTAAATTTACCTTGATGTGTCTGCTTAGTTTGTTTTATTTGCCTAAACTATTTGATTGCCACTTGGATTGGCTCGTTGGGCAGAGCCACCCTCCACCTGCTTCTATGCTAATCAGCATTAAGTGACTGGCTGACTGATCACAGGTGTGGCTGATTGGAAGTGAGTTCAGGAGACACTGGACACTGGCAGTTTTCTATCGGCGCACAACTGCAGTTGTCTATCGGCGCACTGGTTGTTCAGGGCTTGCTCGCTTAGTTCGTCTCTTCACCTACACCACAGACGTCTGCCTGATTGTTCCTGGCAATAGAGTTCCTGCCCTCCACAGTTGGTGTTTTTCAACAGGACTGGGAGCTAGACACGTCTGCTGCATCTGCTTCTCCTAGTTCGACTGCAGTGTTATCCACCAAGTCCTACAGCCTTTGATGCACAGCACACTTGAATGTTCCACCTTATGCCACAGTGGACTTGTGTGTTAAGTTATTTAGTGTTTTACTTGTGAATGATGTCGGGGTGTTTGGTGCTGTGACTTCTTCTGCTGTGGTCATTGGTGGTTCCTCTGGTGTGTTGTGTGCATGTTGTGAGAGTGTGCGTGGAAGCTGCAGGTGTGCTTACAAGGGGATATCGGACTGGGAAGCTGCTGAGTGTGGCCGGACTGTTGACTGGCCTGTTGGACTGGGATTTTCATGGACTTCCTAAGTGTGTGCAGGGCCCACAAGGACTGATTTTCTCTTGGCTTTTTAAACATATTTGTATTTAATAAATATACTTGTTTTTATATAATTGTTGTTTAGTCTGTTCTGTTGCTCCCACCAATTTGTGAGAACCTGTGTATAAAACTGAGAGTGCCCAGCTCTTTAATTGGGTGGTGTAGTCAGACATATTCTCTGCCCGTTACACATAGATCAACCAAGGACATCTTATTGTCCACTACATCACAGCAGAATGTGTATTAGAAATGAACACAGCAATTTCTCACCAAACTTGGAATTCAGGGGTGAAGCAAATGTGGGATATAATGTGTCTCTTTAGAGCATTGTACAGCTTGTTAACAGCCTGTTGTAGACTTGCAAAGAATGTAATTTTGCCACACACACACTCACTTACTCACACACACAAAGACAGAGTGAAAGGGAGGAAGAAGGGTGCATCCAAATATACGACCTGGTCAACACATCTTTCATCAACTTTCTCTCTGCTCAGCCTGACTCACTGATGGACTGGAGGGTTGCTCGTCTGCTTTAAAGCCTGGACATGCCAGAGGCAGAATGGTGGATTCAACCTAGGGCCCCCTGCCTCTTTCATACCGGCCACTGCTGTCACTGCTGCCTTAGGCTTGCTCAGGGAGGGAGGGGGCCTTGCTAAAGGGGGTCCTCCTAGGCAAGGTCCTCATGTTTAAGAACTAACAGTTGAGGTCACATCAACTTCCTAAAAGTCTTACCAACCTAAAGGGATTGTAATTGGCAAATAAACTATTGCTATACTATTGCTGCCATAATGTAGCCTTGGTTTGACTTTTTGCTTAACACCCAAATACACTCACATGAAACCTTCAAATTCATGGGGTAAACATTCATTTTTATGCACAAAATTCAATAACAGTCATATGCCTGCTATTCATAAATAAAAAGCAGGCCAGTTATGAGCTGAAAAAACTCATTTGTGGATGCAGAGCATCCATCCATAAGATGTTTTATCAGGAAGGAGTTGTTATTGTCATCCGTTGTGTTTGTTGAATGCCTGTAGGCATGTGTCTTCCCGTTCTGAGGAACAGAGAATATTTTTGTCTCTTTCTCTGGGATCAGGCCTATGAAAGCAATTTCTTTCGATTCATTTTGCTATCAAACGTAATATAACATCCTTTACACACAAACACACACACACACACACACACACACACACAGGGAGTGAGTCATTTTCATATTGTAATTGTGATTGCTGTAGCCCACACAGCTCAGTAATTGGCCCAATAGCCTGGCGCACCCTTCAGGGGGCTGCGCTGCTATTAGCACAGTGCTGCAAAAAGCATCTCTGAATATTACATGAAATCAATCAGCACCGGCAAGAATGGGGAGATTCACTGCAAGAAAACCACATGGAGAGTGAGAAAGGAGTCAGTGGCATTGTGTCTAAGAGAGCTTGCGCATGCACACACACACACACATACACACACACAGCAGAGCCAAACATTTGTTAACATACACACACACACACCAACACTCACACAGCAGAGCCAAGCATTTGTTACAGTAACAAACTCTCTCTCTCTCTCTCTCACACACACACACACACACACACACACACAGACACAAACACTTTAATGTTTCCCCACACACCACGCTCAAAAGAATAATCTCCCCCATTGTTCGCTTGTCACCATCTATCCTGTTGCACTCTTGTCATTTCAGCAGCTTTCTGCTTGTGCTCATTAGACCATGTCTGCCCAGCAGTAGCAGTAGCAGCAGCAGCAGCAGAGCACTGTACTCAGGCCAGGTGCGCTATGGGGCTGCCCTAGAGATCCAGCTCAGAGCACTGTACTCAGGCCAGGTGCGCTGTGGGGCTGCCCTAGAGATCCAGCTCTGCTCAGAGGCACGGGAAGGAGGACATGCAGTAGACTGAAAATGAGGCCTGTCTCGACGGGGAAGAAGTTCGCACATCATTACAGTTTAGGAGGAAAGCTTGTTATGTCCACAGTGCCTGTTACTGTTTGCATGTTCTGTATGTACCATGTATATATGGTCTGTATGTTTGTATGTGTGCACTGTGTGTTTGTATGGTAAGGGTATCCATACTGTTTTCTCCGGCTGTAGTCGATGACCCAGTCTTCCCAGGCTCTTGGAGTGCAGGTGGAAGCAAGCAGAGAATGCACTCACTCACACACACACACACACACACACACACACACTACCTTTTATGTATAAATGGGGTGCTGTCTTTACTGTCTAAAAAGGCATGGACAGCCCACCATACACACACGTACACACATAAACATACGCACACACATATCTCCCTGTCTGTCTGCTTGTACATAAGTGAGGTGCTATTTGTAGGGGGATGGAGATGAATAGCTTGACTAATAGGCACTGGCACCTCTGCCACAGTCAGTAGAGGGATTGAGACAAGACACACACCAGGCAGACACACACACACACACACACATACACTAGCCAATAGGCCTGTGTGTAGGACTGATATGCAATCACACACATATGAAACACACATACACTTGGATTTGAAAAACCTATCCAAAGACTGGTTTGGCAGATGTAATTGGCTAACATGAATGCCAGAGTGAGGTGAAATAACTGTGCTCAGTGATGACAAGTTAGTTGGTGTTATTGTAGCCAATCAGTGCTCTTCACATCCACACCACAATCTAAGTCTCTGCAAAGAGGTGCAATCTGGGCACAGCTATCTTTTGGCAAGACCATTAAGATAGCCTTTAGATGGCTTCAATGAAATAGGCTCAATGTTGCCACCTAGAGGTGATGTGACAAATTGCAGAGAGGTTCCTTTTACTCAATAGAAACAGTATAATGATCAGTCTTTTTCAGCTAGACACACAAAAGACTTTTATTACTAAACACAAAAACATTGTCTTGCAAGAGGTTTTGCAGAAAGGTTTTGCTGTCTTCATGTTGAAAGACAGCTGTATTTGAAAGAAATACATCTTTTGTCCTTAATGCATTAGGACATACAGCAACAACCTGCCCTAAAAGCACATGTGAACATATTTTTTAACATCCACGTAATAAACAGAGGTATTTCTTCGCAAATGGAGTAGGACAATCGACTCATTCAGCTGTCAGAACATCACAAGAACCCATCCCAAACTGCTTGGCCAGTGAGCTCACATGTTGTGTGTTTAATAAAACAAGCACAGACTCCACAGCCTGCTCGAAATCTACACTATTAAGTCTGGACACCAGGGACCCTCTCGGCTCCTGGCCCTGGCCAAGTGGTGCTGGTTATTGTTTGCTTTGCTCTGCTGATGGATTACTCTGGGAGACGCTGGCTGCAGCCTATCAGAGATGCACACCACTACCGTGGGCAGGGCAGACAACTCGTCTGCTCTGAGGGGGATAGAGGATTTATATAGGCCGCTGTCCCTAGTTATGATAAGACCTCACTGGCTTTGGCCGACCACTGAGTTAAGCGGAGGCTAGGGGTCCACCCAGGGAACACTTCATCATGTGTGGAGAGAAGTCACAGTGACCCAGACACACACATTCTCATACTATATAGTATGGTTGCCCTATTGGGGCAGATGTTTTGGCCACATGGCTGCCATATTCTACTGCAACACTAATGAATGAGGCACATATGTGCACATACATGTATAAACACACAGAGACAGAGAGGCACGTGTATAAATAACACATTAAGGAAGCTACCACATGTACATGACTGCAATGGCCTAAGGAATGATATATTGAGTGTGTACCACATACAGTTGCAAGATACTGTGCTGCTGTACTAATCTCTGTAGAGCATCTACTACTGGGATACTACAAATTGTTGACATTTCTGCAGAGATGTACATTCATAACAGATCTTGGACAATATTGTACTTTATTTAATAATGCATAATAAATATAAGCCTGAATATGCACAGTTCATCTAACATTATAATATATATTTACAGTATAGGCCCTCTATGCATGTTTACTAGTTTCAAAGTCATTTTGATGTTAAACTAACTTGTACCAGGGAAAATGAGGACATGATTGCATCTTTAAATGAGCTGTCATGCCAAGTCTGGCAAAGGCTCTGTTGGAGCCCCACCAGTACACCAAGTCATGTTTATTACCATGCTGTCAGTCAACTTGACTTATATTGCTCATTGCTATCTTTTTGTTTGTAAACAAACAGCGCTCGTGCAAATTTAAAATGTTAAATGTTAAAACGCTTTAATGACAGGGGGAGATCAGTGGTAAAAAAAAAAACCTTGAAACTGCATAGGAGGTCTTCAATGACATAAATCTGTAGATGATCTGTCCCTTGCAAACAGGACACATACATTGTTACTGTGACATGTATGTGTATGTGTAATGTGTATAATATGTCAGCATGTGCCTAAGCAAAATATAATAAACACTATGAAAATTGATAGGATAGGTTACAGTAGACAGGTGTAAATACTTATTACAGTGTACTGTACATCAGTGTAGAACAAAAGGATATTTAGTCCAAAAGGCAGAATCTTCAGTTTTCTTTGAAAAGAGCAGTGTAAATCCTCCGTCTGATTCAACCATGAGAACCAGCTCCATTTACCTCTATGAAGCAAAGTTCAAGAAGTGTTTGTGCACCCTGGATCCATAGTAGTACACCAATTGTCATGGACCCGCTCGTGTGTGTGTGTGTGTGTGTGTGTGTGTGTGTGTGTGTGTGTGTGTGTCTGTTAAGGGTGCATATTAGTCCATATCCATACCATTTACTTTTTTAATTCTTTTGTCCTTGTGGTATTCTTTGCTTTCCTTCCAGGTTGCCTTCTCCTGAAATAAGAGTCTCCTTAGTGACAGACCAACAGGGACATCAAGGACAATAGCATATAAACCATAAATGAAATATCCCCTTAAAGCCTGATAATGCAGGATAACAATGCAGGATTTTGCACCTTGCTGTGATGTATCAGTACATATCTACATATCAACTTAACTAAAAGTTAACTTGTATTTAGCAGACACTTTTATCCAGTGTGACACAGACTCACAATGTGGGGTTTGTGAACCAAACAACAGTTGTCAATGTTACTGCTGAGCCACCACATCCATTTTAAAGGAGACATAGAATGGAAAACTATGTTTGCCTTGTCTTGGTTGAATTAGGAGATGTGCATGGTGAAAGAGCTGTGATTTACTTGACCATGGTTGTGCCCTCCTTGAATTTGGCCACTACAACATGGGTGAATTAGAGCCTACATGTGATGTCAAATATCACAAATCAATTGCAGTTCAATTATGGTTGCCAAAGAGGGCGCCATTTAACCAAAACTATTCTATTTCAATACCCAGTCTAAATAAGGTTGTAATTGGGCTTGTAAAATTACACTTATTTTTGATAAACAAAAGTTTTGCACATTCTATTTAAGTTCATCAGAAAACATGCTCCAGTACTCCATTCATCCATTCTGGGTCACCTTATATAACTTTTAACAATTCCCAACAGTTTCAATAACATTGTTTCACCACCATCCTGGAAATTATTGTGATGGTATATAATGCACCTGTCCACATAACACCACACATCTCCACTACACATCCTTGCTTGAGTTCCTAAGCCAATGATTAGCCAGTGAATTCATCAGTAGAAATTGTGTCATGTTGCCAGAGCATGTAAAAAATATATTTTACATACGGTTAAAATGATCATATCTATCAAGACTTTGACTTCGATGTCTTCTCAAGCTCTCACTCTTCCTGCTTTATATACTGAAAAAGAAAAATCATTTACACTAGACTATATAATACTTTGCAGTATCTTACTGAATTTACCCTCTTGTAATTAAGCTCAGAGGATGAAAATAAACATACCTGGAAAGTCATGGGCAAAATCTAAACTTTACAGATCGTTCTTGAATTTGGAATCTTAGCTTTTGGTTCGCTCTTTTGGTTCTTATCAGAGTCACCAATGGACTCAACTGAATGACATTTTTTCCATTCCCATTGCATTTCTTCATGTTTCCCATCACTGTACACATTCTCTTCTTCTTTGATGGCTGGTTGCATACGGAGACATGGAAGCCACAATGGCCTCATTCAGGTTGATGATGATCTCTGTCTATACTAATCAAATGAGGCTCCTCCAGCCTTCTACCCTCTGCATCATGATCTGAGGCAGATGGCAGTCCATGCCACAAGACTTTCATTTCCACTTCTTCGTGAATAATCTCAGACTGTTCTTCAATTACAGACCCAGCTGTTTCAACAAGCATTCTGGTTGTTCATGCACAGCAGAATACTTATCAGCTTCTATCTTCATTTCATAGAGATCCTCTTGAGCTTCCATTATTGCACTGCCCTGTTTGTTTTTCTTTCTTTTGTTACTTTTCCTTTGCCTCTTCTCTTTAAGATCAGCCAACTGTATCTTGACCAACTCCAGGAGCCTCATGAACTCAATCTCTTTCTCATGTGTTTCAACATTCTCCTCTTGACCAGACAACTGAGATTCCATCTCCACAATTTGTGTTGATTGTTGTTTTAGATGGGCCTGGTTAAACGTTTAGTCTATGTCCGTTCCATCTTCTCCAGGAGGTCTCTCACTTGTGCTCCAATCACTGTGTTGATGTTATGCAAGGCATGGCACCTATGCTCACACTTCTCCACCAGGACTTGTAGGGCTTTGCCCTTACCTTCCAGATACTGCTCAATGCTCTTACGGCTCAGTAGGTGTGCCCTCGAATGGTGTGCAGAATGGTGTGCTGCCACATTCTCTTCTCAAATAGCCCTTGCAGTCTGTCGGCAGCCTTCTTGTTCCACTCAGCGTTGAGGCAGACTGGGAGGGTCAACAGGATGACATGAGGCCCTTCTAGTCTTCCATGTGCAGCACTCCTGCAGGCTCTCTCCAGGATACGGTGAGAAATTTCTGCTGGGGATTCTGGATCCCAGCCAGGGGTGTCAATCATTGTGACGTGCTTGCCAGCCAGCTCTCTGCTACTTCGGCTGATCTGCTCTGTGCTCTCGGCCACTGGGAAGGCATTGAACCCCAAGATGGTGTTTCCAGCAGAGCTCTTCCCATCCCATTCCTCACCCAGACTAATGAGTTTTAGTTCAGAGGCAGGGTTGTGGGATTGTGGAGACAACCTAAAATGCATACAATTATTAAGTATTTACAATTGTTTACAAATATTTACAACTGTAATTTAGATACTTAAATGCAAACGTTGGCTTCTTTTTTTTTTTTTTGAAAAATAAAAGATATTGAAATAAAACTGCAATCTCTCAAATTGTGAAAATTGTGACTATATTCTAAAAATACAGGCACTACTTGCTTTGTTAATATGCTCTAGCCATGTCTGTTCAAATTGTGCCACCGACCAATAATGTAAGGTGGCCCATTTCTTTTTAAACTGCTGAGTTTACATATTTAAATGTATACATATGCCATAGCAAGTAATGCTGGGAACCCTGAATGTATTTAGGTGAGGTCCATGATTCTGACATCACATTAAATGAGTGTCATATTTGCAAGTCAAATGTGATGTTGAAGTTTAAAGTTATATATATATATATATATAAAGTTATATATGTGTATATTAAAGTTGTGTGTGTATATATATATAGTCAGGCACAGACGAGACTAGACTGAACGTAATAAGCAAAAGGGTATTTATTTACAAAATAGGTGAACAGAAATCAACAAAAGCCAACGTCCGCTACAGATAACGGAGGGATGATTAATAACGATAAAGCTCAGAAGAAACGGGGTAGAAATAACACACAAAGGATCTCAAATACCAACACTGGTACAAACTATAACAAACAATGAACTAAGGAGATCAGTGATACTAACTAGAGAGTCCAGGAACGCAGGGGTAAGGTACTCGGAGTTCGTAGGAGAAGACAGGGAGCACGACTGACGCGGAATAAATCCAAGGCAGGATTGACGGGGCCAGACACCTGGGAATCAGGGAGACACACATATATAGTGTGGAGACCAGGTGATACCAATTAGTACTCAGGTGAAGGTGATCGTGCACAAGGAAGTGACTGCGAACGAGGAGATGAGCTGTGAGTTGGTGAGGCGGAGTGAGGGGGCGTGGTCGTGGCCAGATATAATTTATTTATTTTAGTTATGTTATTTTATTTATTATTTTCTTAAACAAACCAAGCTTTTTAAGAAAGCACATGCCTCAAAGCTCAATACCTTTCATGGAGAGACCACACCACGCACAACACCACAACAGCCAGAAGAGTAATCTCTACAACATTATAGCTGGCTATTATCTTCACCCTATGAAAGATAGATACAGTCATACATTACAGCAACTAATGTTCACAGGAACCGCTGTTGAAATCTAATGAGCATAGGGCATTTTGAGCAATTGCTATCTCTGGAACTTACTTTTGCTATATGTAAATAAATAAATATATATAGCCTACATATATACATACATATAGGCTAATGTAGGACATACAAGTTACAAAGCCTATATACATACATACATACATACATAGGCTTCTGTGGGCCATACAGGTTTCACATAAACCTTCAAACCCTGAATTAGTTTTCCTAATTCCCCAGTGTTCTGGTTCCTATTTCAGAGTTGATGAAGGCATCAAAGATTATATCATATAATTTTTTTTCACAACTCTGTCTCTAAAAAACACTTGCTTAGGCAGGATCACGCTGTTTGATTTTCAGCTCTCCACCACGTTCAGGCTGGTGATTCATAGGCCTGGGCCTGGACCTGGCCTTTAGCCAAACCTATCTGGCTATTACACTTTATCGAACAAGCTTTAATCGAATGGCTATTCTACATGAAGCAAATGATTACTACAATTATAGCTTTCTTGACACTGAAAAGAGGCAAATGTATGTTTAATTCCAGCTCTATTGTAAAGTACTTGGAAAGTCAGACGAACCCAAATGCAAAAATGCAAAATGCAAAAAACGCAAAAAAAATGCAAAAACACAGAACAGGAATCAAGGAACATAGAAATCGAGAAAAGCGACAGGTAACAATTCAAAAACTCGAAACTTACGACAGGTACACGGTCAGACAATCAGACAAGGGGTAATGGAGCGACTGGAGAATATATAGGGAGGAAAGCAATCTAACAAACAAGAGACAGGTGAGGTTCATTAAGGAAATCAAAGACATGAGGAGCGGGTGCAAAGCAGGGGAGGAAAAAGGGGCAGGGCAGAAAACCAAAACAAGAGCACATGGGTGAGATAAACAAGACACAAAGGTAGCAGTACATAGAAAGTCCAGTGGGTGGCCAGAGTAGCAGGAAGTAGGATCATGGCATCTATGTTAATTTCATGTCTAATTTCAGGTAGTATGCTGACTCACACGCAACAAAACTTTAAATACCAGTTTCTTTTACAAACATGCCTCTATACAACTGAGCTTCAAAACATCAAAGTATACCAAAGGCATCTGACTAATCAAATGTATTAATCAATGAATAGTACACAAAATTGACACTACTATGCACTTTGTGTCAGTAATATTCATTTATGCACATACTAAATCTTAAACTAAATACTAAGTTATACAACCTTGACATAAAGCCAAGCTCTAACATGGTTGCCCTTTTAGGTGTCAAAAACATGTCAGTTAAGGGACTGGTCAAGGCACTGGTAATTCTGCTTCTTGCTGCGGCAAAGTGCACTGGAGAACCTCAGCTGATGACTTTTACTTACATTTTGTGAGGTAAAACACACAAGACACTACAGAGAGAGGGTGTTGTTGTTATTATTATTTTATGATAACATATTTTATTGAATAGCATATTTATTAACAATAAAGTAACACTATGTAACATTTTGCCACTATTTAGTGGTGTCCCATTTATAAAACAATTCCTTTTGGTCCCTCTCAAAAATGCTTAATCTCATTGGATGGTCATGGGTCTCCATGACATTGTTCAAATAGGCCATCCGAACACAACACAAATTTTAATCATTTTTATAGCATATTGGGGGTTTTTATTCAACTTTGTTATACTTGTGTGGTTACAGTCAAAAATTACCTGACTATAAGAAAATTGATGGGTGAGACCACAGTACAATGTACAGACTTTTTTTTTTCAGGCACATGCAGTCTTACCTACAGATGGACAATATAAGTGTGTTAATGTTTACTTACTCAAACATAAACACACCCCTCACTCCCTATTTTTGTTTCCAGTGACAGCCTCCACCTAAAACCATTTCCGATAAAATCTCTCTCTCAATGAAATGCATAGCCTTTGTTCAGTGAGGCCGACAGGCTAGTACACCGATGTTTCGGATTTGTAATATTTAAGAGAGCATAAGTTGATGCAGAGGTCTATCACAAAATTTTATGACAATCATTGGTAATATATGTATTATCTCAAGTTAAAATGTGGTCATTTCTGACTTGTTGTAACCATGAAACAAACACAACAGAAAGGTTCATTTGGATGCAGTATAGTAGTAAGAAGGCTGGATAAAAACAAATGTGAGTCCCACCAGCAATCCAGGACATGCACTATGCAGGTCTGGGTTGAGGGTAGGAAACCACAACAAAATAAGAAAACATTGTTACAGCATGACATGCTAACTGAATTGCTATCAAATGCCAATAAGTATATAAAACATTTTTGGTAGGTTTTGCAAGCCCTTTAGGTAGCTAGTTCACTTGTTTGCACCATAGACCAAGATAATCGGTTTATGAGCATGTGCAATGTGCCGGGTATGTCGTTGCATTTTTTATTCCAGAGTTTTAGATACCATTGTCATGCCATAAAACACTTGTCTTTGTTGAATTCTTTGTTTTGTGTCATCCTCCATTTACAAATTTAACACAGCATATCAATACTGCTGTCAGGTTGGTCATTTCCCATGATCTTTACTTAACACCCTTCCATGATAATTAGCTCCCACTCTTAGCATTCCTTGTGTGTTTCTCACTGGCATGCTCTGGCACATCTTCAATCACAGATCATCCTTTTTTCATCCAGGAGATCAGTTGTGCTGGCGAGGCTTAGAGCATCTGAATAAAGAATGAGAATGAAGAGGTATTGTGCACAGAGACACTGACCCAGTGAGCCAATTTCACACTGCCCAGGTAATGTGGAGCAGTGGTGGTGGTGTGTGTGTGTGTGTGTGTGTGTGTGTGTGTGTGTGTATGTGTGTATGTATGGGTGTGTAGGAGGGAAGTAGCGGTGCCAAGCAGGAGGAGATAAACAGGCAAATGGCCTCATTATTTTTCTCTCTGTGGACTTAAACATATGAGTGCATCCTCCTCTGCATGCCTGTTCTCTCTGGCTGGCTCAAACGCATGCAATCAGCTCCCATTCATCTTCTCCTTGTGGCAGCTGGCTTTGTTCCCCCTCTCCCCCCCAAAAAAATACAAAAACATAAACACATCTCCAAACTGGAATCTTTGCAGAAAAAAGAAAGTGGGTTTAAATTCAGTTTGTTTTAATGATTTATGATTTTTGGTCTTAAAGTAGTTTTTGGGATTGTTCAGTTTTAGAGTTTAACTTTCCTGAAGTGAAACCATCTTGATGCTGTGCCTTTGATGTTGGTTCAAGCACTGATAACTTCAAGTTGTAAATATCAGAGATAACCAGTTGACAGTCTGCCTCTTGCTCATGGCTGAAATATTAGTGGTCTCTAGTTCCACACCCAAAGTTCCCCCTAGGTGGGACACATATTTCCACAACCATGATGGAGATTATACCATCTTATACCAACATAAAATGAGGCCCCGAGATCCCGGCCATCTCCAGCATCTTCCCTTTATATGACACATTTTATTCACCCATAAAAGGCTCATGTTTCATCCTGGTAATCTGCATCCTAATGGCCTATCACGTCCATTAAGCCATCATAACTCATTTCCTCCGTCTCGGTAATATGGAATTAATGGCGTATTGTAATGAAAGGTTTTACTTCTGCCTAAAGCACAGCGGCCATTCTCTGAGCATGTATAGATTTCGCTTTCTCTTTCATATGTATGATTGCCTGTCTTTGAGTAATGCATGTATCTTGTGTGTGTGAGTGTGTGTGTGTGTGTGTGTGTGTGTGTGTGATACTTTTGCTACTATCATGTTGTCCCATGTTTGTTGGAACTAGGGGTGGGAAACAAGAATCGAGTAGAACCGAGAATCAAATGCTTCAATTCACTGGAATTGTATCCCTCGGACATGATCAATTCCTCTTATCAATGCCGGCATGTTTTTCAGACCCATAGTCAATGGAACAGTTCTACAGGTTCCCCCATTCGAATAAACTGCTATGGTCACCTTAGCTATATTACAGGCCTATGTGCTAATACTGCAAATCTGTGTAAAATACCTTCTAAGCAGTGAAGAATTGATAAGAGAATTGATAAAGAATTGGACCGATAAGCAGAATCGCCAATGACATTCAATCAATTCCCTCCCCTAGCTCCAACATTAGTAGGCAACAAACTACCTCTCTCTCTCTCACACAGACACACACACACATACACAGAGTGCACTCTGTTTCCACCTGCAGTCTCACCTCCCTCAACCAGCATATATTATTTGGGAAGGGACAAATAAAGGGGTTTGGAAAGAAGAAATAATAAAAAAGAAAGAACAAATGTATTAAGGATGGAAAGAAAGTGAGAGGCAGAGAGAGAAAAATAGAGAGAGAGCGCCCACACGGGCAGCAGAAGGCAGGGTAATCTGTTTGGCATGTACAGCAACACAAAATAGTGGTGCCAAGAGCGGAGTACAGCAGAATCCAATTCAAAACCCAGACACAAAGCTGACCAAGACCCCCACTAACCCCAAAATAAAACATAATTTCAGGGCAGACGTCGGGGAAAGAAAGCAGGAGGCCCCCCGAGATTGTTCCAGGCATCAAAGAACACACAAGCCCAGACAACCAGTGCTAGCATACACCTGCCAGGCTGCATGGTCGATCCGGCTAGAGCCCCATAGTCAGGGTCCAGAAGGACAGTTGAGATACTGGAGGCAAGGTTGTATTTATATCCCCCCTTTATTTACAGCCCTCGGCAGCATCCCCCTAAAGAGTTTCCCATCCTGGGCATCAATCCTGGGTCTCTGGGCGCCTCTCTGGCTTGGAGCAGTGGAGGTGGTGGTGATGGAGACTGGCAGGCTGCTTTTAGCATCTCTTAGCGGAGGACAAACAGCCCGCCTAGCGCTGAGCTGAAATCACCCAAGACAGCATTTCTCTCAGGTCAGACATTATACTGCAGGGCCTTTACACACACACACACACACACACACACACACATACACAGTTTGTGCATAGTCTGTAAGTGTGAGGGAGTGTATCTATGTCTGTATGTGTGCATACAGACTGCACACACTACTGCACACATGGCTGTCTTAATGGAAAAGAAGCATTTTGAATAATTCATGAGTGTGAGTAAGATACATCACTTTGTGTATAAATAAAAATAAGGATAAACAAAAACCCCCGCACAAGCACAAACACAAACACACACACACACACACACACACAACTGAATGCACAGAGATACACAAACACACACACAGACAGACAGTGTTTACAGAATACATCACAAGGTCCACCTGAATAATTACTGACGATGTGCAGGACCCAGCCAGCCAGTCAACTACTTTTGATTTGCAAACTGCTGCTCTCCTGTCACACACACACACACACACACACACACACACACACACACACACACACACACACATTTACACAGCACAGACATATGCACTAATTACACCGGCAGATGACACATACACACACACACACACACACACACACACACACACACACACACACACACACACACACTGCAATAACAATAACTGACACAATTCAAAAAGGTTCTTGCATCATCCACTCAACACACACTCACACAAACAAAAACATTATAATTCTAAACACAATACACACAAATATTCTTTTTCAGTTCAATTCTGCTATGTTTTTATTGGACCAGTAACTAATCATTGAAATAGTGTCAAGGTAAGTCTACAGTGACAAGGAGCGATGCCTGAGGATGTAGAAAGGGAAGGGCTGAAAGGAAAGAAGGAATGAGATGGTTAGAAGCTGGAAGAGTTGGATGCACATCAAGATATGCATTAGCACACATGTGACGAAGTATATACCCTATATAATACATTTCCATCAAACAGCATCATTCAAGTTTCATAGTGGATAGAGAGCCAGCAAAAACTCTACTACAAGGATTTTTATCTTCACCAACATCAATAGTAAGTGCAAATTTGCCTTTTTATGAGCTTATACTATGCATAAATTAGTGGGGGGGGGGGGTGCAGTTTTGAAAAAAAGAGACGGAGTCTAAGAAAAGAAGAGAGACAGTCTAGTCAACAGAATATCACTCCAATACACACACACTCAAAATAGACATGTATATGCCAGCCTCTAAATGATGCACAGTGTAATTATTTAAACACTGGTCAATGTCATTGAACTTGGGCATGCTGCAGGCCATACAAGATAAGGGGTGAGAGGGAAGGGTATGGGAGGATGAGAAGGCCATTATGAGGAGTACTTGGGTATGAGGGAGAGAGAGAGAGCTAGAAGGAGAGATTACCAACTGTGGTGTTATTGGATGTTCACTGTGGCAATAGAATTTTATTACCACTCTCAGTACTGTTATATTGGACTCCTTTTACCCCCCTTAGAGAAACAAACCTTCATACCAAGGCAAGAAGACCCACATACATGAAGACCTTTATTGGGACAGCACGTTACAAGCTACGCCTAGGGAGGAGTCATACAGTGTGTCTGTCAACAAATACTGACTCACACACACACGCATAAACACATATAAACACACACACACGCATCCATCAATGGGTGAATAATTCTTCTAACCCATGCTTTCCGTCACTTGGCCATCGTCAGAACTGTAACTTTGCTTCTGTGTGGTAGGGAGAGTAAAAATAGGGTAGAAAAAGGTTTGATGTTGGGGGTGGGGGGGGCAAACAATAAACTGAGATTGCTGCTTTCCTCAGGAAAGCCCAGCTCGATTAACACCCCTGAGGTGTGTGCTATATGGAATATACACCTCAAATGCTAATGTGGGCTTGATGCGTTCAGGAAAATCCTGCAGATCTTGGCTACAAGCAGAATCCAATATTAAAGCGGGACTGTGGGTGGGTGTGGGATGGGGGGATGTGGGATGCAAGCGTTAGAGTGAGCCACTCACCTCTCTTCGGGAGCATTAGATTGAGTTCCGGAATGATGGAGACCTTATGAGGAACCTGGAGGAAACACATAGAGAGGAGAGGAGGAGGAAGAGAATGTGAAGAGGAGAGGAGAGAGCTCTTTTTGCATTCTTTGTGTGTCCGCAGAGTAGCCCTGGGGAAGGTTCGCCAATCCCATTGTCTAATGTAGCACGTCAAATTCAACCTCAGTAATGCAAGCTAAGCAGAAAGCACTGATCCCACAACTCATTTCTCTTCTCCCTCAATGTCATTTGGGGGAGAGTCGTGTGAAAAAAAGTAATGATTCTCCCCCCTGCCTTCCCTGGTTCTTTCCTTTTTTTCCAAACTGTCTTTATTTTTAGAAACCAATGTTGTATTGCAGCTCCATGGACCCTGAATGTTAGAATGTGTG
The DNA here is from genome assembly GCA_027481765.1 of Tenualosa thibaudeaui. NCBI lineage: Eukaryota > Metazoa > Chordata > Actinopteri > Clupeiformes > Clupeidae > Tenualosa > Tenualosa thibaudeaui. Next base: position 20,226,621 of record JAIFZK010000008.1, on the reverse strand, counting down.
TATTTCACTGAAAGTCAACAGAGAGAATGAGCAGAGCTGAACACAAGACGCAGTGACAAGTGAGTGTGATGTTTTAGAGTGGATGATCAACAGTCACACATTTCTTTTTATTCTACGTCAAATATCACTCTATAATGAGCTGTAGTTAGCACAACATGCAGTTCCACTTAAGATGTGAGATCTAAATGGTGATCTGAAAAGAGGCAGGCCTAATTGGAGAGTGCTTTAGCAATGGAAGCCGATAATAGGGTATGAGGTAAGAGCATAAAATTAAAGATATGGATACTGTGCTATTGTTAATATTATTGCTATCAGTGATGCAATAATAGCGAAATAATATTGTAAGAGTGTGAACAGGCCTAATCCCTATTTGTCCATTGAGCTGCTTTCATAAAGTAGCTTTTTAACCACATTGCTTTGGTCTCTGAATCAGTAGTTAGGCAGACTTGGTCAATATGGATTGGTTGGTGAATGAAAGGATCCACCTCTTTATTATGACGTAATGACAAGCAGGGTTCCATCAGAAATGCTACAGATGGTCCTGTCATAAGACCCTACCCCCTCATCATAGTACCCACACTGCAAAACCTTCCTTCTTCCTAAAACCTCTGCACCCAGCTCTACACTGACGACGTCTTCCTTTGATGCTGGATTGGGCATTCAAAGAAATCTGACAGGCCTGTTAAGTTATAACCCCTGCTAAAGAAAGGATCATGGGCGGTCACGTCTGAAGAGATTCCAGGATGACTCCCCATCAAAAGGATCGGCTTTTTTTCTGGAGGATTTGGCTGCCAAAGCTGCCAATATTGACTTGTGTCTAAGCATGGCTTGCACAGAGGCCAAACCACCAAAGAGAATCAACTTCTAAGCAAGAAGAAGGGAATGAAAAGGCTGTTTACAGAGAGAGAAAGAGAGAGAGAGAGAGGGACAGAGCGAATGAAAGCATGGTATATCAGTCTAAGCACTAATGACAAACAGACACCAAGACAACTTCATTCCTAATTTCACTGCACTTTGTGTAACACCAATTCCTATAGCAATAAGGCAAAAAAGAAGGAGAAGTTGAAGTTGAACTTTAACCTATAAGAACGCTGCCGTCACCCTCTTTTCCCCCTGAAGGATGACATCCCTCACGACATTTGGGGTGTTATCAAAAGGGCAGCCGGAAAGGGAAAAAAAGAAGAGGAAGGTTTTCCATCCTTCTTATTTCCTGCTCCTAGTCCTGCAGGGACTGGCGGATTATTACTACGGCTAAAAATGGACGTGGCCTCATATTGCACGACCCCAATAGCAATGCACGCTAAAATGATGAGAATGGGAAAGGCAAGGGCCTAGTGGGAGACCCTATCGAAAGGATATGAAAAGGCGTGGGTGCTTTTTTTTGTGGGTCAGGCCACAGACGCTATTTTCCCCATCGTTTATAATTGCTGAGCTCGATCCTTAAGTCGATTGCCTCTATTCATTCGAAAATGTTGTTCCATGGATAACTGTGGCTGCTTCACCCAGGATTATAGAGAGCTGTGTTAAAGTCTGTATGGGGTTGGGAGAAGACGGTTAAAGAGGAGAGGGGGGTCTACTCCCTGACTCTCTCCTTAACACATCTGATTGTGCGCTCACTAATCTACAGTCACAGTAGGCCCTCTATTACCATCGCACCGCAGGACATAGAAAGGAGAAATTCACATGGTTGGAGAGCGTGGCGTGAAGGGCAGGGCTGTTCTTAAGAGTTTCTAGCCATTCAGTGGTTGACGGTGGGGAAGAGGGTAAGGTGAGTAGGTGGTGATGGTGTGAGGCAGTCTCACTTTTACGTTCAAAAATTAATTGCTTTTTTTTTTTTTAAAGGGGTCCAGGCCGATTCAAAAGGTTCGCCTGAAAGAGATGAACAGGAAAGATTATCGCTTTTTTGGGGGGAGTTGGTTCATCTCTGGGACGCACCCCCATTCCAATTTCATGGAACTGAGCTAGAGAGCTGCTAGACAAAGAGACTGACCAGGTCAAGACTCTATCACATTGGCCTTAATGATGTGTCTAGCCCTCAAAGCCAAGGCTCTTTTAAAAGTCAAATCGCTTCAGGAGACATTGTGTTTCTCTCTGTGTGAGATGTGATGATTCGACTGGTTTTGGAACAGGGGATATCTGAACGTAGATACAGGTTTTTTTTTCTTAGATAAATTATGCTATTCTCTGTAGCTGAATGAGACCCAAAAAAGCAGGAGGAGGGTTAGGAAAAAGCCAAGGAAATTGAGACTTTTATATCAAACACATAATGAGGTTCCCATTGCCTTTCCAAACGGTTCATTACCTTACCTTTCATTTCCATGAGAAAGACATAGCTGGGTGGGAATGTCAAAGTTTCTCACCGTAGACTGAAAGGAGGGACCAGGGGAGAACCACAGGTCTATGTGGGCCCTTCTCTCCATCTCTCCTTCAAGTTCTTTTCAACCTTAGTTCTCCCTCTCCTCCACACACATACACACACAGCTGTCATTAGCCAAGCCAGCACCAAAACTATCCACCTCATTAAGTACTCTTTTAAAAAAAGCACGAGAGAGAGAGATTTGAGTGAACAAGCACCGGCTGCCTCCCAACAGGCACCACCTCGAGCAATAAACGTCTCATTTGCATAAATTTGCGTGTGGCGGAGCACTGGCTGCCTGTGCTATGCTCCCGCTGTGCGTGGTCAACGCTCACTTCCGTCCCCATCCATGAACATCACCATCTGTCAGAAATGGCTGATCTGTATCTTTCTGTATGTGTGCATGTAAGTGTGTGTGTGTGTGTGTGTGTGTGTGTGTGTGTGTGTGTGTGTGTGTGTGTGTGTGTGTGTGCATTGATTTTTACATTGCACTCACGCCTAGAGCCCTTCTTGGCTGGTAATTATAAATTAGATATAGTGGAGACTTATTGGCCTCATCCATCCCTGAGTCCAGAATGGTATGGGAGAATTACTAGTACATTATATTCACCATAGGTTGGGAAAATGTCACTTGTTCGTCAAGGATCCTGTCCATCCCCTCACTTCAAGAGCTAAATTCTGCACTTACATTCACCTTATGCTAATCCAAAGCAAGGTGACCGTTCCCTTTTAATGCCAGACTCACACACAATGGAGCACTTTACGAGGACTGCAGTGAAGTCTCTCTTTCAGGCCATTGTGGTAGAGGTAAGAGGCCTTTCACAACTCTGCAGAGGCATCCATGGTGCTGACTGACTATTGTGAAATCAGTCAATTAATCAACTAAGCTAATGTGTTCACTGAGTGGCACACAGCCAAGGGAGAATGATTATTCTGCCAAACTGTAACTCTGTTGATGCCAACCTCAGGAAAGATTAGAGGTTGATTAATTTAACTGAAACAGACTTAACCAGTTTTTGGAGATTTCATTCAGGCTTTGTGTATTTTTAGAGCTTAAAGCAGGGGCAACCAATTTCTCTTTTGTCTGAGATGAGCAAAGTGGAGCAGTTTCAACATCTAGTATTTATTCACGTTACTCTCTCACTCTCTCTCATACACACACAGAGAGACAGAGAGAGAGAGCACAGCACAGCTAAGAGACGGGTACAAGCAATGACAACACATGATGAGGGAAATTGGATTCGTTGCTACGGCTGTGAGCAATTCCAACATCTTAATGCAGCCCCTCAGCTGTGTCCTGTCAGCCGTACCCATGCTGGACTGGAACAGAGGAGCAACTGCACCTCTCACTGGTCAATTCTGTAATAACAAATCCCCACAAAGCAGTGGAGCAATTTGCCAATATGAAACTGACCTGCTTTGCCAAATATTAGATTAAATATTAATAGTGTTTATATAGTAATATAAACAGTGTTTATTTATGTTTTGTTTGTTGTTTGTTTGTTTTTTCACTTCAGGCATTTCTTTATATTCATATATCACTACAGCAGAAAATATATTTATATTTTGGAATGAATGGAATAGGTCATGTCCTCTGCTGGTATGACTAACATGTGAGGGCATGTCATTTTGGTGCAGACTACAAAGGCCTCCTAGACAGACTGAGAAACGTCCTTGGCAGGGTCAACAAACCCCCACCATTGCACAAACCCCTACCTTTGCTCTCTCTCTCTCTCTTCCTCTCTCTCTCTCTCTCTGTGTCTCA
>JAIFZK010000008.1:20172500-20217500 GCA_027481765.1 Tenualosa thibaudeaui | reverse complement strand
TACACATGAGGATGTCATAAAAATGGGGTGATGATATGATGCAAGCTGGGTGATACACATGTTTAAAATGAAGACAAGGATGACAATAGAGACGGCACAAAATGGCGGTGAAGCAGCAGACCACCTCAAAAACATCAATTAAAATTATCAATTAAAAAAAACTCAAACCAGTCAAAGATTATAAAATGACATGACAAAGGAAAAGAAGTCTCAAGATTTTGCTTCGCAAATTAAAATCATGTTTTCCTCAGGTAATATCCTCTGGATATTTCCCATCAAAGTGTTGAGATCTTTTTTGTCTTTCCGTGACTATTGCAGATTCTTTTTATTCTAATACCTCTAGCTGCCTAAAATGGCCTTTAAAAACAATTTCAAATAATTAAAAAAATACTTTTGTGAAAAAAAATAATAGTTTTGAACTGCATGTTATATTCATACATACACAAGCATATTATAGGTAAAGGCCATGAATCATTAATAGGAAGAATTGTAGAGAAACTGTTGATGACTAAAAGTAAAAGGAGATTGTTGTTAGCATACATATTAAAGTTTTTTTTTCTGGGAAAAGACACATGCACAGGGATGAGAATTTTATAAACAGACATGACAATGAAAATAGAATCAACATTTTTTTTCCCTTAACAGAGAACATAGAAGTATTGAACTTGAATAGACATCAAAGTGCTAGATGGGGTATAGTATATCCGTGGCCGTCAAACAAAACTAAAATCATGTCTCATTATGTTGGAGGTGCTTAATTAAAGAGGTTATAATTCATATTTGTCAAACCAAATAAGATGGCTACATTTTTCTGGTGTTTATCACTGGGAAGAGCTCAGCAGTGAACAGTAATGTACATTTCAATTAAAACTATTAGTTTTGTATTGGTCTGCCAAAGTGGTTTCCAATTGAATCCCCCTTTATAAAAGGTAATAATAATAGCAAGCATACTGCAGGAGAGAGCATTCTTCGACACACAAGTGGGAGACTTCCATATCCTCAAATACATGAAGACAATAGTATACAACAGGTTAAAATGTCTGTCCTACCATACTGCAAGACTAAATTACCTTTTTTCTCATTTTTGCTTTCTCTTTTCTTCCATCTTTCTTTCTGTATGTCTTTCTTTCATTCTTTCTTTCTTTCTTCTTTTCACTCATGTTTCACTTCAGTTGTCATTGCAACACTTTATTCCTACACACAAACAAAATGACACCTCACTATGACCAGACAGACACAGAGAATTAATCGTATGCCTGAATGGAGAACAGGAGTGTCCCATAGTCTGTTAGACTTTGCATATCCATTTACCACCTTAACCATCCACTTAATAGAATACACATTCTTCACAAAAGATTAAAACAGTTGCAAGCATGTTCTAGATTAAACCTTCTGTGCACCACCGTCCAGCTGAGTTGTGGTTATACTGTGACTACACAGAGGTGACTAGTGAACCCTGTCACACTGCTGCTCTGACATAGGGTGCCTGATCAGCTGTTTATCTTTATCTTTGACACAATCACACACACACTCACACACACACACACACACACAAACACGCACACACACACACACACACACACACACACACACACACACACACACACACACACACACACACACAGACACATACAATGGCAGTACTTGCTGGATCGTGAACAAATACAGGCCCAATGCCAGGCATTCTGATACAGAAGCAAACATGACACAAACATGACATGATGTAGCGTCTTGAGGCCATTGATTTGTTTCACTGTGGGCAGACAAAGCAGCCTCAAATCATCAATCCGAATCTGAATCAGAATCTGAAGAATCTGTTGTCTACTTCCCACACTGTAAAGACACGTACAGATAATGGCTACAAGACAGCGAGTGCTGTCAGTCATGTTTACTTCATGACCAGAAGCTCTGGATAGGCATTTTGAGCAGCTTCAGAATTCAATTGCAATTTCAGTACATGTTCCAGCCCTCAGTGGTGGCACAGGTGTATGAGGGCCTACTGATAGCAGCCATAAGAATCACTCACTCCTCTCGGCCAACATCTCACACTGACATTCACTTCATCAGCCAGCTAGGCTGTGTGTGGGGTTTGCACTATTTCACTGGGCTTTTCAAAGTACAGAAGCTATAGGCACACATCCCGTGTATTAAATGCAATAATGAATTGCTCAATCGCCAAGGGAACATTACAGCTACATTTTACATCACAATATATATTACAGCATTCCATGTTAATGGCAGTGAGCCAGAAACCATGCAGTTTAGCAATCTATTTGTCCCAGTGGAGTTTGGTGGCAGTGAGATATTTGTGGCAGTGAGTATGCAAGGCATGGTATTCAGTATACTGAAATGTGACAGTGGTCATGTAAAGCCTGGTAAACACAGGCATGCTGAAATTCATTAGTAGACCTATTTGTACAATCTTGCTACCTAACAAGGACATCACTTTTGTGAGCCTAGTATGCGCTACCTGTGTTGAGTTACACTTAAAATATTATAAACTAGATACAGACTGATAAATAAGCAAGCATATAAATCCTTTTCTCCTTTTTTTTTCGCTGAATCTGCCAACCAGTCATCAGCCAAACATTCCTTCTTGAGCACAGACTAAATGTTTGTGTAAGTGAGAATGTCCAGCACTCTTATAAATAATTGAAAAAGCATTCAATGAATTACAGGAGCGGAGGGAAAATGAAAGATCTTACAAAGCACACAAGAATTCAACTCCATAGGACAGCTGCCCACGCTGCCCGCACGAGATGTGAAGAGGTACAGCCCTCTTGTAATGAGCATTAATCTGTGCTTGACAAACGGGGTAAGAAGGGATTCTGTCTCAAGCTTCATGGGCACTGCGACTTTACAGGGGGACAGATGGGGTGAGGGGGGTTGGAGGTGGCGGCTGTGTGTGTGTGTGTGGGGGGGGGGTCTCATCCCATTTCCGCTGCTCGGAAGCACACCCTCCATGTGGTCTACTGTGTTTGTGTGTCTGTGTGTGTGTGTGGAGGGATCAATGTTCCCTACCCACAGAGAGGAAGCACTAGTGGACAGGGTGGGTAGATTGGGTTTCTCTGCAGCCCATCCCTCTGTGTATATGTGTGCGTGGAGGGGGGAGGGGGGGCAATGAGAAACAGTGCACCTGCCTAATATCCACTTCACACACACCTGTCTGCCCTTTAAAGCATGCCAGACCATCACGGATAACCCCATCTTACAACACACACACACCACTGCAATACCAAATCCTTTGGCTGGCATATTTTCCTGTGCCTTTTTTTCTACCACTCAATGCAGGTCATTATAACATATTCTTGTGTGGCCTATCCACTAAATACACTTACATATAAATAGGCCAACACCTGGCTGAAGGGGCTAGTACTCTCTATAACAATGAAAAGGGGAAACACAAACTTTCACACACTCTCTTTTTCTGTTTCCCTCCCTCTCTCTCTCTCTCTCACACACACACACACACACACACACACAGTCACTTGCATAGTTACCTCCAGGCTTGACTTCACATCACTCAGCACAGCACACTTATGGACACTCTCCACTCGTGTTTCGTCATGTATCTTGGGTCCAAGCACAAAGTATCAGAACACTACACACACAGTGACATCACTCAGTCAAAATCCACAAATGCATTTTCTTTTTGAAATCTACAATAAAAACAGATAGAAAGAAACAACAACAAAAAACAAAATACATTCGGCGTGCTAGAAAGTCAAACCCACCACCTCCAATGTTGCAGCAGATCTTTGATCTTAATTCTTTAAATCACACACACACACACACACACACATTTATACATGCATATACATACATACATATGTATGTACATATATACTGTACATATATCGGAAAAGCAAAAGGCTGATACTTTTAATGAAAGACGGTCAACATCTGATCCGTTTACAAAAACCAACAACATCGCTCTGTCTATCCTTTCTTTCCAACAGCATCAGCGAAGGTCAGTAAAGAAATCAAAGAGGAAAGAATAAAAAGAGACAGATGAGAAAGAAAAAGAGAGAAGCTAATTTTTTTTTTCTGAGGAGCCGCATGCAGAAATAACATATTGTCTTAAACATGCACGCACGGGATAAAGGAGCTATATACATTCACGCCATACTGTTTCCATCTTTTTTCAAATTTTTTCATATATTTTTCTTACTTTTCTTATTTACGTATCAGTTTTTTCTTACCATTTGTAACACAGTTATCACAGACTCATGCTTTTTAAAAGAACTTTAAAAAAAATTGAAAAAGAAAAAAATGTTTGAAAATTGCGGTCTACATGTGTCTTGGGTTCATTTCAGTTCAAAAGTCCTTTATACCCCTTTCTCCATCAGTATTCCATTAATGTTAAATGTTGAGTCCGCTTGTGAGTGCTGTGTTGTGATGTTGTCTAGTCTTGGATCTTGATTTAGCACACACACACATGTATACCAACGTGGTTGTGCATCTATGTATGTATTTGCCTTTAGCACAGTTGCTAGCCTTCGTTTTTCTTTCCCGTCCCATTTTAAGGAACACATTGTGTGACAGATAGAGTAGACAGATACAGAGACAGATACATTGAAGATGTCCATGGAGATGGCTGTCTGCGGGACGCTCAGTCGCTCGCTACGTTGTTGAGGGACAGCCCCGGCTCCAGTGGAAAAACATGTTTGAAGAACTGAGCTGACCTTTGAAGAGGTCACCAAGAAGAAGAGAAGTGAAGTCAAGGATGAAAAGCCATAGATGAAGAGTGGAGTCCCCTCCCCCTCTCCTCCCTCTGTCCATCACTTCTGGGTGAAGAGGGCTCCGATGGTGACGCCGGCAGCGCCCAAAGCTGCCATTCCTAACACCGTCTTCAGGTAAGGCCAAGATGGAGGCACTCCACCCTGAGGCTGTCCATACAACTCAACAAATGCATCCTAGAGAGGGAGAAAAGGAGAGAGAGAGAGAGAGAGCACAAAGTGAGTTTACCCGACAATACAACTTTTCAACACTTGGATATGAATTTGAATTTGTAGAGAGACGGAGAAACAGAAAGAGATTTGTCACAAAAAAGAGAGTTTGGTACAAAAAATACTCATAAACACAGACACCAAGACAGAATATATTCATTAGGAGGCTGTGATGCTTCAGTGTTTAGAGATTATTCATTTGAGCATTTTGGATACCAATCAAGTGAGCCCACACACCAGTGCTGTTTAATACATCTGCAGAATTTGGATCTGTTTTGCCCATACCAGCTCAACACGAGAGGATTCAAGTTTCAAGCCAGAGAGGGGGTTTACACACACATACACAGTGGGCTCTGACAGAACAGACACTTGCATGTGTGAGTGCAGCTCCCAAAAGATCAGGAGATTGGTCACAGACACACACACACACACACACATCCATGCCTGTTGTACTGAGTGAGGAGAGTAAAAGCAAGAGCGACTTTAAGACCATGTAAAAAAGGCCCCTTGGTTTGGGAATGAGGAGAGCGAGAGAGTGAGAGAGTGAAAGAAAGAGAGTAAGAGAGCGAGAGAGGGGGAGGGGGAGAGAGGTGGATGAGGCAACACTGCCAATGCCTCCTTAGTCTCCTCCTACACACTCTTAAGCCTCTGTCTCTTTCAGCTTCTCAATCTGAGCTGCTGTAAACACCCCATCCAACAAGCCTTTTTCCTGCCCACAACTGTCACACTCATACTGCCTCTCCCTGTATAACCCCCCCCACACACACACACACACACAGACACACACATACACAAACCTCTCTTACTCTCTCCCTCTATATAACACCCCCCACACACATACACACACACACACCTCTCTATCTCCCTCTTTCTTTTCTTTATCACTCTCTTGACTATCCATGCCTCCCTCCACTCCCACGGTCACGGGCCCAAGTCTCGTATGCAGAATTTCTCATCGCCTCCATCCTTGTTTCATCCGCACACTTTTTCAAGATCCCCTATCATGGCATCTAACCCCCCGCCCGCTCCCCCCAAAAAACAAACACAAAACCAAAAAAGTACATAGGCAACCATCACCCAAATGCTAAAGCTGGTGTGATGAATGTGTACTTTTCCAAACGCAGTAAGCAGGAAACCAGATCCGTTTTTTCCTCTCTATTTACAACAGCATTGTCGAACAAGGTGATGATCTGGGGATTTCCCTCACAAGGGAACATTCCTGTTTGGCTGTGCCCTGTGTGTGAGTAGAGAGAGAGAGAGAGAAAGAGAGAGAGAGACTCTTTGCTGCAGCATGTTCCGTTCTGATGCAATGATATGGCGAGGATGTAAAGTCCCGACTCAGCCCTTTAGAGAGCTAAACATGGCAACATGTCCGCCAGGGTGCTGTGGGGCTGACCGGGATTCTAGTTAAGGAAATGCAGGCTAAAGCAAATTATTAGGTGGTGCGTCTGTGTGTGTATGCGTGTGTGTGTGTGTGTGTGTGTGTGTGTGTGTGTGTGTGTGTGTGTGTGTGTGTGTGTATATATGTTTGAGTGTGCACACATGGGAGTTGTGATGGGTAAAGGGTGTTACTTTTATTTCCTGCCCCAGAGCTGTTGATCCCAAATACAGTGTTTGTGTGTGTGTGTGTGTGTGTATGAGTGTGTGTGTGTGTGTGTTTTTATGCACATTCCCCAAAAATGTTAATAGTGGGGTTAATAGTCACAGTGTCTGGCAGTGTGCTGGCTGTTGTTGGTGTGGCTTGATTGGCACTGGTACCAGGACAACACCCACAGGCAGCCCCAGCCCAGCCCAGCACAGCACAGCAAAGCACAGCACAGCACAGCACAGCACAGCACAGCCCAGCCCAGCCCAGCCCAGTTCAGCTGTGGGGCACTGAGAGTGCACCAGCCCAGGTCCCTCACACATCCCACTGTTTGAATTACATTAGCACCACCCTACCAGCACCTCTTCCCTACAGGCACAGCAGATTGTGTGTGTGTGTGTGTGTGTGTGTGTGTGTGTGTGTGTGTGTGTGTGTGTTTGGGGGGGTCCAGAGGACTGGCTGAGAACAACAAGGGGGGAGGGCAAAGAGATGGAACAGAGAGAGATGGTGGAAAAGAAATAGAGAGATACAGAGAGAGAGTGCTGAGAGGAGGGGAGAAAGAGATAGCTGAAAGAGGAAGATGAAGAGAGAGAGAGAGATAGAGATAGAGAGAGACAGAGATGAGCTTCCTGAGCCTGGAGGATGTTCCGGAACATGCTGTGAGGAGGCTGGAGTGCAAGTAGAACAGATCAAAACCACTGTGAGTGAACCAGACACTAGAGAGAGAGAGAGAGAAAGAGAGAGAGAGAGAGCACAGGTGAAAAAAGAGAGACAGGATGAATAGTGTGTAGGTGCACCGATCTCTCTCGCTCTCTTTTTCCATCACTCTATCTTTCTTCCTCTCTTTCTCCAGTGCTCTCTCTCTCTCCCTTGTGCTTCAGCGCTCGCTTAAAACCCCTGTAGTCCCATGTGCTGATGCAATATTCATCCACAAGCTGCTGGAGACTGAGACTGTTTGAACAACATCACCTCCTCTCTCTCTCTCTCTCTCTCTCTCTCTCTTTCTCTCTTCCTCTCTCTCTCTCTCAGTGTTAAAAAAAAACACGGGGCAATCCATCATCTGACAGCGCGTTTAACTTTGTATACCAGTAGCTGCGGCTTTGGTGTAAAATTTAGCGCCAGTCAAGTGCATGTCAAGTGAGCTGCCAGTGGTACCATTGCAGAAACGCTGCTTGCAAATGACTCATGTTTTGCTATGATGTCAGTATGGTGTTTGCCTGATGCAGTCAGTGAACAGAGGCGACCATGTGTTATAAACATGTTATAACAAAGATTTTTTTTTTCTGATTCAATACTCAAAGTACATGTTGAATCATTCTGAGATGAAAAGAGACCAAACAAAGCAGAGAGAATCAATCTGAACTGAGTTTCTGTGTCTTGTGTCAGGTAGAAGCAGATGTATTGTTTTGGTGTAAGGGCAAATGGGAGAGAACAATGAATTTTCCTGTGATCACAGAGTGTTCATGAACACATAGAGTGTCACATTGTCTAAGGTGGCATGCAATCCTACGCTGCTGCTCTGACGAAATGGAATGTTTACAATGACAATGAGCAAATGTTCCTGCTACTGGTACGCTGAGGTCACAGGCACAGAGTGGAGATCCCACTTTTCTCTCCCCCAACACACACACACACACACACACAGTGCCGGTATCCACTAGCCACAGGTGTCCCAATCACAGCTCACACAAGGCAAGTGCTGATGTCAGTGTTTGTTCAGAGTAAACACACACACACACACACACACACACACACACTTGCATGGAAAATAAACTGGAAAACTACAGTGCATTCAGAGAAAAACGTCGGCATCTTCCCCAAAGCACAAATTGTCACAATATCATCACATGATGTGCACCTGCTGTTTTAGGCATACACACTCATAGAAACATGTGTGTATGCACTCACACGCACACATGAACACACACGCACGTACGCACATACACACGTACGCACACAGACATACACACACACACACACACACACAATAACATAGTAAACAAATCATGGAGACATCTCAAAAACAGTTCTCTGTCCATAAATATTCTTAACTGTCTAACCACGACTCTGAGGTCATGGTTTGGTCCACCTACAATGTGTGCACTGCATTTTTGGGGTTTGTGTCTGTGAGGGAGAGAAAGAGTGTGTGTGTGTGTGTGTGTGTGTGTGTGTGTGCGCGCTTGTGTGTATTTAGCAATAACACAAGAGCTGAACTGGTCGTCTGTTTACACCACCAACAATGGCTGCCTGTCTGCTTGCCTACCTGCTAGACAACCGCACATTCATCCCTCTGGCTTCCAGCTCTTCCCCTCTCGTCTTTTTCTATCCTCCCTCTCTCTTTCTCTCTTTCCCTCTCAATGTCTCCCTGTTCTTCCCTCGCTTTCATGACAGCTCCTCTCTCACAGTGATAATCATCCAGGGCTTTGTGTTGTCTGTGTGTGACAGCCTCTTTTCTTGTCTTCTCCTCCACTCCCCACTCTCTCTCTCTCTCTTTCTTTCTCTCTCCTCAGAGAAGGCTGCCAAAGCCATGAGTCGGGCCAACGGCAGCAGCTCTACCCCACCTGCGGAGGAGCCTGTCTGGGTCTCCAGAGTCGACACGCAGACAGGCCAGACCAGAGCCAGACCAGCTCACAGTCACACACTCCAAATGCTCAATTAAGATTCTAAGTCAGGAACCTCAGTCAAGAAACCTTCAGCTTCATGCCTAAGTAAACACATTAGACATGCACATAACTCTTCTGGTACGTACACAAACACACACACACATGTACATGCACATACACACACACACACACACACACACACACAGCTACAGTAAGTGTGATGCAAACATATACATTTAATGCATGAAAACACACACTAACTCTTCTGTCAACAAAACACAGACCTACAAAACACACACACATACACACACACACACACACACACACACAAACCTCTTATACACCCATGCACACTGGCCTTGGTTCTCCCACTGGCTACCTTGAATCCTCAGCCCATCTGGGTGACCCTGAAGATGAGCAAACAACAGCTGCTGTCTGGTGCATATGCAGAAGACACATGACACTCACACACATCTGATCTGAGTTCAGATGGACTGGTTGTTGCCTAATAGATAATGGCAGGGTCAGGAAGCTAAGACATGATAGTAGAACTGCTAGACAATGGCCAACATGATAGAAGGCTATTGTGGTAGATGAGAGAAAGAGATGTGGAGCAGTTTTGGTGGTGGGTTCAAAGACATACACACATACACACACACACACACACACACACACACGAACGCAGATTTGCACACACACACACCTTTCTGTAAACATCCTCATTAGAGAGTCTTCCGGGCCTATGTTTGAACAGACTGCATCTGTTTGCCCTCAGCCTGCGGAAATAGCTCCTGATACCTGGCCTGGCTCTCTCCCCTAGGGCAAGTGTGTTTAACATAGGTGTGTATGTGTGTTTATGTCTATTTTTTGTGTGTATGTATATACTGTAAGTGTGTGTGTGTGTGTGTGTGCATTAATGTGTGCGTGTGTTTGTGTGTGTGTGTGTGTGTGTGTGTGTGTGTGTGTGTGTGTGAGTGTGTGAGCCTCTGTGCTTGTGCAAATATAACAAAGGAGCTATGTAAATACAGAGTGACAATGTGTGTATGTGTGTGTATCAGATGGGTGAACCCCCATGCTAGCCAGAGGCTAAGTAAGTCAGCAGGAAGCAGAAAGAGTGACTGTCTGCACTCAGAGGCCAACTTTCTTTTAACAGCAGAAGTGTGGTCTGTGGCTCATTCATGGCTTCAGCAGATGACCCACGTGCCATCTGCTGATGAGGAGGTGTTAGGAGGGGGTGGCAGCTCTCACTATCACTCTGTCACTCTCTCTCTCTCTCTGTATATATATATATATGTATATACAGAGAGAGAGAGAGATATATATATAAATATATATATATATATTTTTTTTTTTTAGCATAGAGCATGTCTATCTCTTTGTCTGTTGTATGTGTGTGTGTGTGTGTGTGTGTGTGTGCATGTATGTGTGTGCGTGTGTGCAGAGTAAAATAAATATCTGACCAAATTAATATGACCTGGTCTGAATACGACTGCCTCTCTTCTGTGTCAAATGTCCACATGCACACACAGACAAACACGCACACTCTAACACACACACAAACACACACACACATACACAGGTTCACATCAATGGTGTCCCTGTCTGGTAGTTCCCTATTTATTTCAGTGACTTCCTGTGTGTCTGCCCAGCAGGTCTGCTGCTTAATACACCTGCTGCACTTTTAAACCACTGAAGCCTTTTGCCTCCAACTACCAGCACTGCCTCACCAGCTCCTCCATCACCACCGACCCACAGAACCAAGGCCTCCCGTGCAGTCTAATTCCAACCGTCTGTCCTAAATACACGTTTAGACCCACCGCCCACTGTAACCACTGCAAAAGCCCCATCCTAACGGCCCACAGATGCTGTCCTTATCAGCCTTCCCCGACAGCCTAGCCGGGAGCACAGAAGTCTCCCCAGGCACACACACACAGGAAGGAGCATGTTGGGCGCGGGTACTAGGAGACTATCAGCAGAGCCACACTTTACTGAGCACTGAGCACATATGCAATATGCAATGGAAGTGGCATGCCATTGGCTGAGCTACTAGTCCTTTAAAACCACTGAATTGTGGATGCGTACAAACATATGAAACAGACTTCAACGTCATTTGTTCAAGTTCAGTTCCAAAGGCCAAATGGCAAACTATCAAGACTGGTTGGGGTGTTTCACTAACACACACACACACACACACACACCCTAGGACTAGCAGCAGGTATGAGAGTAGAATGAACATGTAGATCCTGTTGCTTTTTTCATGAATGGTCTCTTGACTAGTGTCACAGTCTCTCACACCACCCTTATTTGGCTACTGACAGTTGTTCAGGCAGGCTGTCTGTCTCTCGTGGGTGTGTTCATGTGTGTGTGTGTGTGTGTGTGTGTGTGTGTTTGTGGGTTGATGGGGGTGTGTGTGCGTATATGTGTGTGGTAGTCACATCCTCATATTTCGGGGGAGGAAACGTCAGGCATCTTGCCAAGAAATGACCTCAGACTGACCCCGCCCCGCTGAGCGGAGCTGACCCCAGCAGATGAGGAAGCCTCTCTTCCTTCCCTAATTCAAACACTCGCCGACACTCACTCATTCCCTTGCATATGTATTCACTCATTTGTTTGTTTGTTTAAGGAAACTGGTGTTATTGAGTGACAGTGACTGCTCAAAGAGGGTTTCCTTTTTCATTGCTAACCTTGAGTAGCGCTTTGAAAGTGTGATGCTTTTGTCTCAGTTGTGACACAATGCCTCGGATCAAAGGGAGCATCTTGTTTCATCAATTTCGGAGGCTTGCCCCCCACAAACACCCTCCGCACACACCACATACACTACACACACACACACACACTCACTCACACCTCACTCAATTCCCAACAGGAACATAAACCCATCTCATGTATCGTTTAGTTTGAGGGATGCACACCTACACACATGGACACACATGGACATGTACAAACACACACACACACACACACACACACAGAGACACAGACACTCACACAACCACACCCACACATAGACATGACATGTATGTTCCTCTTGATTATTCTATGGTGTCCTGTTCAGCCAAACCGAAGTGCCTGTATTACAGGTTACCACTGAGCTATAAGTCAATCTAAACTTTGATTTGGCTTAGGTCTTTGAAGCTTTTTATTTACTGTAAGATGAATATTTGTTTTCCTTAAAGCTGACGCTTTCAGACGGATGCCAGACTGTGATCTCTAGTCAGTAAAACGTTAGTCAGTTTAAAAGTCCAAACACATTGTGTACATAATCATATATTTCAATATATTTCTACATATATTGGATGTCTTTGTTCTACTGAATGTTCACAGACAAGAGGTGCATTGGGAGGTGGTAAATGGGGGGGTGGGGTGGGGGTGTAAATGGAGACAGCTGGACATGGGAGGTACTCCCCCACCCCCATTAATAAAATCACTGTGCTTCAACACTATTGGCTGATGGGCTCATCACTGGCCAAAAAAGCTGAATGGAGCTGGACCAGAGGACCTGATTTGCTGACAGACCACTTTCCCCCTCCTACTTTCCATTCAGAAAGCCTAACTGACCTTGGTGCTGATTGGCTGAGGGCCATGCCATGTGAGTGAGATCATGCTGTTAAGGGGAGGCTCAGTGGTGATAGATGAAAAAAAGCAACACACACAAACATACACACACACACACACACACACACAAACCATCACTTAACACTGAAAGAATAGACATAGTGCCATGAGGAAGTGGACCAATGGAAAGGACAGACACAGTGTTTGTCTGTTTAAATGTGATCTTTCCAGAAACTGATTGAGCTTCATTTTGTCATATTACCTTGGAACTGGCAACAAAGCTTCGCCTTTCACAGACTGCCTGCCAGATGGCTAGGCTTGACAAAAATCTTCACACACATACATACATACACACACACACACACACACAGTCATTGCACAAGTTCACAGTTCTACTATTTCAAGTACATCAGCGTATTATGTTTAGTGTTTTTCACAGTCTTACTCACAGCCCATCTTATTATGGAAGCTTCTAGAAGCATGTCATGAAAGGTTAAAACAAACACAAAACAGACAAAAGGTGCAAGGCGGCTTTTCCTGATGAAATCCCAAACCTCACATGGGAGAGAAGACAGGGTGATATCCACACACATAAACACACACAAACACACACACACACAAGCCAAGCCCATTTCAAGGTACATTCCATTACCCAGCAGAACAGCTGATACACCAGCAGTCTCTTTCTCTCTTTGTTCCTCTCCCTCTCCCTCCCTCCTTCCCTCTCTCTCTCACTCTCTCTCTCTCTCTCTCTCTCTCTCTCTCTCTCTATCTATCTCTCTATCTCTTGCTGATGGCTTAGCCCGTGGTGCTATGTTACACTCATCTGCCCACAGTCCTCTCCTATCCCCTCATCTCTGTGTGTGGCTGACCCGACAGGGCTGCCCGGGTCAACGCCATAAAGCAGACAAGCGCAACCCAAGAAGAAAGAACACAGAGACGCTGGGTTGGGCACCTTGACCCCCATAATCCACGCCATCCGAAAAAGATAATTGCCTTCCGTAGCCTACCATCAACCCCACACCCACTCCCTCACACACACACATACACAGAGAGAGAGAGAGAGAGATTCGACTCTTGTACAGAAGAAAGCCATCTTCACAGCCTTGGGGTGGGGGGTGGAGGGGGAGGGAAGATGTTGTACATTTAACAGCATTATTCATGCATCCATCTCCTCCACTTTTAGCCTAACCGCCTTGTTTTGGCACGCCACTCATCTTTCTTTTTCATCCCTCGTTTTGTGTCTCTTCCTGCCCAATGCCCTAAAAAGACTTAACAGTGTTTCAATTACCAAAAACTCACTGCCGAGATCCACCCAAACAGCCTCTTACAGCAGAATTGATTGGAGATATGGAGATGGGTATCTCCACAATCTCTCTCTCTCTGTCTTTGAGGCCTGATGGCTTTATCTACAGTGAGACTCTTGTCATTTGGATAGAGATCTACACAGCATACACACGAGCATGCACACAAACACACTCAAGATTGGACAGACAAGTACACACATGGACTGGGCAAGTGTACTGAATCTTGCTTAAAACACAAAAACGAATTATGGTGTATACTAATCCCCCCCCCTCTCTCTCTCTATCTATCGCTCTCTCCCCACCCTCTCATGATATTGATTTCTTCCCTTCTCCCCACAGTGACCTTAAAAATCCATTTTTTGGATTAGGTTTTTATGGAGAAGGGGCTAAAAGTGGGTCGATGAGTTGCTAAAAGCAAAGGGATTTTTTTTTTTATTATTATTATTTTATTTTACTTTGTGCTCTTCCTAGGAATGAAAAAAATGTCTGTTGTATCCCAATCGAATCAGTGTAGAGGAAAAACATTTCCTGTCCCCCGTTCCCCCACCCAATTTCCTACCCCCATGCTAGAGGACCCAGAGCCAACAACAGCAGGAGGTAGAACTGAGGCCCTGTGATCGGGCCCCGTGATTTCCCACTTCAAAGCCAGTAGGGCTTACTAGACTGCATGCACAAAACATACATGCACTTGCACACTTGCACTTGCATGCACGCACACACACACACACACACACACACACACACACACACACACTTTTTACTTCATTTCATTTTTTAATTTGATGAGTGTCCAAATTTAATGTGTGTGTGTGTAGGTGTGTGTGTGTGTAGGTGTGTGTGTGTGTGTAGGTGTGCATGCATCCGTGTGTTCAACCTCACGTGTTCTACGTCTGGCCCCTGAGGGCCACTGAGGTAGGGGGTGGGCCAACCACAGGCACAGCAGGTGATGTGACTACACAACACACACACACACACATACACCCCACACCCCACCCTTTCTGTAACGGTTGCTGTTGCACAACTCATTAGTGAACTGCAAGCTGATACAAACACACACACACACACAAATGTGCCGCCTCACAGTTGCTTTGTGTTCAGCCAAAGCTATACAATTAGATGGCTAGGCACCGTTAGGTCTGTGATTGGCTGATTTGAAATCACATAAGGAATGATTGGAGGCCATGGTAAAGACTCTGGTCTGACTCTGGCATGAATGCCTGTTTTACAATGGGAACTCCACAAGCTGGATTTTCCCATGATGCCGTTATGTCTGCGGCCAACAACTTGAACCACTCTGGTGAGACGCCTGAGATCATGATGGGCAAGAAGAAGAGAACCAGGAAAGGAGAGGAGAAGAGGAGAAGAGAGGAGAGAAGACAGAAGAAAACACCCTGCAGCAACCTCAACCCTGATTGGAGACCAGTTAACAGAGATAGTTGTGGTACAGTTGTGGTGGTAAATTTAAAAGAGGTTGTACATGAGAGAGGGAGAAAGTGTGTGTGTGTGTGTGTGTGTGTGTACTGCCAGTGTGACTGTTTGGGTGTGCTGCACAGTAAGTCTCTGGCCCAAGTAGTCTTTGAGAGAAATGAAACAGCATTGCTTAATTTACCCTGTGGGTCAAAAAACGTGTAAGCCGCCCTTCAAATACTCTCTGCTTCACACACTCCAACTCTACCCTCCAGTCACCTCTGAAGTAGCAGCTAACAATGAGTGCTGGGCTTTGGAGAATTGTGCCACGCTCTGAACTCACAGCCTCCATCACTGATCCCAACACCACCTCCAGGCCAACGTGCAAAGTGGAGAGAAGAGAGACGAGGGTCGCCTGCATGATGGTGCACGGCGGCGGAACCCTTGTCGCCTGCCGTCGAAGCAGAAAGCTGCATTAGATCCTTTCACACACGCGGTTTAGATGTTCTAATATGTTTACATCATACAGACATTTAAACCCCCACAGAGTGTGTGTGTGTGTGTGTGTGGCTTTGAGTACCAGAGGAGGATAGGACAGAGCAGAACATGCTTTTTGAGGGGGGATTGTTAAGTGTTTCATGGAGGGGGTTCAAGGTCTCCTCATCTACATCCGTGGCATAAGGCCTCTTATCTGGTGGTAGGGATGTAAAGAATTCTGTTGAAAGAACTTTAGCAGTTTTGAGGTTGATAAAGAGGCTGTAATACTTCACAGATGCTTTCACTTCAAGCAATGTGTTTCTGAGAAAAGTGTTTTCTGTCTGAAAACAGACTCTTACACAATGATGTCTAGACATACTTTCCTTAAAAATTAAACTTCTTTCCCAGTATATGAACACTCAAAATCTTTCAGAAGTTTCTGGAAGCTTCTCTTTGTTGAAAATGACTTGCATGATGTTGCCTGTCCCATGGCAAGATAAGATGTTTTCATCAAGCACAGATTCGGGGTTGATCATGGCACTTATCACAAGCCTGACCCCCAGGTCAGCACAGTTCCCTAGCACTGAACTCAACCAGATCACAATGTGGCCAAGAGGCAAAACGCTGACACACACACACACACACACACACACACACACACAGACAGACACAGACAGACATACACACACACACACACACACACAAACACACGTATACACAAACCTACGCATACACAAATGCAGATAGTATTGTTGCTTAATAAATACGAGCATTGTAAGGAGGTTTTCTCAATAACACTGAGACACCAGTAATGTTCATTTCACTGCCTTCAGGACATTTAAGAGCAGCCTGGCAACCTTGTATTGGCACAGACGAGGGCCGCTAACAGCCATTAGACAGAGTGGGTGGCATCTGCTGAGAAACACTTTTGAATTCACTCTTTCTTGTGTTTTGGTTCTCTGGGGCTTATTATGCCCCACTATTTACCTTCCTCACACAAAACTAGAGTCTGTTAACGTCTACGCTGGAATGGTGGGATAGAGAGAGAGGGAGAGAGAGAGAAAGAGAGAGAGAGAGGAAGGCACCAATGAGGGGAGCTGCTTCATGGTGCCAAAATGTGACAGGTGCCCTAAGCAGAGGCCCCCCTTTCTCTCTTTCTGCTTCCCTCCCTCCCTGCCTCTCTCCCTCCCTCCTTCCCTTCTTCCAGCAGCTCTGCCACTTCCTCTCATTGCACTTTCTCTCCTGCCATCTGAGAGGGGGTATGTAGGATGGTGGTGGTGGTGTGTGCGTGTGTGTGTGTGTGTAGGTGTTGGGGGTGGGGGGTGGTCATGTGGGAATGAAGAGTGTGTTTTCACACACGCTGTGTCCCCTTTGTCTCGGAGGTGATAGAAAAGTGGCGGCACGCTAGCAAGCAGCGCGTGTGTCAGGCAGGGTGAGAGACAGGGAGCAACGGACAGCAAACCAACACTCAACCACCCAACCACACTCATGGTTCTGCACAAGCAGACCAATCAGCAATCAGAGATTGCAGAGACCCCCCCTCCCAACCCCACCCCACTCCAAGCCTGTTCTATTTGAGAGTGAGGAGAAAGAGACACAAAAGAAAGTTCAAGAAAGTTTTTTTTTTAAAATGCTCAGTGGTTTGCATAGGGGGTGGACCTCTAGACTGTGACTCTGGGTCACCAACGATCTTCACTCAACGGTCTTCTTTTTTATTTTCTTTCATATTTTTGGTTGTTGTTGTTTTGTGTTTGGTTTTGTTTTTCTGTCTGTCTTGAGAGCAGACTGAGGCTGTGTTTGCATGTGTGCATGTGTGTGTGTGTGTGTGTGTGTGTGTGTGTGTGTGTGTGTGTGTGTGTGTGTGTGTGTGTGTGTGTGTGCAATTACATGCTATTACTACTGCTATTATTATTACTGAGAGAGGGCTATTCTATTACTACTGCTTCTATTCCTGGTATCTCTGAATGTAAAAGTAGTATGAGCAGGTGTGATGGATGGACAGAAAACAGACAAGAGCAGGAAAGGTCTGGGGTAAATCAACCCATAGCTCTGTTGTTCAAGGTCACCAAACACTGTCATTAAGAAGACGAATGATACAATTCAGAAAAACACAGATTGAGTTTGTGAACCACCAGCTAACGCTAACTGAATGGGACAAGGACAATGACACTGAAACAGAGTTTCTTGGCCCTCACCAGACTGCTGCTGTTTCACTAATTCAGTCTACAGCGCACCAAATTCTCTCATTCTTCAGTCTACCAACAGCAGTCGGTGACATTGAGCTACAGGGCTATGGGTTAATGTACCCCAGAGTTTTCCTTTAAGAGCAGGAGAGGAGGAATTGAGAAAATAGAAAAGATGGCAATACAGAGGAAA
Organism: Tenualosa thibaudeaui; assembly: GCA_027481765.1. Taxonomy (NCBI): domain Eukaryota; kingdom Metazoa; phylum Chordata; class Actinopteri; order Clupeiformes; family Clupeidae; genus Tenualosa; species Tenualosa thibaudeaui. The sequence goes on along the minus strand of JAIFZK010000008.1, from coordinate 20,199,241 downwards.
GAGACAAAGACAGAAGAGAGAGAGAGAGAGAGAGATGGACATGATCTGCACCCCTAGCCCCGAGCTGTAGGTGGGTTGTTACGGCTCTGAACTGGAGCTGAACTGAGGAAATTCCCCTGACTAGCATTCTTGTTTTTTCCACTCCTCCCAACCTCTACTCTACACTGCAATCACCATTCCATGCAAATGACCCTAATCCCACGCTTTTGGGGTAATCCCCCTAGATTTAGGGCCTAATCAAAGCAATATTAGCTGCTGTGCAGTGAGACAGGGGATGTCCTGCTCCAGTGGTTAGTCTGTCTAGTCTGTGTCTTCTGTACCAGTAGAGCAGGGAATCTGGACAAGCATATCAGTAGAACAGAGCTGGAAGATGCAGTGTGTAACTTCTACCGTGTGTGTGTGGTCCTTGGGTACAGATATGTCTCCAATGACCTGTAGAAGTACTTCAAAATAAGTGGCTTATAGATCTATAGCTTTAGAACCATGCTTGACTTATGTATGGTTTAAAATATTTGGTATAGTATATGTTAATTAACAGTGCCTTTATTACAGTAACTGTGAGAAGGAATTAGTGAAGCATATCTGGCAATAAAATGATAATATATTTGTAAGCATATGAAACACTGCATATTATTTCTATGTCATTGTACTTTCAGGACTTTCTATATGGAGAAAGAGAATGAGTGAGTGTGTGTGTATATGTAAGTAAGTGTGTGTGTTTGCGGTCTTTGAGTGTGTGTGTGTGTGTGTGTTTGTGGTCTTTGTCATTTGAGGTGTTTGAGTCATGGCCAAAGTGCAGTCGGCTGCATTTGCATCTGGTGAAATCCCTGCAACACAGCTGAGCAAGCGAAAGACATAAAGAGACAAATCGAGAATGAGTGTGTGACAGACACAGGAAGAGCAAAGGTCCAAAAACATGAGAATTAAGAACAACATTGACAGTGGGTGAAAAAAAGCAAAGAGAGAGATTGAATGTTTAAAAGAATTCTGTGGTAAACAGTATGAGTCTCTGTCTTGCCATACTGCAACTGTCTTGCCACATTGGGTGGGTGACGCATCAAGCAGGACCGTACTGTGAGGGGTCTCGACATTTAACCTTTGATGCATCAGCTCATCTCTTTGTCACACACGCACACATATTCTAGGCTTTTTTTCACAGTCTTCTCTCTCTCTCTCTTACACATACACACACACACACACACACACACACACACACACACACACATCAAACCCTCTCTAGCAGCAGCCCATCTTTAGAGCCACTGGGTGACAAGTCTCTGACTGCCTTCATCTTTCTGGGTTTGCTGCTGCTCTCGTCAAATGTCTTTCATTCTGTTCTGCTTTTTTCATGCCTTGACTGGCTAAAGCCTCTCTCTCTCTCTCTCTCTCTCTATCTGTCTATCTATCTATCTATCTATCTTCCATTCTATCAAGAGGCTTGTAGAGTCATCATTCTGGGCAGTAACACTTTTGAAAAAATATAGTGTGTGTGTGTGTGTGTGTGTGTGAGAGAGAGAGAGAGAGAGAGATAGAGAGAGAGAGAGCAGGAGAGAAAGAGAGAGGATAGACATAGCTATAGAGTCACAGTGTGAGATGCGAGAGAGAGACAGAAAGAGCAGGGCAAGGTGGAGTGGGTGGCAGGGGATCTGGCATAATGGCACAGCGGCCGTTTGAAGTCAAAGCCAAGGAATTTACACCTCCGCATTCCCACCACCTCTCCAGTTGCTCTCCCGTGGGAGCAGAAACCCAATCTCTCCCCTGCTATGTAGGCCGCCACAAAATGGCTGAACAAAACAGAAATCTCACCATAGCCATATCAAGAATCCACATCAGTCTTAGTGCCAGCACTGTGACATACCCATAGCCCCACAGTCAGGTCATAGGAGAGATCAGAGATGTGTTGACAATGAATGGTGGAACAGAGAAAAAGTTGCTTTTGTGGAGCCTTTGAAAAATAAAACCATGGAGACTGGAATGTGATTGGCTCACTGCCTCCTCCTGACGCAGATATAAAACATTGTCTAGGTCACGCTGGTGGTTATCTGGTGAACGTCTGTCATATGTAGCATGACTTCCATTGCTTTCTAAATGAAATGATATCAGGTTTATAATATAATATTTTTCCATGACCACATGACCACCACAGCAGAAATATGAGGTAACTCTGGGCTGAAAAACACCATGGTGCCATACTTCTGGCTTGATCTTTAATACTGTATGTGGCTATTCATAATGTGACCTTTGAAACTCTGTGGCCATTGAGCTCTTTAAATGGAAGCTCACTGAGACTGTAAATTATTTAATATTTTTGTATTGATCTTCTCTTGTGTCCCTTTGCATTATCCATATCCGTTTCACCTATCCTTAGCATCTTGCTGTATCTGTTTTTACCCTCCTTCTCTCTCTTGCTCTCTCTCTCTCTCTCTCTCAGTTGGCTCATTCCAAACATCAGGCTTTATTATCTATCTCTCTCTCTCTCTCTCTCTCTCTCTCTATCGCAGCAGCAGGTGTTGGTAGATTACTGAAGGGCTTCTCTGTTTCTCGTCCCCTGTGTGAAGTGCCTTCTGAAACTTAAACAACACTTCCTCTCCGCACTCGTGCAGGTCAATAACACCATTAATATTGCAGAGGATCAATGTCAGCTCTAATATGAACTCCACTTGCCCAGATACAGAGGCATACCTTACTAGTCAAAAACGCACACTGCAACACACACTGCATCATTTTTGTTGTTTTTTTTTTACAAAGCAATACAGATTACACAACAGGTTATTTGATTGCGATTTTCCTAATGGCCTCCACTAAATTCCCACGGCTCACATCATGTTTTCTAACGGGGTCCTGTTGGTGTCACCCGTTTGTCTCCGGCACGCTGGTTAAATGTGCCTTGCACACTGAGCTGGCACGTTCCGAGCCAAAAAAGCCTAAGCACTGTCGATCATCGTCCGGCATTCATCCATAATTCAGAGGCAGGATGCTGGTTGTAAATACATTCTCCCTTATTACTACAAGCTCATCAAATATTCATCCAGCCAGGGATGGGGATGGTGTTACGCACAATATATCAGACGTGTTGGCCTAGGAGGCCTCCTGAGACAAGCTCGCTACTCCTCACCGCCCTCCTTTTCCCGTAAACACAACTAACGCTGGATTAACGACGACCTTGGGATGAGAGGAGGAGGAGGAGGAGGCCAACATGGCCTCTGACAGGTGAGGGTGATGGGGGAGAGAGGACAAGCATTCCGGTGCACCCTGGGAAACAAATCATCTTTTTTTTTCTCGCTTGTCAGCGTTGATTGGAAAATAGACAGGTCAAACAAGATGGCTGCCACACACATCCCAGGCCTTCTTTTCTGGCCTCCATCTCTTACTAGCCTTCAGCCTCTCCCAACCTCTCCTCAGATCTGCAGATCAGATTCCCTCATCTCAGGGAAGAGGGAAGAATCCATCCAACTTCTGCTGTTTCTGAGGTGGAAGTCTAGCATTGACAGGCCTTCTAGTGGGGACACCTTGTTTAAAGATGACTGTTATAGAAATGGAAAAAGAATAAGAGAGATAGAGAGAGACAAAGAGAGAGAGAGAGAAAGAAAGAAAGAGAAAGATGTGTGTTCACTGCACTGTGTAGGGGAGGATTGAAGGGAAGAGAATGAGATGGAGACAAAAAGCATCGTCCATTAGTGTTTGGATGTACTTTACGATCATAACAAACTGACCTGACCAGTAAACACACACACACAGTCTCTCATACACACACACACGTACGCCACAAACACACACACACACTCACACAAATATATACAATCACACAATCGGTCCTCAATCACCCCCTAGGCAATCATCTGCCAGAGCAGAAAGCCACTCAGGCCTTCTCCATCAAGCCCCTCCCCAACACACACACACACACACACACTCACACTCACACACACAAACACCGCCTCTCCACAGAAGTCTACTTCTCCCACAGCAGTCAGTGGCCTCACTGCAAGACTCAGCTAATTACAGTTCCACAGGTCTGAGGTCAGTCCTTCAATGTGAAACAAAAAAAGGGACTAAGCTATTATCAGGAGGCAGGATCGCCTCTGCATGTTTATAGAGCCCCACTACTAATCCTTCAAACATGTCTGTTAAAACAGGTGCGAGTGTTGAAAGGCTTCATGGCTAAAGTTTATGATGTTGTGAAGCTACTTATGTGGCAAGCCAGTGGCCAACAGAGAGAAGGATGGATGAGAGGAGTGGGAGAGAGAGAAGAAAAAGGAGTGGATGGAGGAGGGGAGTGGGAGAGAGAAAGGAGACGAGAGTGTGAAATAGTTGCAAATAAACATTTTCATCACCTTTTGCATTCGCATTCCCGCCAAACAACATGTGTCATAATATGATAATAACATTAGTCACATTCATTTGCAAATAGGGTGTCAACGCCTGTGCTTCTCGGAAACCGAGACTCGCTCGCGACTAAAACTTTTTTTTTTTCTGTAACGACCAACATGGAATGCTGGATCGTCCAAGCTGTCGTCCGTTTGTGCGGAGCATGCATGCATGTGCTTCAAACAGGGCATATGGACAGTGTGAAAGGAGAAAGAAAAAAAAAACGGCATATGAAATAGAATCGATGAGTGTGTTCCAGGAACTGGTGAATCAGAAGGCCTGTTGAACGAGGTCCAGAGCGGAGGGCAGTGCGGGCACAGTGAACCGCCACTTACTGGAACAGAGAGTTACCCGTCAGACATGCATGCACTCACACATACACACACACACACACACACACACACACACACACACACACACACACACACACACACACACAGTCATGCTGCTCGTAATTACACAGTCATGTCTAGGACAGTGAGGAGCAAAAAACAGCAGCAGCTGGTGATCATGACATACAATCCCTGGTATGACATTTCCACATCTCACTCGCCCCCTGTTCAAAGTGTGTGTGTGTGTGTGTGTGTGTGTTTTTGTTTTTTTGAGGGGGGTGTACGTGTGGGTGTCTGTGTTCATGTATGTTCTACCTTGAATGCTGTTTTTGCTCTGAATGCTGTTTTTACTCTTTGTTTTCAAGCAGAGAGACTGCATAATTAAAACCAGTCATTGGTTAACTTTGTCTGCATTTCTCTCAACTGCTCTCACGCTTTCTTTCTTCTCTCTCTCTTTCTTCTCTCTCTCTTTCTCTCTCTCGCTCTCTCCACAGTTGATATGATGTACAATGGCCTCTGTTCATCACAGACCCCCAGAGTGCTGCAGGGCAGAGAACGTGTCACATGTTGTGCGTTTCTGTCACTATGCATCTCCCAAGCAGTGATGACAAGATATCGACAGCCTCTCACTGATGTTCCGTTATTCAGGCCTGCAACTTATGCAATACTGGCTAAGACAGGTATAACTGCATATGTGAGCACATGTTTGTCTATACAAGCCTCATGCAAGCTTCACACTGTATGTGCATCCATTCAAATGCTGAGTGTTTGTTGGCTCTATTGAAGGTGATGCTAAATTGTCCATTGCTATTTGCGGGGTTGGCCATCAGAGCTCCCATCAGTGGTGGGAAGCAAGGACTCTACATCCTTCCCCAATCATCTCCTCAATCTTCTTCATACTCTCTCCACTTCCCTCTCACTCTGTGTTCCCCACGCTCAGCTCTTGCTCTTTTTTCTCAGTGCTATATAGCCTTAACCCCTCCTCTCCTCTCCTGTTGCTCCTCTGTCTTCTTTCCTCTCCTCTCCTCCCTTCCTCCTTCTCTTCTCTTCTTGTCTCCTCTCTTACATTCTCATTCTCTTGCTTGTTAGCCTGCCCTGGTTTCCCTGCAAAGGCGCGATGCGGCCTGTCAAGCCCATTGCTCCCCTGCTGGGAGATCATAAGCCCTGCTCCTCTCCTCCAGCCCTTAATGACATTAAGAGCAGAAATCAGCGCACTGAGGAAGCAGCTCTCGCAATGGGCTCCATCCCTTTAAAGAAGGTATATACGGAACAGCTGCAGCCAAGCCAAGGTGTGGGAGTATTTCAACCACGGCTCTTGGTGCAATCGCTTGTCAGAGCAGCTTGGAGTGGAGCCACGGCCATGGATGAGCCATGTAGGCTGGCCAGGGTTGCTTGTCGACGTATTCAGCTTGTGTCAAATCTGCCCAGCATTGTCCAATGTGTTGCAAATGGCCTTACGATAACTGTTGCTATAAATGTCGGACAGTGAAAGGAGAGAAATGAGTTGTGGTGACGACCATGGGGCAACCTCAGGTCGGCCTTGTGACACCCCCACAATGCAGTGTGAGACGGGTACACCACAACAGAGGAAGGAGGAACGAGGCCAAAGAAACAGGGCTGAAGTTGCGCTCGGCGCGTTTCACAACCGCTCGTCAGCTAAGCCATTGCACTGAGGTTGCACACCAAGCAGCTGAGGGTTAGTAAACAGCCAAGTGGCTCTGGCCCCAGGCCCATGGAGAAGTAAGGGTTGGGGAGTGGAGGGGTGAGAGAAAGAGAGAGTTTTGAGAGAACGTTCTAGAAAGCGCCGCTGGTGCTCCTCTCCATGGAGCATCTGGTAGGGGCTTCTCTGAGGCATGGCTAAAGGGAAAGGGAGAGAAAAAGAAAGAGAGAGCGAGAGGGAGAAAGAGGGATACAGAGAGTGAGAGACAGAAAGAGAGAGACAAAGAGAGGAGGGGGACCCAATGCTTCTCTGTCTCCCCAAAAAACAGTCCTGCAGGATGAGTGCGTCATAAACGTGGAAAAGCCAGAACCGCAAGGAGTGGCATTAAAGGGGCGGGGCTGGGCTGGGCTGTGGTGGTGTTACGAGCGGGCGTGGGTCGACTCACTGCTCCCTCTAAGCCAGGCCCCGTCCCGGCTCTCTCTCTCTCTCTCTCTCTCTGTCTCTCTCTCTCACACACACATACACACACACACACACACAAACACAAAGTTCTCTTCAAAGCTTCCTCTGCCCTGTGAGGTATGATTTTACATGAACAGCACAGGAGAAATCAAGATGGGCAACTAGTATGTGGAGCCACCTAAATTTATTCCGGTTGTTTCCATATTAGCGTTCCACAGGGAATGTTGGCTGATGTGCAGGAACTGTTAAATGTCTAAATTAGTTTATTTCTCCAAGTTTGTTTATTTTATTTTTCAAAGAAAGTATTAACCTCAAAACAACCTTCATGCACATATGGAGCTTCAGTGTGCTCCAGACATTCACCATCCACCACCACTGTGCAGATGAACTTGTTACTTTTGCAGAGGGGAGGTACAAAGAAGTGGCTCTAATGAGACCACCTTTTCATGCCTCCTGCACACACACACACACACACACACACACACACGTGCTACACACATTCTAAATTTAATGAGCTGGCAGGAAAAAAATGCGTGGGAAAACCAATGTCAAGCCCAGTTAGCACAAAGCACTGTCCTCTGCGTGTTTGTGTATGTGTGTAAGTGAGAGAGAGAGAGAGTTCTGTGTTTGTGTGTGTATGTGTGCGTGTGTGCGTCTGTATATGTAAAAGAGGTAGACAGAAAGTCTGTCTGTGAAAAGATGGTAGAAAGAAAGTCTGTGTGTGTGTGTGTGTATGTGTGTGCGCGCCGTTAGACCTGTGTGTGTGTGTGTGTGCGTGTCATTAGACCTACGTATTGTGTGTGTGCGTCGTTAGACCTATGTGTGTGTGAGTGCTTGCATGTCCCTCATCAAGCTTGTTACCCTCAGACCAGAATAGATCGAAGCACAGATGAAAACCCGTCCCTTTGGTGCAGCAGTGCATCTCCATCATCGCTCATTAGACTCCTGCCCGGTGGCGCACGGGTCATCTGGTGGCTGAGGAGGGTTTGGGGGGTGGGGGTGGTTACTGAGTCCCCCTCTCCCCACCAACCCCTCCAACAAAGGCCTGTCTCACTGGGCGATGAGCTGATGGTGCTGCCTTCTGACGCCTGTGAAATTGAACGCCACGGTGGCGGCGGCATACGGAGTCAGATCGCGAATGTGATTCATCACGCTGCGGCGGGACCAGACTCCGGCGGAATTAGCATAATGATTCTAAATGCACTGGCAAGCATCAAGCATTTTTTTTTTTTTAGTCTCAGCAGGGGGAGAGGGAAAACGAAGGAAAGAGAAAGACAGAGAGAGAGAGATGAGCCATAGAGTTGAATGTGTACATACACAAACAGTAAAACAGCTTTTGCTGGATGTGGCCCATGAGATTCAGCACACCGAGCACACTTTAATCTTCCTAAACGCTACAAATAAGCATCTGTTTTGAGGAGCGTTGTTTGTTTTGTTCTGTTTTTTTTTTCTTTTCCCCGCTCCAGCCTTGCCAAGCATGACTGGTACAAAAGGCGGAGGCATGTTCCACCAAGCATTGGAGGCAATTTCACCACAGGTGTGCACTTTCATGGCTTAAAAGGCCATGGCGGTAAGTAACAAACGAAAAAAAAAAACAGCTCTGGAAACACGGCGTGAAAAAGAAAACTTGCTCTGTTATCGCGCCCATGACAGCAACAAACCGCACTTTATAAACCAGTCCAAACCTCCGTTCCTTACAACAAAGGGTGAGATGTAAAGATGGGACTCCGCCAACGCGATTATGGCAACATTGGAGTAGCCATTAACCCACATTTTTTCCCCCAGACTGTTTGCTATGAAGAGGCGGAATTACAAAAAGAAAAAAAAAGAAAAAACAAAACTAACCCGATTAAAATTCTGGATCAGCGACCTAGCATCTGAATATTAACATGAGGATTGAGGAAGGCCTCGGAGGTGAAAAATATGCTAATTGAAATGAGAGTATGTTTTCTAGCGTTTTTCCATTTGGTTTAAACATTGGTTTTGTTTCCTGCAGAGGAGGGAAAAGGAAAAGAAGGAGAAAGAGAAAGAAGAAAATCTTTCATTGTTTGGAAATTTGTGTGTGTGTACATGTGTGTGTGTGTGTGTGTGCTATGTTCTTGCTTTCCCTCCAGTGACACCTGCCCCAGTTTGAAGCCTGGTGAAGCCCTGTGTGCTCTTTCTCTCTTTCTCACACACACTCTCACACACACACACACACACACACACACACACACACACACTCATGTGCTCACACACTCTCGCTCTGGCAAATCCTACTGCGGAAAAGATGAAAGGGGAACGTGTGAACTATTCAGCCAGCCTTCAGCCCTGTTTGTTTTAAAAGAGAATGCACGACTTGATCTAGGACAAATGTCACCACATCCAAAGAGCTGAAAATTGGATGAGAGATCAAATGCCAACGCAATACACTCCATGTGCCTACCCTAGGGTTAGAGAGATAATGCTCACTGTGACTCATTCAAACGCATACACACTTAGCAAACAAATGAGTATGATAATCACCCTAATCTGTAAATATCAGTACAGTTTTGAAAATGCAAGATCCTTTGAAGGCGTTCGCTCTTTGTCAAATTATATGCAGGGTTGGCATAATTTATGCCACGCTGCATGCTTAATGGATTACATCTGCTGTGAAAGATGTTACACTAGTGTCTTCTGTGCAACCTTCTGCAGTTATGCAAAAGTTTATGACAGTAGATAGACAAACATACATACACACTCACGCACTCACACACACACGGGCTAAATGTGACAAACTTTGTCTGTAACCCTGTTTGTGTACAAAGTGCATACCTGTGCTCTGCTGCTGTCAGGAAGTGTTTCCCCTTTAAACCAAGGCCAATCATATCACTCATTACTCAACCTGTAACACCATGAAAGGGCTTGAAACCCAAGAGACACACACACATACAATGGTTCCAACAGAGCTGAGCAGAGGGTGAAAAGATGTGTGTGCAGAGACAGCAGCCACATGCACCAAACTGAAGTGACACATGTTCCACACAGACACTGTTCAGGTGCTCCCTCCTCTCAGACCCCCTGAACCACCCCTGCCCCCCTCCCCCTAACGTCCCTTCACTTCATTTTCATTCAGTAACCTCACACCATTGACAACACACATTGTTACAAACCCTTTGATCAATCACCAAGCCATCAGCAAGAAAAAAACTCCTTTCTCACAGGGAGAAACTATGTTCAGAACTTGACTCAGAGAGGGGATCCATCGGCTTGAGGTCCCCATGATAAAAGGAAGTGACGGAGGTGTGTTGAGATAGTGAGAGGCAGGCAGATGATTTAAGCTCATATGTCACAGGATCAGATGACTCCTTCACACACCCCTCATTCACATCCTCATCTTCCACAAACATTTAGGACTCTACCGGTTCCAAAATTAAGGTTTGGCACCCCACCTCCGTTGATTTTGAACATTCTCTGGAAAGAGCGCCGCCCTAAATTATAGTAGAAATGTTTGTGAAATGTTTGTGCAAGCTGTGACTGTGCCCTGTAGACACAAGGATACCCAAGAACTGAGAACACCTGTTTGGAATTAGTCACGTGAACATGAGCGCTGGGCTGGTCTTGTCTTCAAAGGTCAGACGACATTCTTTACCTGACAGTGTATCATTACTCCCATTTGAGCTCATCCAACAGTGTGGCTTTCTCAAGCATCCTTGCACAACACTGGTGACACTGACACATAGCACACACACACACACACACACACACTTCTAGTAATGACAGTGGTGCAGGGGACAGCGTCAAGCTGAGGGAAGCTCACCAACCACATGCTCCGCCATGTGCGGCAAGCGCATGCACACACACGCACATACACACACACACACACACACACACATGCACACACTCATGATGTGACCTCGTGGTGACCCAAATTGAGGAGCTAGGAAATTTGTGAATCCCTCCTCCTCTTTCAACTTACCATCATTCCAAAGTAGGAGAGAGAGAGAGAGAGAGGCAAAGGCCTGAATCTGAATTTGAGAGAGCAGAAGCATTACTGTAAGAGACTGAAGGACACACACACACACACGGAGCATGCTCATTACTGCCTTATCAAAGGCTGAAAATGTTCTCTGCAAGCTGATGCCAGTTGAGGTGACTTGGCTCTTCTGCATGTGGACCTGCAAGACTGTAGGACACACACACACACACACACACACACACACACACACACACACACACAGGGCATGCTCATTACTGCATTATCAAAGACTAAAAATGTTCTCTGCAAGCTGATTCTAGGTGAGGTGACTTGGCTCTTCTGCATGTGTTCCTGCAATCTTCACACTTTTGCTCTCTCTCTCTCTACCTCCATCCTCCCAGTCTCTTACATTAGTACCTCTGCCCTCTCAAATTCAAATGGACTCTAATTGGCATCTGCCTTCCTCCCTCTCACTCTCTCTGTCTCTCTCTCTGTATGTCCTCCCTTTCTCCTGTCACATTTTTACCACTTGGTGCATCTACATTGCAAAACTAGATTTCACTTGAATGTCACTGAAATGGCATTCTTCTATGGAAAGCTCAGCCCAGTTCTTAGAATGTGAGTGAGTGATTCACCACAACCGGTATTCTTAGAGTTCGGGCAGACGCAAGCTCCCATTTATACCATGTGGTCTACACTGACTGCCCTTGAAGTGCTGCAATGGCTTTCTAGCACTCTGCCGTTCATACACTTTCCTCTTTGCAATCGTTTTCTTTCTCTTTCTCTTTCTGTCTCTATCTCTGTTTTACACACACACATGCAAACACACACACACACACACATGCAAACACACACACACACACACACTACAATAGTGCATGCAATTTCAGTGAATACTAGGTAATAGGTGTTATTCTGCAAACTCAAAAGGCAGTTCAGTTTTATTTTCTTCATAGCATCCCTGTCATTTGTACTCTCTCTCTCTCTCTCACACACACACACACACACACACACACACACACACACACACACACACACACACACACACACACACACACACACATACACACACACACTTCCATCATTTCCAGTACTGATGTTACAGAAATAGACCATGACATGCTATGTGTGTCTGACTATAGGACAATGAAGGCTCAAACACACAACATACATTCCGTTTTTTATTTTACTTTTTCTCTTCCTTCTGCATTCATTCTTTTAACTTCCCTTTCAGTCAGCTCCCAAATTTCATTTCCTCAAATAACTGACTCTGCAACACGCACACACACACAGATTTGCACACCTAACAGCAAAACGACATAACTTTCATCAAAGCAGGGCCTTTCAGAGAATTTTATGAATGGCCAGACTGTCACTGTCACAGTGCAGCTAAGGGGAGCCACTGACACAACTCTAGAAATAAACAAAACAAATAAACCTACAAACAAACAAAAATACAAAATCTGTCTAGCAAATGGCCTCCTTCTTGCACCCCAGAAGAACTTTGAAAGTGAGTGATAGAACGTGCAGTGGAGGAGAGGCTGAGGAAAGGCAACGAGGTTAAGTGAGGCAGCTGAGCTCTGCGCTCTCGGGGCATTTAAATGCTTGGCCCCCGAAGTCAGCTGAGGGAGGCCTCCGCCGGAAACCAGGCTTGCAGTTACTTGGAAAGGGTTTTCGCAGTATGCTCTCTCAGTGTGTGTGTGTGTGTGCGTGTGTCTGTGTATGTGCGTGTGCGTGTGTGTGTCTATCTGTCTCTCTCTCTCTGTGTGTGCATATGCAGTTCTAATTAAGCACTTGATAAAAGTATGCTAAACCACAAGCCCCAGACAGAGAGAAAGAGAGAGAGAGAGAGAGAAAGAGAGAGAGAGAGAGAGAGAGAGAAAAGGGAGAAGAGGAGAAAGGAGAGGTAAAGAAAAAATACAAAATGAAAGCAAAAGTTTCCCGTTTTAAAATGCATTGCTGAAAGGGGACAGATGAGTAGGATCTGTTTTTTTTTAGGCCACGTTTTTTCTTGGGCACGTTTCAGACTTCAGCAATGACACACAGGGGTTTTTACCATCCATCCACAATTTCACGCTCTAAAAGATTCAGATTATCTGATGATGTCATCATAAGATAATATTACAGTGAAAAGAATGACGTAATACCCCAAGATAATACAAAAAAACACCCACACATTCAAAGAAACATAGAAGGAGACAGACTACACATATAAGAAAACATATTTGTTGGAAACATATTTGTTGGAATGCTTCATTCAGCATTCCTCAAATACTTGCTGTGATATTTCATTTATAAACCTGTTAAGCAGCTGTAGAAACTGTAGCAAAGAACTCATTCATTTTTAAGATGGAGGACATATTGAAGTCCTTCAATGAAGTAACACACATTCAGTGGAGTACATTGCTAAACACGGAACATGAGGTGAAGCAGAATCACCGGCTCTCAACAGTAAGCCTGAAATCATAACCAAAACCCAACGTCGCAATTTCCTTGCTTTGGATGAAAACACCAGCTCAGTCCCACACGCTTCACTTGTCTTTGAACCCACACACACACAGAGCGAATACGCTGTGGCCCCCCCCACGCAGAGTTCAGCAGCGATGGGGTGTGGTGGCAGCAGGCGTCTCCAGGAAAGCCTCCGGGTGCCTTTGCGCTCCCACTACCCGTAACGGGTGCGGTGAGGTGTCAACGAGATTAACGGGTCTCACCCAGGGCTGTGTTTCCTTTAACTATGGGAGATCTCTCTCTAGAAGTTTCCGTTGTGTCAACATTTCCAAATGCACAGTCGCACAGCAAGCGAATAGGCCGTCTTTGCCGTCGTTCGCAATCCCATGTCCGATGTGCTAGTTTTGTATTCAGTAATATGCTCAGACTTTCACGCCGGAATCTGACTCAGCTATATTGCCTTGATGAGTCATTGAAACTGACTCAGCTATATTGTCTTGAGTCACTGAAACTTTCAGTTAAATGTTGGTCTGAAATCCGGAATATCAGTTTTCCTCCCAGCATCAGGGGAAACACCTAAGCAGTTAATGCTTAAACCATAATTAATGTGCCACCATTTATTTGTTTACCTCTTCTTCTTCCTCTTCTTCCTGACATAATAGATGAGGAGGCTTAAGACACACACACACACACAACCTCCTGTGTTCTGCTGTGTTATGAGTCAGGCAGTGCAAATGAGGGGTAGGTCCTGTGCTGGAGGGTGCTGGACCGGAGAGAGAGGTGCAGCGTTTCAGGGGCCCTGAGGGTTTATTTTGGTGGCCCACGTGAAGCCCTGCTGCTCAAGCATGAGTGGAATGTTAACTCTCACCGGCCCGCTAGCACTCATCTGCTCTCTTATGTGGTCAGGGATGTTTACATACAGTCACCAAAGAAGGCAGAGAGTGTGTGTGTGTGTGAGAGAGAGAGAGGGAGAGAGAGACACACAGAGAGAAAGAGGGTGGTGGTGGTGGTGGAGGTGACAGAAAAAGAGAGAGGTTGTGATTGAGTACATCAAGATGTTTCATCCCTGTTAAAACCAGCACAACTACAATAAGCTATAATATCATACACTCTGTGATGCCTGAATGACATGGACTGAAGCCCTTCCTCCTGCACACACACACACACACACACACAAACACACACACACACACACACACACCAGGAAAAACCTTACGTAACTCCAGGAACCCTTGACAATAGCGTCATAATGCAGGCAGAAGCTTAATGCATTTAGTGTTTTTTTTACTCCCAGATGGGTTGTTGTGTTTTCATCATTCTTATATGAGGAGGATGGGGATATTTCTGTGCCCTGTTACTGGGGCAGGAGAGAAAGAAACAGATAGAGGGATAGAGAGAGGAGGAGATTACATGCTCTCAATTTGACATATAAATATATATATATATCACCGAATGACCTCAGAATTAGGCACTTTCTACTGGCCATAGACTCAAACAGTAAGCACTAGTTACTCAACTGTTTAGAGGGGTCCAGAGACTACTTTTTTGGAAGCAGCTGGACATTCAAAGACTTGGAAAAGCTCTTCACATACACACACACACACACACAAACAACAAACCAGAATGTGATTAACATAGAGAGTATTTACATTCTGCTCAACTCCAGCAGCTGTTATCACAGCGTATGCAGAAATCTCTCCCTCCTTCCAGTCAGGAAGAAAAAAAGAAGAGAGAGAGAGCAGACAAGAGACAAAAAAGAGATGTGTTCTGGAAGGGTCGGAGTGTGTGTGTGTGTGTGTGGGAGGGGGGATCTGTTTCAAATGCAGGGTGTAGCGACCAGCCATGTTCTCCGAGGGCCCACTCTGCCTAATGCCATTACTCACACTTCAGTCAGCTCTGAAGGAAACTAAGGCCATAAGAAGCAAAGCAGCCACAAGAGAGAAGAGGAGGTGAGGAAGAAAGAGTATGCACCAAAAGAGAGCAAGAGAGAGGGAGAGAGAGAAGACATAGTCTGAAAATAAGAGAGGGAGTGTAGATTTAAATTTAAGAAAGACAAGGAGTGGAGAGACAGCCTTCTTGCCATGGCTAACTGGAAAGTCCGTTTCCAGTAAGCAGGCGGCACCACAAGCCTAGATCCTCACATAGCCAGCGGGGTTACATTCTTTCATTCCCCTCTTACATTCATGCTTCCAGTCTAGAGAGAGAGGGAGAAAGAGAGAGAGAGAGGGGGAGGGAGGAGAGGAAAGGAGAGGAAAGGAGAGGGGGACCGAAAGGGGGTGGATTTGAGAAGGCACAGGGACAAAACAGGGGAATAACGAAATGTGAAACTCAAAAAAAAAATGTGAAAAGAGTCAGAGAGGATTTAAAGATGGTGTAAGAGAAAATAGAGAGAGCTGCAAGAGACATGATCTAAAAGAGAGAGATAGAGAGAGGCAGAAGGAAAAGGAGAACGAAAGAGAGAAAAGCGACAGAGAGCTTAGCCCTGGCCCACAGAAACAGTGTGGGTGGTGGTGACCATGCGGAGGCCAAGATGAAAGGATCCCCCACAACACACACACACACACACACACACACACACACAGACACACACACACACACACACACACACACACTCCATTGCTTCCCTTGACAAAAGGAGTGAGAAAAAGAAAACATTTTTCCAGCGTTAGCTCACAGAACAGAGATGGGGGAGAGAACGGGGGTGGTTGGAAACGCTTTCACCCTAGCACTCTATAACCAACCCCAGACACACACACACACACACACACACACACACACACACACTCACGCATACTTCCACAGCCCCAAACCAGACCCCCTCACTTCCTCAACCACCGCCTTCCTTCACTCACGCCTGTTGCATACTCCCCCACCCACCACCCACACACTCTCACGCGCTCCTACGCCCACACACCACCCACACACTCTCATTACCCCCCCTCACCACCCCCTCCCACACACACACACACACAAACACCACTCCACCTCCCTCCCTTCTCCGTCTGGCACGGGAAATCAGGGAAAAGTTCAACAACCTCTCTCTCTCGCTCTCTCTCTCTTCATGCTCTTTCTCCCCCTCTCTCTCCCTTTCTCTCTCTCTCTCTCTCATTCTCTCTGTTATTCTATCAGCTGATCTTGTTCCGCCCGAAGAAAGACAGCTATGTCAGGAATGCACTGATGTGGGTTGTGGACAATCCTTCTTTGTTTTTCCAAGGGCTTTTAGGAAGACAAGGAGGGGGGGTCTCCTTGCCACTATGTGACTGAGAAGACTGGAGATAGAGAAAGAGAGAAGAAAAGTGGAAGAAAGAGAGAAAGAGAGAGAGAAAGAGAAAAGCAAAAGATATGTTCATAGGTTAATCTCTCTCTGCTGCTCTTCCTACTGCAGAGGTTCCATGCAACAAAGCTGAATACATTCTCTGGATCATTCCATCTCTTCCCAGAATAGAAACACAAGGCAGGCAACAGGACACAGGAAATAGGCTCTTCCAAGAGCAAAAGCTACTCCCCATCAGGTTCAACTTCACAGAGAAGTCCAGACTCTTGGGCCTTGAGAGGGGCATAAGCTGCTCCATAAAACGCCACCCACCTCCCTTGAGAACAAGAGCTGAGGTAGGAGAGCTGGTAAAGCTCAGGCTTTGTCAAATTTCAACACTCCGCACTTTTAAACTTCTGTTTTTCCCTTGGAAACAAGCATTTTCCCCTCATTGATCCTAAGTAAAAACAGGTGAAAGGCCCCACTCTGACGTCTAAGGGAGTTTGCTAACAAGCTTCTGTAAGGCCTGCTGGGGGAGTTGATGTGTATTTGGAGGGGGTCAGTGCATGGGAGACAACAAGCAAATGCTGAGGTTGACTTTGGCTAAGCAGGGGGAAAAAAAAGATCATCCGCTCGCCCAAAACGATCTGTCAAGGAGCCAAACAAGACCAATTAGTGGGTGAGCTGGGCTCCACAGCCTCCAGGCTTAGCACTGCTTTTGGTGCTCCAGAGTGGAACAAAACTGCTCTATGCAAAAATGCTCAGTGGCTCCCTCCACCTCCACCATCAACATAATCCACACACACACGCAAATACACAAACACACACACATATACACATGCGACCAAGGCAGTGCCAGTGACATCATCAACAGATAAAACTTCAAAACCAGCTTGTGCGTGTGTGTGTGTGTGTGAGTGTGTGTGTGTGTGTGTGTGTGTGTGTGTGTGTGCGTGTGTGTGTGTGTGTGTGTGTGTGTGTGTGTGTGTGTTGTGTGTGTTTTCATTTCACACCCAGTCAATGCTTCCCTGGAAGGCAAAACCAAAAATGGTATGTAGCATGACAGAAGTTTGCTGGAAACTGGACTGAACGTATATCCTGGTAAGATTTCCCTTGCAAACAGAAATGTACTACAGTAAGCCAGCTAACGCTCTTATAGTCAGTTAACACTGAGATGTTGGACTGGGTATTTTCTATTGTGCTATCGTTTGAAATTGGGGTGAATTCAGATTAGAATGAGGTGTGAATGGCCTCATGAATAAGAAAATTAATCAGATGATGCTCAGTATGGATCAAACTGAATCAGTCCACAAAATGTGGCCCGCTCCTGATTCCATGCCTTTTGCTACTCCTCTGCACCTTGCGCACTGCATAATTGGCCCTTAAATAACATGATTACTAAAGTCAGCACATTTGGCTGTTTTGAAGCGGTGCTCATCAGCTCTCCTGCACCAAACCACCATTGCACCCCACCCTACCCCTTAGGGGCAGGTTCAGGATGCACTCGTTCAACTCACTCGTTTGCTTCTTCTTCTTCTTTTCGTAGGGGGGAATACCAGCCGGGGGGACTTCTGAGGTGTCAGAGCTCAACAGGGCCGTAAACATAAGGGACTTTTCACCATCACCTTCATTTGCATTCGCGTCAAAACAGAAGTTTCTCTCTTTTTCTCTGTCTCTCTTTCTATCTATCTCTATCTCTTTTTTCGATTTGATTATATCATCGAAAATTACTTGCCTGTTTGAAAGAAGAAAAAAAACCCTGAAAGATGCTTGTTGAGTTATGAGCATCTAGATGTAGGTGGGGACGAGTTTCACCAAATGAGAATTTTGGTCCAGTTTATATTAAAGTGACTTCCAAACGCTAAATAATCACCTCTCAAAACTCAGAGAAGATTGTTTTCATTTTTTTTGGTTGAATTTTTTGTTTTGTTTTGTTTTGCTTTTCATCAAACTAACCAGATCTTTGCTATTGTTTTTGATCTTTTAATTGTTGTTGTTTCTTAAACTATCCTTGGCAAACATCTCTAAAACTGGCCGATACCTCATTCGTTGGGGCATAACAGGGGACATAACACATGTGGCACAAGGAGACTCAAGGAGAGTCATTTCCAAGTAAAAGCTGCACCTGCTCCCAGATCCATACACTTCCCACATTTCAAGGGAAAGGCTGAGGAGGCAGCACAACTGTGGGATTTCCTTGTTTGCATGCCTTAAAGAGGAGATCAAGAGGTTTCCTGCTCCACACACTTGTGATGCATTAGCCCTTCATTAATGCACAATGGCAGTGCAAAGTTCAGTGGAAGGAAATGGCCCCAGAGAGGAGGGTGTGTGGACCTGACTCACTGTAGCGCAACTTGTCTGTTGATGTCTTGATGACGAAATGTATAAACATTTTAAGACACCATGACAAATAACGTCCAAGTGGCACCCGCTTTTGATGCAAACCCCATTCATTTTGTTGGGCAGGGCAAATTTATGTCCTTTAATCCCAGTGTAAACCTCCTGGTCTGATGCAAATCTGTCAGATGTAATGCAAAACAAGGTTTAATATGTTCCAATACAAACTTTACAGGAAACAAGCCATGCTCCAGTGCAACCTCATTGAATAGACAAAGTTGGGATTTTGAAGAACCTGCTTCAAAGTACTCTTTCTGAGATTATGCCATAATGCTAACCAATGACCCACCATGTACTTGAATCTCTCTCTCTCCCTCTATTACACACACACACACACACACACACACAAACACAGACACAGAGGTATGCAAAAAAACCACTCTTCCGTCACTTTTCAACCATAAACAATTCTGCCTCTAAGGTAGCTCCAAAAAAAAACTTGTATGCAAATGTTAAGACACACACACACACACACACACACACACACAGACACAGACATACACACACGCATAATGACAGATTAAGCCTAAAGGGTCTTAGCTAGCTGTATACTCACAAAGCAGTGGGTTGGGGAATAGAATCGACCCAAAAACAATGGCAGCTCCTCAGAGAGCTGGTGTTCACAAACAGAAAGAAGAGTCAGTGAGGGGGGAAGAAGCCTCCATACAAAGACGATAACTCTCTCCGGAATGATTTGCGTGTGTGTGCTTCTGTAAGTATTTGTGTGAATCTGTGAGTGTGTATGTTCCTATGTGTGTGTAGATGTGTGTGTGTGTGTGAATCTGTGAGTGTGTATGTTCCTATGTGTGTGTAGATGTGTGTGTGTGTGTGAATCTGTGAGTGTGTATGTTTCTATGTGTGTGTGGGAAGGTGGCGGTAGAGGGGGACTGGGTGCCCCCTCCTCAGGCTTCCTGCATGCTAAATCACCCATCTGCTCCTGCCAACCTCTCCTGCCCGCCCCCTCACCCTGACACAATCTCCTGCCATGGCACACGCTCAATGGATGCCTGTCTGTCGCGAAGGCTGCTGGCTAATCTGAAACATCGTGGTTGTGCTATACCAGTATTTTATTTGTGTGTGTGTGTGTGTGTTTGTTTGTTTGTGTGTGTGTGTATATGACCGCCTCTGCCAGTGCAGCTGCGCTGTAGGAAAGTCATATTTCTGAATGAGTGTGTGTGCGTGTGTGTGTGTGTGTGTATGTGTGTGCATGGCGTGTGCATGGTGCCCCTCCCTGTCTCCAACCACTTCAAACCAAGCTACTGTTTGGCTGTTCAGCCTCTGGAGTTCCGCAGCTCCACCCTGTCAGCCACCCCGCAGCATCTGCTTGCCCTGAGCTCCAACCCCTGCCTCCTCACCCCAAGCCCCACCGCCACCCCCACCCCCAAAGGCTGGGTCCTCTTACAGCCTCCCCAGCCTCTGCCCTCCCCTGCACTGGCCCTCCAGTCCACTGCCATCTGATCAGCCACCCTGGGTGTCCTCGCCAGTTCCCTCGCCTCTGTTTTGGGTTATCAGGTCTCCATGAGTGCCTAATGTCTCCTCAGTGGCCAAGCTGTGGCCTGGTAGTGCTGGGAATCAGTACCACCCCTCCTCTGGCCCTATCGAGTGTCTTTAGTCTGGCCCTCATCTTCTCTGTCTGCTGTCTCCTTCTCTACATACACAACACCACTTAATACTAATAAAACTCCTAAAAGCATGCAGATGCACACAATAACTGCTTCCAGCAATGTCCTGTTTTTGTATTTCCACATAAAGTATTTTAGACATAACACACACACACACACATTTAACACATGTCTACCTTGTGTTCCTTTGAGTAAAATTCTTCTCTCATGTTGTCGTCATGCATTTTGGAGTCTCTAGGCAACCACATAATACAACTCCTGACTTTTTTCCTTTATTTGGAGAGCTTGAGTGCTGGCTTAAATACTTTCTCCATTGCGCAGATTGGGGGTGCAGTGCTTTGGGGAGAAAAGGGCCTTTATTTGGCCCGGAGATAATAGGCTAACAGAACTGAGTCCTTGGCTCAGTAACGCACCATTTACGTCAATATGGAATCTGGTCTAGACATCCAATTTTCCCTGCAACCATTGTTGACGCAAATCATTATATCTGGGTGTACTATACGTGTGTGTGTGTTTAATACACTGGCACATACATCACTGTATTAGGTCTTAACTGTGCCGACTATAAGATTATGGGTTAAGCAAAGGCAGTCATCTGTGGATGCTCTGACTGAAGTCATCTATACCCAATCATGGAGTTGTTGCCTTGAAAAATGAGATCAGGCATTGGTGATGTGATCATATGTTCACTACTATTATATGTTCCAATATATTACCCCTACTGGAAAATTTTACCACTTAACCAAATAACACTGTGTAATATCTAGTAAAGTGTGTGTGTGTGTGTGTGTGTGTGTGTGTGTGTGTGTGTGTGTGTGTGTGTATGTGTGTGTGTGTGAGAGTGTGTGTGTGTGACTATGACTATGGATGAGTGTGTGACTATGACTGACTGTGTCTGTGACTATGCAACTCAAACAGTGGCAGTAGTGGTGGACTCATGTCACTCCCTGCAGACAGAGAGAGTTTTCCCTCCACCGTCTCTGCTTCTCTCCTCTCCTCTCCTGGCAAACCAAACCACTCACAGCCTTCTGCACAGGAATGTGACAGCCATACCCCACCACCCTCTCCCAACCCCACCTGCCTCACCCCCACCTCTTCCCCCCGGCTTTCATCTCCGTCTCATCACACCACACAGGTGAGCCTTCACCCCCCGCCCGCCCGTCAGACACCCCCACCTCCCACCTCCCACCTCCATCACTGGTTCGCAGCAGCCCCCTCCACACCCGCTTCATGCATCAATCCCCTCTCACCCAGCATCAAAAGGCAGAGGGGAGCCTGGAGGCTCAGGTGGAGGGTTTGGGGGAGTGTATAGTGTGGGGTGGTGTGGGGTGGGGGAAGCAGTCAGCCATGCCATCTTGTCTGGCACTGACTCTGCTACTTCTGTTAGCGCACATTAGTGGAGCTCACAAACACTACTGTGGGAATGCAATACGGACAGGTTGACTAGCCTGAAGTAAGAAAAGATCATGTTATTGCACACACACACACGCAGAGCCACAAAGAGCGCAACACACATACACACACAAAACAGCACCAAATAGAATATAGTTGGACACTTAACACTAGTGCCCTTCTCCTGCCATGACTGACATCTTATACTGATGTATAGCTAACAGTCAGAGCAATGTAGCAGCATCATGTCAACATGATGGGTAAGAGTCATGGCTGTATGATGCTACAAAGGCTTAATAAGATATGCTATTAACAATTTACTAAGCATCCATTCAACATCTACTGTAACACGTTTCTGACATGATGTCAGTCCTAATAAGCCTGAAAAGTTACCCACCCAGGCACCATTAATTTGGAATATTTCACCAAAGGTCTGAAATGAAAAGACATTCACAGTGTGGTGTTTTAATTTCACTGAAGTGAATCTATCTCCATTTCCATTTTAATATTTCAGTGTCTGAAAGATGACAGCCATGACAAAGGCACCAGATAGCTTAGCATCATTTGGTTGTATTTCCAATGATGACTTGAGCTAGCCATGTTACACAAAACCCTAAATGGCACACTGAATGAGTGCACAACTGACTACGACATAACAGTACAAGTGCACAACTGTTTCTGATGGCATATCCTTAAGCTACTTCTGGTTCTGTCAGCATGGCTTTCTTAAAGGCACTCTCATTTAGGTTGGATATATGGAGACATTCTTCATCCTTGTTTATAAATATTTTATAGGCATTAATGAGGACATTGGGTCAGACAGTCTGAGGACACACATAGGCTTGGTGATGTGGGCAGAGGCTAGACAGGATGTGTTATTAGTCATGTCCCTGACAAATGTTACTGGGGAGACATGTCAATAACAGCCACCAATAATGTTATAATAAAGTAATAAAGAAATGAGTCACATTTAAATGTCCCCACAATGATCTCAGTCAGTATCGAAAATACATACGCCAACTCATTACATGGAGGAGTGGGTGTGTGTGAGTGTGTGTGTGCCCTGTGGCAACCCCAGCCACGAAGGCCAGGCGAGACAGAGGGCTTGTCAGGGTATGAGGGCTGCCTACACAATGTCTTCCTTTTCCAGTCCGGGAATTCCTCTGTGTGACAGCTTCCAGATATTTCAGGATAATACTCATGGGAGGTATGTGTGTGTGTGTGTGTGTGTGTGTGTGTGTGTGTGTGTGTGTTCTTTGGTTTGTGTTTTTGAGTGGATGTGAAGTGAAGACAACTGATGGGCCTTTATGTTCAGATGCACTGTAATCCAGTAAAGGCCGTTGGCCATGAGCACTCATAATCCAGGAAATCCCCCCTCACCATAGCATGGGCTAAATCCCAGCCCTTTCCACATCACCAGTCTAAGGGGAGAATTGGGATGCCCTGGGCCAGGCTTGCGTCTGAACCATCACCTCCCTATCTGACAAACAACACTTTAGCCAAAGTTGTTTAGCCAAAAAGAAGATTATGTCATGCTTTTGGTGGAGTAAAGAATAGCTCTTTTTAATATAAAAATGTGCTATTTCAATTAAGTGATGCAATTTTTTGTAAGGGGAATCATATGAGATATTTATTTTAACATCATGCTAAACAGACAATGCTTATTTTTTTATTTGCTTTTGTTCTTTGATGATGCATTGCTTAATCATCTGACTGCCAATGTCATTGAGTCAAGCTAGATCACAGTGTTGATCTCAATGATGAAGAAATCATTTTAATTAGTTATTATTATTATTAGTTTTCATTTTGACCACATTCCCACATGTTCTACAAGCTCCTGAGAAATTTGGACCATCACATGGACGGCATGGGAAACTCTCATGAGACTCTGGCAGGAAACCAGTTTCAATTAGACAGTACTTAAGCTCAGCCTTAAGTGCAGCGCACCAACCTTTCAAGCATTTGAGTTAATAATTCATTAGGCCTGTCTGAAATGATGCAGGGAGAGTGAATGAGATAAAACCTTTTTCTTTCTTCCTCTTTCTTTCTCTCTCCCTTTCTCTTCACCTCTCTTGCTCTCTCTCTCTTAGTAGAGCACATCCGTGTCCATATTGGCTGGCAATCACCAATCCACTCTGTTTCAGTTCTCTTCCACATGACGAGAGGCATTCTGACATTTTGTTTGCGGCTCCCTTCCTCTGTGGTCAGAGTCTAGAGACTCACATGTCATCGCTGCAATGGTGTGACGTCTCCTAACGATGAGCCAAAGATGGGCAGTGGTGTCAATGTTGTCGTCATCACAGCGCTCTGATTGGGCGAGAGGAAAGTTAGCCTTAAGGGGATGGAGGCATGCTCTTTGAGGTGAGGGTTGTTCAAGGGAGGGAGATTACAGTCTCCATTAATTACACATCGTCAGAGGCTTTACGCAGGCTGGGGCCTCTGAGAGAGTGGAGAAGGAAGAGAGAGGGAGAAGGAGGAGAAAGAGAAGGAGGAAGAGAGCAGAAAGGGGGAAATGAAAAGGAATAGAAGGTAAAGGAAGAGTTAGATCCATGCAGAGCCACAATCTACATGTGTGACGGTTGGACTGAGAGAAAAATTGAGAAAGTAAAAAGCACAGAGCGCAAAAATAATAGATGGAAATGAGGACCTAGAGTCTACAGGGGGCCGCTAAAGAGAGAGAGAGAGAGAGAGAGAAAGTATGAAGGCATCTTCAGATAAAAGCTAGATAAAGAAGAGAAAGAGCAGGTAGTCAAAGACAAAGACAAGAGCATGTGACTACATAAACAGGAGACCTGATTGAGGTGAGAGTGAGAGGGAGACACAGACTGAGAGAGAAAGAAAAACTGAAACAGACAGATAGAGAGAAAGAGAGAGAGAGCGGTGATCAAGGTGCAGTCACATTTCTGCACCAGCTGTTGCAGAGGCTGCCCCACATCAAAGCCCCACCCAACATGCAACCGTCTGGAGGCATCACCAATGCAGGTATAAGGAAACCAGGTCAGCAGAGATGTCTGGCTCCATCTATTAGTCAGTAGCCCCAGCTCTGCCAGACCCAGATGTCCCTCTCAGGCCACCGTCATGCACTAGACTGAGCTGTCTCCTTGCCAGTGTGTAGCCTCGGTTCAAGGCACAGTCAGAAGTTAAACCAGGAGTCTGCTCTCTCTAATTAGCTGAACTCAGCTAAATAAGTCCTAACGAGGACCTAAACGTCAAAGCCATGGCCCCTAGTTCCTGTTAACAGGGAGCACTTTTCCTCCTCTCTCAGCCTAGACTGCATGAATTATTCATTTGCGACTGGATGGACCTAAAATACATAATTACTCTTTGACTTATCAGAGCTTTGATTCCTCCTTATCTGACATCAGCGCTACTAAAATGTTGCCGCAACTTTAAATAACGTCTCATTAGTATGCCGAGAGAGGAGTAATGCGGGGATCAAATCTGCACTGTTCTTTTTTTCTGTCTTTCTTTTTTCAAGTTAGAGGAAAAGAAATGTGGTCAATGACCTATATGGTTTACAACGTGAAAGTAGCAAGCAAAGGAAAAATAGCTTATCAAGCAATTCTGAGCAGAAGCTAAGTTCAAATTCATTTCCAATTGAAAATGATAAACCGCTAACAAGCCGATAACAGAGGTCTTTGTGTGCATCTGTTAGATATGACAAGCGAGAGGCACTCAATGGATTTCTTTGTCGGCAGTGTGCCCCGACCGAGCCCTCGCTCAGAAATAGCCTCCTCTCTGCTTTCTCCCTCTGCACTCTTTCGCAGAAAGTTTTGCGAGACTGGAGGGGAGGAGAGAGGGCATGATTGGCGTCTGATACAGGAGCACCAGAGGCAGATGGCGGGCGGCCGTGCCAAGTGGGACCCACCCTAGAGCCCCTCATGGTGGGGGGTTGAGGGATGGGGGTGGATAGGGGTTGATGTAGACCAGATTCCCCTTTCTTCCAGACCCCCATTGCCGTTGGGCCACCAACAGTTTGAGTTTGCCTCCTCAGGGACACAAGTGCCCCCAGCATTAAAAAAAAGGGGGGAGAAAAAACCTGAACAACCACGTATCAGAGCCTTGCCAGGCCACACTTATGCAAAACACCCCCAGATGAAGACACAAAGGGCCTGTAAATGCTCTCCAGCCCCAGACCACACCGTCCCACCCCCACAAAAAAGTGGATGAGGGCAGGCAGAAAAACAAGAGGTGCAGGATGAGAAGACAATTTGAACCGAGACCTCTGAAGCATGTTTTCGTCGACAGACACGTGGAGTCGTGCAGCGGTGCAGGGAACTGGCCAAATCTGTTTCACGGCAAACACTGTGTACAACTGCACACATCTGAAGATGAAAGCTGCCCCCCACTTCAGTGGCAGTTCTGTGATCCCGGGAGAAGAAAATAAATAAAGAAAGAATGAACGAAAGAAGTCAATAAAACTTCCAACCACAAACAAACATGGACACGCGCAGCCGAAGCTCCCTAGACTGGCAATGTGAAACAGAGCTGCAGTGTGTTGGAAGTTGTTTAAAAAAACATCTGAAGTCTTAAAGCAATGGGGCAGATAAATAAATAAACAAAAAGCCAAAGACCGAAACAACAGTTGGACATGGAGAAGGTGAAGGAGAGAGAGGGAGGGAGAGAGAGAGAGATCGAGAGAGGGAGAGAGAGAGGGAGAGGGAGAGGGAGAGAGAGAGAGGGAGAGAGAGAGAAATGGAGAGAGAGAGAGGGGGAGAGAGCTGAAGGAGAGAGTGGTGAAGGCAAGCCCAATGAGGGGATGAAGCAAAAATCCTTTGTTTGAGTCAAATTCGGCGAGAACTGACACACATACACAAACATACACATAACCCCCTCCCACACACACACACATAACCACAAACACACCTAC
>JAIFZK010000008.1:20095000-20167500 GCA_027481765.1 Tenualosa thibaudeaui | reverse complement strand
GCTGGATTCAGGCTGAGTTGAGTAATCAGGTTGTTTATGTCCCTTGGCCATGATCTCCTGACTCACAAAAACAAGGTCAAGGGAATGACCAGAGGTCTCTTCCAGTACTATTCTTAGCCAATGAGAGAGACCACTTACTGCAGTGTCCAAACTGGATTATACCCGTGTGACCAAATGAGTGTGTGTGTGTGTGTGTGTGTATGCATGTGTGTGTGTGTGTGTGTGTGTGTGTGTGGGGGGGGGGGGGGGTGTTACACAGACCCTAGTTCCCAGAGGTGTTTGGAGTGCTCCAATTTTGTGTAAACATTTCACAAGTTCCCTTCAGCCAACTGCTCCACACCTGCTAGGCTGATGTGTGTGACAGAGATGGACTCCAGACATAAACAGATATAAACATACTGTAGCGTCTCTGCAAACACACTTCAGTACTGTTCTATTCTATTTAATCAAACCCATATAATCCACTCATTATAAATCATTGCAAT
The DNA here is from genome assembly GCA_027481765.1 of Tenualosa thibaudeaui. Lineage (NCBI taxonomy): Eukaryota > Metazoa > Chordata > Actinopteri > Clupeiformes > Clupeidae > Tenualosa > Tenualosa thibaudeaui. Next base: position 20,167,015 of record JAIFZK010000008.1, on the reverse strand, counting down.
TTCTGTCCTTAATTTGAGGATGACAGAGATCTAAGTATGTGTACAATCTGGTATTAACATAAATCCATATCCAGTACATATTATGGTGGTATTACACATATTGTACATTGCCAGTCAGTCAGACTGTATCATTCCCGCACGTTATATCTGTCTGGAGCTGATAGGTAGTTGAGGTTAAGGTAGATGTGAGGGCTTACAGTGGGGAAGACACTGAAAGTCTACTCCACTACAGCAGAGAGGGAACGGCTCGCTTGCAGCAGGGGGTCTCTGGAAAAGCACTAATGTAACGGACCAGCGCTCCCCAGCAGAATCATGTATTCTCCATGGGCCGTGCAATTATTCCAGCGGGTTTATCCACGGATTAATGAATCACATTAATTCAAAAGGGGATAATAAGTGAGGATTAGCTGATAGGGGCCAAAGGTCCGTTCTGCTTGGCAGGGGAAGCCAAAAACATCTGACCAGTCTGAGAAGGTACGTGATACTCCCCACATCCCCCACATCCTAGGAGCACTGAGGACCCACCAGTTGGATTAGTTGGATTGGTGCTAAATAGCTTATCAGCCATTTTAGTTATTCATTGTGGCATTTCATGGTATTTATGTGGTGTGTGTGTGTGTGTGTGTGTATGTGTGTGTGTGTGTGTGTGTGTGTGTGCACGCAATTAATTTCTCATTGACAAAGTAAATAAGAAGTGCACATCTTTCAAAAAGTGATACTGGAACATTTTGTGTTTTAAATAATAAAAAAATATAGGTTCATGATTCTTTATATGTGTAAAACAAACCACGTGAACCTTGGTTTTACTGGCATTTAATATTTAACAAGGCCTCCATAAATCTTTGTCTGTACCTAGGATAGAGTGAATGGTGTGATTTATAGAAGTGTCATGCAGTCTGTAGGTGTTGAACCATATTTGCTCTCCCCCTGGTTCCACATGTTCATGGTTTTGTTTCTGTAAGCACTATCACAGGTGAGCCAGATGTGTGCGTGTGGGTGTGTGCATACACGCCCCTCGGAAAAGCTGACCGTGGCTTTTCTCTCCACTCCACTGACACGTCTGGTCTGGTGTCTCCCCCTGGACTGTCTGCAGCAACCACAGCATCAAACATTAATCATATCATATGAAAACAGAAACAGCATGCCTGTCTCCCTACCCGGGCCACTTCCCTCTTCTCTCCCTGTGTGGACAGGGTGGCCAGGACACCACAAGTGACAAGAACAAAAGGACCCCGCTCTTGCCTGACTTGCACCAGATGGCCAATGGGCAGAAAGCCCCTTCCCTCATGCCCATTAACCAATCAGATTAGAAGAAAATACCTCACTCCCACCCCATAAACCACCCTAAATTAGCTGGGTGCCAAAACAGAGGCGGCACAAATAGGCGGAGTGGCCTTTCGAAAACTTCGCGCATGTGCTGCCCAGGCCAAAAAGTGGACAAAAGGGTCCATTTACTCGGGCTTCAATGGTGCACAGAGGGTCAAAGTGTGGGTGGGTCTCCTCACCCCAGCATTTGTCCATTAGGATGACTGGTGCTTAAGGTAAACGAGTCCCCGGCCCTTCGCCCTAATTGGCTTTACCGCCGCTCTTCACGTCAGATGCTAAATTTGCCTTCTGACAGCTAAATGAAATAAATTAGTCATGGACGGCCTCCAGCCACGGTGGCAGCCGGCTCGTAAATAATGGACGCATGCGTTAACGGGCCCGCTAACGAGCCCAGCTGCTAATTGTGTCCTAATTGTGCTGGCGCACCATCACCTGAAGAAAAGAGCAAGATGACCATAGCTATCCATCATAACACACTCTCACACACACACACATACACACACACAGACAAGGTGGAGAGAGCTCATTTATTCCCTAAAAATAACACCACCACCTATCTTGTTACGTCCAATTTTAGAAATCCAAGCCTGAGCCTGTATCCTGGTAACAGATAATATGGTGAACATTTGGCAAGGTGATGAATTTCTCCACCTCCTCCTCCTTCCTCTGCCATATTCTGAATTCTACCTTTTCACCTGCTCTGTCATGCTCTCCCTCTCTTTGTCTGTCTCTTGCCCTGACCACCCTTTCTCTCCTGCCTCTCTCTGCTGGGGGAGCTGTTACACTGTCTCCCAGTAACCTGGAGCAGATGTGCAAAGTAATGAGGGTCATTAGATCCTCTCTCTCTCTGGCCTTAGACCAGTCAAATATAATGGCCTTTGCCTTCTTCCCTTCTATGGATCCTTCACCAGCAAACTATATTAAATGTCCTGGCTCTGTCGGCCAAAGGGCAGCTCACAGGATGACACACTTGGATAGGAAACACACACACATACACACAACTATGAGGTGCACAATTTCCCAAAGAAGGTATAGTAGGGCACCACAGTATATACTAGACTGCATCTCCTATCTAAACATTCATCCATGCCTTCTTTAGCATCCGTTGAAGTGTACTACCCCTCCCTCTCTCTTTCCATCAGCAGAGAGGTAGAGTTAATGCTCTAAAGTTTCGCTTTTCTCCTTGACCGCCCCGCTGTGATTCTCCAGGAGCCCAAAGCACAGCCTGGATACTGATCCCCGCCGGGGCAGATGAGCCCTTCAGGCCTGAACGGCTCTCTCTCTGCTGTCTCTACACACACACACAGAGCCAATCAGCATGTCTCCTCATCTTTTCTCCTTCGAGGTGTACACACAGCCATGATGTGAGCTGTTAAAACCCATGCAGTAAATTATTCAGCGCAGAATGAAACCTCACATAGCGAGTGCAATATCATGTGAGTATGTGATGTTAAAGCAAAACAATGCAAGTTAAAAAAATAAAGTTGAAAAGATTTTTTTTTCACCAACTCCAGTGTTTTTCTCTCTCTTTTTAGAGCCAGTGGGCAGTTCTGGTTGAAGTTTTTATTTGTTTGTTAGATTGTTTTTTTTAGTTTTTACTTGTCACTTACTTTTTTCAAACTTTCCTTATTATATTCCTATATACTTAAGCCTCAACGAGACATATGTAACCCTCTAGACCATTGCACAGATGCTAAGACATGGAATGGAAATATGTCTTCGACTGTAATGCTATCTGTCCACTGAACCGCAAATGGATCAACCACAAACCACACATACACAAACACACAGCGTACCATTTGTTGATTTTTAGTAGTACATCCACCTACATATCATTCCTCTTACACCCACACACTTTTCACCCACTCATTCCACCCACCACACACAAAAACACACACCTGGACGCCTACAAACACACACAAACATACTATTTAGGAAGGCATTATGAGGTGAAACTCAGCATGGGGTGAAGCCAGTTTCTCCCTGATGGCTCTTCTCACTCATGACAGTGAAGACAGTCACAACAGCCACAGCCCAAAGATCATTACATATTCATGATGTCCTGCTAAGCTCAGTGCTCCACCGGCATCTCTCTCTCTCTTTCACACTTACACACACATACACACACACACGCGCGCGCGCACGCACGCAGAAACAGACAGAGAAAGAAAGAGAGAGAGGCTGATCTGCAGTCAGGGTGTTAATGATGCAGTGTTTGGACATAGCAACGCTGTCTCGTCTGCATCCTAAAACTCACCCAGCCGCCGTTGTCCTCTATCCAGTTATGAAGTGGCCCATCTAGATACTCCGTCATCCAGTGAGCAATGAGATCCACTTGGGGCACCATCTGCCGGCTGACACTCTCAACGCACATGGTCCCTCCGAACTCGAAAAAGGCGACGATTCGTCCCCAGTTCACCCCGTCGCTGAACAGCTCGTCGGCGATCGCAGTGAATTTCCTCTGAGCGGTGCCTGGGGTGAAGTGCAAGCGGTCCCCCATAGCAGCGAAGTCCCGCTGGTACATCCTTTCTATCTCGTCTCCAGCCTCGCGAAGCACCTGGTTCAGTCTTCCGAGCGGGTCGGGGGGTGAGCGCACGGAGGGCATCAGAACGTTTGGGTCGTCTTCAGCCGCATCTGCATGCAGTCTCCGGGGGTAAACTTCAGAGCTGTCCGCTAAGCCATTATTTGGAGAGTCTATTTCTGCTATGCCGTTGAATTCCCACACGTATCCCTTTTTAAGAAGTTTGTGATAAATGTAGTTTCGTACAATATCGCGGTTGTCATATGAATTCTCGTTTGCCATAATGGTATAGTGGTTATGGCCCAATCACTATAAGCGAATACCGTTTAGATCAGTACACGTGAAGAGACTGTACAATCATTTGACACAGACTTACACAAACGGGCAGAAATGCAACACCTTCTATTGTGAGGTACCTGCAAATTCGAACTTGTCTCGCATCAACCCCCGGTAAAAAGCTGTACCACTTCATTTGACTGTATTTTGCTGATCCCTTTGCCAGAGCAAGTAGCAGTCTATATCTCCACTCCTTCTTTTTTGATGGTGGGTACGTAGATGTTGAAGATAACGTGGAAAGACTTCAAATTTGCTCAGCTGCGTTAATTCAACTTCCAAGCGTAAGTATCATCAGTACGTGGGCCAAGATTGCGCTCTGCAACCGCACGGGTAGGAATGTCTGATCTCCGCATATGGTAGCTTACGCCCCTTTTTCAGAGGCTGGAAGTGAAATCCATGGGAAAGTAGCGAGTGACTTTGAGGCAAAAAGTCTGCGTTAAAGCGATATTTCTTTCCTGCAGTAGAACGCAACGACCAATGCGCATTCGGCAGAGAATTGGGGTGAGACAAGCTACTATTTCCCATGTGAAGTTTGCGTAGTTTATGGAAAATACATCGTTTTCCACGGTTTTGTCAGCCTCTTGAACATTTACAGCAACAGAAAGACGGAAGAGAAATCGTTTACGACCCCTTCGAATCGCACTTTCTCCCTAAAACAACAGTCAGAATAAATAATTCCAGAATACTTTGTAGAGCAGACCTGGAGATGGAACACTGGACAGAAACGCGGTGGTCATGAGTCAATGTGTGATCCCACAGGCTTTAGACGACTGCGATCAGCGTGTGCTGGGACCTGGCTGTACGCTTGTGTCATTGAGCTTGTTGCAGTCCCTATTCAGTAAGCGCATGAAGTCTGCTCCCACTGGTTGGTTGGTTTAGTACTTCCCTTTCTTCGTCGACGTCACGATTTTTTCTGAATGAGTTGGTCATCTGAAACTGTGCGACGCATAATTTATAGTAGAGCTAATGATGCAATTACTTGGACAAGAGTTTGTGTCCACACATAGAGCTTGTCCACATATAGATACCTGGGATGCAGGAACAGCCCGCCCTCAATCGTGCCAGTTTGTGCTAAAGTTAGTTCTTAGAAGTGTATGTTTGGTTCTACATAAGACAAAAAAAGGTCCAATATATGTGAAAACTGGAGAATATCGGTAACACTTTCCCGACATGATCTGTCCTCATTATTTGACAAGAACATTTGGGCATATAAAAGGACAGTTAACAAATTGAAGCTTTATATTGCTTTGTGACACTTTAGGCTATGATGGGCTGTAAGATGACATTATAATACAAAAATGACAATGTTGACAACATTGACAATGAAATGTTACGAAAACAAAAGCCATTAGTTATACCTTAATGCTTAATGAATACTGGGTTTACAGAAAGTGTTACCAGAATATCCAGGATCTATATGCATATGAACAATATTGTTCAGGATTCAGACCAAACAAAACATTGTTCAGTTACTTTTCACTTACAGGGGCAGATTGAGGTGAAGACTGAACTTGGATTTTGGGTCAGTAATTAAATAATCTTTGGGACAAAATCCTAGTCTGATTGGGTTGCCTAAAGTGGCCACCAGAACAGCTGTTCCATGTCTGGGACCAGTGATTCCTGCACTAGTCCTAAGAATTTAATTGGATCGCTCACGGCTCACTGTCTTCCCAAAAGAGTCCAATTTAGTGAGGAGTCTGGGCATCCTTGTGCTGTTTTTTACATTCTTGTTTTCGTTTACTTAATTCAATCAATTGAAACCAAGACAATCTTGTATGCATGGATCTTCATATGGCCAACTGTCAGAACTGTTGCATAGTAGCTCTTTGCATCAAATTAAATATATCAAAAAGTATTAATATTGACATTCATATTAGGTGGGCAGGAGGAGTAGACATAGTAAATCTATGTAACCACACATTTCTGAAATCCATTCCTCTTAAGTCCTTCTCTTGAACATCAGAAGAAATGACCACCAACACACCAGCAACAGGAGAAATATTTACTTTATTTTTGTTGTGTTTGTTTATGTGTGATACCACTGATTTGTAAGGCTGCATAGCGGCGTTTGTTGTCACATTCATTGACATTAACCAACGTGTATTAAGCCCATTCCTTATTTCCATTTTTTCTTGTCATAATCCCACTGCAATGCCATGCCGCTCACTGGGTTGATGCGCATGTCAATCATCCTCTGTGTCTGCTTCTCCACCCATTCATCAGACAGAGTGTGAGGCACTTCTCCAAACACTGGACATAGATATAAGAAACAAGAACTGATTGTCCAATTCTGTCACATTAACACCACAATGCACTGAAAAAATGCATAATTCTTCCTTATTCGTTCTTTTTGTATGGTCTCGGTTTGGATTGTGACACCATCATTATTGTCATCATCATCAGTAAATCATAACAATAATCATAACTGGATTGTGAGTTAGTCTGTGAAAGGTACTAGTCACAGACACATCTACACAGAAACTGTCCAACACATTACTGTAAGAACAATAGGACACCAATTTCAAAGAGAGAAAAGAGAAAGAAAAGAGAGAGAGAGAAATGTTAGAAATGTTGAGATACAGAGAACAGAGTCCTCCTGACTAACAGCAGTTTAATTCACAAATAGGATTAGTGCATTTTTGTTTCCTGAAAATGATGGCAAGACATTTATCTGAGAGCCTATGTGAGAGACAGGAAGGGGTTAAGGCTAAGAGACACGGCTGTTACCTCGAAAGAGAAAACCAACCCAACAACCACAGAGAACCACCCAACGACACAGAGACGGTTGATAATGCAAAAGCCCCTAAGACACCCCTCCTGTGTAACTGCCTCTATGTTTGTGTGTGGGCCCCCCACACACACACAAAGATAATTAAGCAATAACTGACTGACAGAGAAACAGAGGGATTGTGAGATATTTGAATGTTAAAGTAGGAGACAAACAAGCAGCGAAACAGGGAAGGAGAAATGGAAAAAAGAGAAGGAAGAGTGAAGGAAAGGGAGGAGTGGTAGGAGAGGAGGAATGCTAGGGTTGTCTCTGGAGCAGCTGCACCTGCTGAGAGCATGGGGAATGCCCTGTCCAGGTGCAGCCAGTTGGGTGGGGCTGGGGCTTTGTGTGTGTGTGTGTGTGTGTGTGTGTGTGTGTGTGTGTAAGCACAGACAGGGTCAGTAAGGGCTCGGGGGCAAAGACACCAGCAGCTGGTTTCGGAAAGGGAGAGTGGGAGTGAGGCTAACTGTCCAGCATGCACCTGCATTCTCTCTCTCAGAGATTTCACAGACTGAGTGAACTACATTCAACACACACACACAGCAGGTGAATACCACACTCTTCTAAACATGTCTACTCCTTCATGACCCTTTTACCTCACTGCTACTCTTAAATTCATCACAGCGACCATAACAGCTTTTACTGACAATTGTTACTGACTGTCAATCACCATACTCACCATAAATCAAAGGAAGAAAAACAGCAACAGATCTCTACAGTATGAACTGTGTACTGCCTTGGAGTATGACAGGACCACTTACTGAGGACATTTCCTAATATTACATAATTTAAGAAAAGTGTGAAAACATACTTCCATTTCTAACCTTTGCCGTTTCACTTGTCACATTAAGCACAGTACTGCACAGTGCTACCACAAGATGGCAGTAGATAGCCAAGTCCTCCAGACTACTGGCTCCAGCCACCACAGAACAAGATACACTGAGCTACAAAGGCATGTGCCTGTGCTGAGAGGGAAATCTGGAGAACATTAAACACCAGGCCAAAGGAAATGTGGAGAGAGAGAGAGAGAGAGAGAGAGAGAGAGAGAGAGAGAGAAAGAAAGAGGAAATGGAACCCTGGGAAACTGAAGGTGGGTCTACTGGCCAGGAGTGAGAGGGGGGATCCCCAGCACAACTCCCTGACTGAATAACACCCCCATTTACCGTACATCGGCAGTCTGGTGCCAAACATAGCATCATACCAAGCCTGCAGAAGGGGAATTTAATTCAGCCACTCCCGCAATGAGAAAAGAACACTTGGGTCTCTCTCACACATGCTCAAAAACACACACATACACCAATGCGCACATACACACACACTCATGCAAATGCTCACAATCTGACAGTCACAGTGCACACTGCATCTGTTCACATGAAAAGACACACACATATGCATGCAGTGGGGGTGGAATGACAGAGCTGAGTGTTGCAGTGATGTCTCATGATGCGTCATCCGTTGTGGTTATGAACCACTGCCCACTGTGTCCATGTGCAGGGTTGGCTCTATGTTTAATTAATTTCATATCATATTCTGGGAAAGTAACACCATTATGCATTTACCCTTTTTCCTTTTCTCTTTAGTTACACTATTTAATGATTATACACAGATAATGACTTTATGAAATGTTAATGAAATGTTTCTATGTATTATGATACCATAATGAACACAGGCAGTGAATTGGAATGATAAAATGGCCAAATGGGTTAGTCTGTTATCTCCACCCTGAACAAACACACACACACACACCCACAATTATGTTATCTCTGAAACATACCTACCCTGGCACACACAGACAGACAGACAGACAGACAGACAGACAGACAGACGAGTAACTCCCACATCTGCACCTCCTCTATCGGGGCTTCACATCAAACGATGGAGTGTTGAAAAAGTGATGATGCTCTTGGGCATACCATACATTCCAGTACCTCAGCTGTTATATGTTATGTATGTCTATGAGGGAATGAGTGTGTGTGTGTGTGTGTATGCATGCATGCAGTATGTGTGCTTACTTCCTGTACGCCCATGAGGGCAAAGCTACTGTACGTGGACATATACGAGTGGATGCATTCCTAGTGTGTGAGATCATGGAAGAAGAAAGGCTGAGAAAAAGGGGGCAGGTGATTGGAGCAGACAAGCTGACAGGCAGCGTGGGCCTGTGCTGGAAGCCTCCTGTACGCTATCGCCATGAAGCAGGAGGACTAAGGTGTACCCCAGCGAGGGGCCAGTCCCTTGGGAAGGCTTCTTAAAAGGCCTCCTCTGATCCCCCCTTTAAGCCTGTGCTTGTGTTTGACCCAGACAAGCGCTCTATGCTTCTCTAATGAGCAAGGAAGCAGAAGTGCCCTCAGCAACACACACACACACACACACAGCAGACACAGGATTGAAAGCACTGTCTTTTTCCATTAATTTCTGACTCTGTCCTGAGTCTATGCAACCCAGGTCTGGGACTGTTGTTTCTTTATACTGTCTCTCTATGGAGCTATGGAGGGATGTGAAGCAATCAGGTAATCCCTCCCCAAACACACACACACGCAAACATATGCACATCCACATACACTTGCACACACACACACACGCACGCACAAACATACCTGTACAGTACACACTGTACATGCATACTTACATTCATTTCCAAATATCCAGTATGCATAAATACAAGGTCACTATATGAGCACAGACACACAAATGTGCAAAGACAGAGGAGCTCTGTCCCAATGTGTGCACTCCTGCCTACTTCACACACACACACACACACAATCACCAACACACTTGCTCACATGCACACGTCCCTTCCACACATGCTTAAATGTCATCTTTCCCTCTTGGGAGCACACATACATACACATACTCACACAGGCACCAACACACACACACACACACACAAATTAGACTAGGTGCTCATCATTCTCCTCATGCACACACATGAAGTGTGTCTGCTGGGATTCATGAAGCCAAGGTTCTGACAGGTTGTCCTTTCGTCTCCATCTTTCTTCTTCTTCTTTTTCTTCTTCTTCTTCTCCCTGCTCCTCTCCTATCTGTCTCTCATACCCTTCCTCTCTTACCCCCCCCCCCCCCACACACACACACACACACTTACACACACATCAGACAAGTGAGACAGATTCTACTGGCAGGGAGCTATGCGCTCGACGTGAGAGAGAGGTGGAATGATCCGGGCTTTTTCACCTGCAGCGCACGCTCCCTCTTACACGTCTTTCACTCTCTTTCTCGCCAGAAACTCAGCTAATTGGACCTTGCTGTGTTTGCAGGCGCTGGTTTAAAGCATGTGAGGGAAAATCCAGCAAAAGAAAGACAGAAAGAGTGTCTGAGTGTGTAAGTAATGTGTTTGTGTCTGTGTGTGTGTGAGAGAGAGACAGGCAGAGTGGAACGAACAAAGCCACTCTGACAAAAAAGGATAACCAGCAGTCTCTCTGCCAAGCCAACAAAAGATTCATTTCTCATGGGATTTCCTGCACGAGTTAATCTATTACCAATATCACACACAAAATCGCAAATGATAAAATAACATCTGTGAAAATCATACAATAAGTCTACACACTTTCAAACAAGTGTGTGTATGTGTTTCTGCGGTTCAGTGAACCATGACACTTACCACATGCTGTATGTAGGTGGATTGTGTATGTGTGTGTGTGGGAGTGTGTGTGCGTGGGTGGGAGGGTGGTGACAGACAAGTCATGCTATGTGTACGGGTGTGGGTGTTACTTATTTGGGGCTCAGTAACTTGTAGCTCTCACCACATTGTATTAGAAACACATTACATGATACGATTTATGTTTGAAAGTGGGCCTTAAATGTGGTAGATATATCTATCAACCTGGCTAGATATGAGAATGTGTGTGAGTGAGTGACAGAGTGAGTCAGGGTTGGCTGATCAGTCGTTAACTGGGCTGCTGAACATTCACTGGCTGAGTTTCAATGTCCACCCTGCAAACTAAGCCCTGAGCCCTCATGGATAGCGCTGTCTAGTGAACGAGTTTGCAAGGCTGTGAGTGCTCACCCTGCTGTTTGCATGATTGGGGCACCACCTGTGATAATTGCTTGATTAACAACACTAAAGTCACGTTGCAAACACACTTCAGTTTCCATTTCTTGGTAGCCTAACTGGAATAAATTGTTCACAGGTGCTTTTTTGACATTTCCATGCTTCTCCAGTGTTTCACAACCAATGGTACTAACAGTGGGTAATTACCTTTAGCAAACTCTGCATTTGATGCCGACTTTAGGAAAGGGCTTAGAAAGGGTGCAACTGAGTCCTCACGCAGAGTTTGACTGCGGAACACCCCTAAACCCTTGTGAACTTAGCACAAATGTGCATTTAAGCCTGTGAGTCTGTAAAGGTGGACTGGGCCATTATCTGTGTGCATGCTTGACTGTGTGTGTATGCATATGTGTGTGTGTGCGCGCGTGTGTGTGTGTGTGTGTTTTGTGTGGTTGGGTCATTTACCATAGACCCGCTGCCACCACAATAGCAGCCCGGTGAAACCGATGAAGAAGAACACGCCCCCCAGTACCGTCTTCCACTCGTCTGAGCCCTGACGCATCTCTGGGTATGTCAGCTGAAATGACATTCTGTACACTACACAATAGCCCATACAAACATACAACACACACACACACACACACACACACAAAAAGACTATGAAGTCTCAGATTTAATTTTTTCCCTCCACATTCCCAAAATTAAAATATGATGTTATATAAATAACTGAAGAATAGATTATTCTTAATGCTACCTTCAGCCCTTATCATAAACTGTTAATACAACAGAGCACTGTTAACATTTTGACTAACTCAACTATCAACACGTTGATAAGTCTTATTTAGCAATGTCCAAATACAACACAGCACAAAGTTAGTCTGTCAAACACTGTGATGTGTCTCATTCACTGGGCTCTTCTGATTCTTGGTAGAAATTCTCTGTATTCTATGGATAGCACATGTGGACATTCCCAGCATTGCACTGTCAGACAACCATCAAGGGATGGAGACGGCCCGATGGTTGTGCTGTGAAGACTTTTGCTGCCACCTACAGGTGGTAGTGTGCACTACTTATAGTTTCCGTATCATCAAACGTATGACCTCTGCAAAGTCTTAACCAATGCTTTATCAAGTCTATAAAAACATTCTTGGGGTCAGAGGTGCTCTTTGTGAATGCTGGGAGTCTAAAAACTTGTCTAACACTAGCACAGGAGAGAACCATAACCACACCCTCAGGCATATTTTCTCAACATTCTTACAAGACTGAAAGAGGAAGTAGTGAACTTTGGTGACCTCTCTGTCAGGACATATCAGACGAACCCACTAAGTGTGTTTCCTCTACCTAAAACCACTGCACTACACACAATTGCCTGCAGCAGGCATCAGTTACTTATTGAACAAGACCAAGGCCAAAGTCCTGGATCCATTGTTTTTTTAATCACCATCTGATTAAGACCTGAAAGCACCTAACTTTCCCCAGGATGTCTCTCTTCCGGATTCTCAGTAGTCTCCTAGCTCTACATTCTTGTGATGCAACATAATGTTATCATATTATTCCTACTGATGTTACATATTAATGCATGCTGGGAACTGCTGTGCAAGATAAGATTCCTGGGTAATAAAACTTCACAGTTTATAACAGTCATTTCTGTTTGCTTCAGTTGGCTTCTTAAAGGTGCAGCCATGTACTGCATGCTGGACATGTACTTACTGCATTTGCTTATGTTTATTTTTGTAATTGCCTTGTGGGCATTTGTCCTGTCCAACTTTGTTTATTATTATTATTTGACCCAAGAACAAACTCAAACAAAACATGGCAGAGAGGAAGCTCCCCGCTCTGTCCAATAATCTTGTGTTATGGGTCAGATTAAACAGCCATCTTAGTTTGCCCACCATTGGTTTAGTGCATGTGTTTGTGTATATTTACATGCAAGCTTCTCTTCTTTGCTGAGGGTTTTCCATGATCCTTTCTCTTTCTCCTTGAGTTTCTTCTGCTCAGGGCTCAGGTCGGTGATGAAGGGTCTGTCGGGTAAGGGTTGGTCCGGACGATTGTTATACTGTGGCACGCTGCAGTCTATCACGTCCACAACTGAGAACCAAAAATACACGAAACCTGGTCAGCACTGGAAAAGGTTACTGAGCACAGGCTGATATATAGTGGTTAGTACTCTGCGTTGTGGCCGCAGCAACCCCGGTTCGACTCCGGGTCACGGCACCATCTGTTAGCTTTTGGTGTTTTTTTCCCAGTTTGACTTTTCACTTGAAGTCACTGTTCACCTTAAAGTTTTGTTGTGTTTTCTTTCCAGCAGAATAGAAGATTGTATGTCTCAGTTGCGTTGGATCAGGATCAATGATTTATTACAAATTGGATTACAATTCTTGATTGGATGTAATAATAGATGAAATAACCAAAATAAAAAGCTGAAGCAACAGAGTGAAGTCTAAAGACTATCAGACTAAGTTACTCTTCTGTCTCGCCCGCAAGGTTGAGACAGGATAACCGAGATGTTGTAGCGTAGCTCGTCTGGATCCTCCTCATCGGGTAAAAAGAAAACGGGCTCTACATGTACTCAAAAGTCTAATCGTAAATCTATCCTAAACAGTGGAAAATAACTTGAACAGTTTCTAAATCAGGACGGAATTCCATATCTCAGGGACACACTCACTGGTCAAGGCGACCTCTAAGGTCCCCACCATGCTACACAAGTTGTTGACTGAACATTTTGTACAGACTTAGTTAGATACATAACTTGGAGCAGTACACAGATGAAGATTATTCATCTGACAGTCAGAAAGGAGTAACAAGAAATCATATGAAATTATATCAAATTCTTACAGTGCATGGGACATGCTTTGACTAAACTGGGAGGATTTCATAAGGCTGAGATATGCACAGGAGTTCCTTAATATAAGTTATAATGACAGATAGTTTGATCTGTTTTATAACACAAATGTCTGTGATAGCTTATAACATAAATGTCTGTGTCCCTTTCCCTAGACCCATGCGATGGCTACCAAATAAACAATACTGAATGTGCATATAATGCTTGATTAGCACAGCCTAAAGCCTGAACACAGACATTGGGTCCAGTAGCCATTGTTACCTTTGGAGTGGGACCCCTGTAGGGCACTGGTGGTGGTCACACTTCTCCAGAGGCTGGACTGCAGGCCTCGGATCAGTGCACGAGACTTCAGCATCTGCAACAATTAATCAGCAGCTTATCCCCCTATGCGAACATAGGACAGCCCAAATGGTCCGTGTAAGGTGCAAAACCAGTACTATAAGTTTTGTTCAAAGTGAAAAATAATATTTAAAGACTTACAGTGCCTGATCAAAAGGGCTTTTTTTAACTTTGCACATTTTTATGCTAATGCATTGCTAACGTATTTACGCTAATGTATTGCTAAAACATTTTCCAATAATCTAAAATTATACTTTATCGGTCTTTGGTAACTTTTTGCTCATTCCGTGCACAAATTAACTCTGAACACAAAAGGTTACAGTAATGGACTGTTTCTTGAACAGTCCATCACTGAGAGGAAAAAAACGTGGGATTCAAATTTTAGGGCAGAGCACGACATTGAGGCTCCGAATAAAAACTGACCTCATTGTGTCCTCGGCCACCACCCACAGACCATTTTCAGACACATGAGAAGTCTCTTTTCAAGATTCAAATTACATAACAAAGCTTCAAGTACACTTTCCTGATCATTTTTATTTCCCCAAATGCCTTGTTATTGTTATCTACGACGACACCAATGTAAGAGAACTCGTCTCCTCAAAGCCAGTAGCCGATGACTGCGCAGCATCTCCTATGGCAACAGTCTCGTGGGACGTGAAGGAGAGCAGCTGACACCCCAAATCAAGCTGGTGGAAAAAGCAGCCAAATTGTTCATATTATGACGAGGGAAGCTAGTGGACCACTGGCACTGTTAGGTCGCGCAGGTGCCGGTGAAAGTTCAAACACGCAGTGAAGTTTTGCCTCTGTGCGGTCAGTCACGTATCATCCAGGCAGTTTCTGTGGTTGCTAAAATTATGACTCCAAGTGTGGGTCGTAGGAAGGACGTTGGTTAGCTGCTTGCTCTAATGCAGAGATCAACAGGACGAAAGCCAAATAACAATAGGCTTCGTCTTTAAAATACTACAGTAAATCCGTTTTAAGCATTCAATAGATCGACTTGTGTGGAAATTAAGCGCTCCGTGGATTCAAAAAATCCACAATTTAGCGAGATTATAAACCTAATTTACACAGAATATTTTTCTTAGTCATCTAAATGTATAGTCTGCAATAACCCATTCACCGCACCGTAGCCAAATTGACGGAATATTGCCCAGACGTAACATTTAGCTAAAATAGGTTAAGGTACACGCAGCATCCTAGCAAGGGCATTTCAGGACACACCAGATGTCCCAAACCCTCTATTATTCTTTGAAGTATGCTATTCATGGGTGATAGGGTTAGTGCAATATCACCTACTGTAGAAATACAAGAACAAAAATTTAGGGCATTAAACCTACCTTCACTAAGTTATAAAATTCACGGCTCTTGTACTCAACAAGTTGCGTACGTGCCTTCGGATGGGTAAGGCATGGATCATTTATATATGCGCGTGAATATGTGAAGTCAGGTGTCCTCGATATCAGCTACATGGACCAATCAGAGAACTGCAGGAACCAGTTGCCTTCGCGCTCTTGCATGTTGTCTAGCAGGTGACAACCGTTGTATGAGACGTGGAGATGTACTTGCAAGCTGTCACATCTGAAAAGATGAAGATTTTAATGATAATATTATTATTTATGTAGAACTACATCGTCATATTGTTTTATCTATTTCACTTTAATTTGTGAGAATGTAGATGACGCCCTTTCAGCGTTTCAACAGAAGGAAGTGACACTTCCTTTCATTAACCGACCCTATCGTTTTGTTTACACTAAGAGCAATTTTGTACACACTTCTACAATGTTTATTTTCACAATAACCTATATATTTGTATAGCACAAGAAACGCCAAAAACCTAACAACCACCACTGACATTTTAGATCACTTTAAATCCTGAGGTGGCCTATAATTTAATTTATTTTAATTTAGACAAAATAATCATACAGCTGTTTTAATGGTTGCTCTTAACATTATTGTCATGGTCAGTTTACAACTCGATGGTCATACCAATCGAGTTAATATACTGACTTCATGATCATGCTGCAAGGCTGCTGTCACTGCGGTCGTGTCTTCACTTGTCTGTGAGAACTGTACTGCTAGCCATACTAGCCATCAACTCTAGATGGCAGTCATTCGTTGCACGCAACTAAAATTTACACCCATGCAAAATACACAGGAGTGACAAATGACTGTAATTAGGCAATATATTTTATCATCATATTGTACGGCTTTCTAAAAATACACTTACACAGTGTTTAATTAATCGTTTTAAGAACTTTTTAAAATATACATACATTACAAGTGTGGAGGAACAGTTCATGCTTTTTTGCCCCAGATGCACCGTGGCCGCTAGCAAGTTTAAATTTGCTCTATATGTAGCTCGTACAATTTCAGCCAATCACAAAGGTTTTTCCATAGGATGGGCTTTATATGATTCACCCAATCAATGAAAGCATCTGCATTACTGTCTATTGTAAAGCTATGGACATGTATTTTTCAGTTATCAGTTTAACTTTCAATCTTTTTCAATCGCCTGGAAATAAGGCCATTCACTTGTTTCCAAATATTTTGATTGATGGGTCTGGTTCCCCGGCTACTCATCCTCTTTAGCCTGCTTCTGCTCAAGTGCATGTGGGCTAGCCTGGTAATAAAACCAGACCCTTATTCTACATTTTCGTTTTGTACAGAGGGTCTGGTCATTCTGTAGTAAGATTCGATTGCTTGCTTGAGGTGGTGAAATTTACGTGGTTAAACGCCTCCCTCTGTTCGCTGATTGGACAGGTTAAAATGCCTCCTAAAACAAGGAGCTCAAAGGGATCAAATCCAGACTAGCACTGTAGGGAGATGATAATCAAGCAGAAGTGCTAGGAAGGCATGGCAAGGTTACCCACCAGTTTTACATTAGGGCCAGGTAACAGTAGTAGACTACCTATAAAGGTGTGGTGTGGTTTTAAGGATAAACCCACAAAAGCTGATTTTATTTCATTATATCTATTTTACTTTATTTTTATAGACATGCTGTTTGGCAATTTGCTCCACACAATCTTCTTGTTGTGCATTCTGTGCAGTTCTTAATGTAGTTATCGCTATGTAGTTCTCACTATGACTCAACAAGTGGTTAAAACTGTCTGAAAAGGCTTGTGATCATGTGTTGAAACTATGAGCGAATAAATGTGCAAGATTACTCTACACAAAGGACTGAAAAAGAGAGGAATTCAGTAGTATAATTTATTTGTCTTTTTTTCTTCAAAGAAAAAAACTAAATTTACAGATTAGAACATAACCGTTGTCCACAAACGGTTCTCATGCCAGTTGTGTTCCTCTATGGAAATCCTCTCTTCAGGGTGCATATGACACACACCCACCATAAAAATGACAAAAAACAAACAAATAAACAAAAAAATCAGAAATATTACAAACAACATGATTTCACAAGTAATACACAGAAAAATAGACCTTTTGTCTGGCACTTATAGATTTTCTTTCTTTTTTCAGTAGGAGCTCTTATATGTACAGTACGATTGATAAGGTAAGGAGCAGTATAGACAACTTGCATGCCTCTCGTGGCAGAAGAAAACAAAACAAAATAAACAACAAAATCGCTCTCTGTAGGCAGCAGCAGTAATTTTCAACTGCATTGAACAACAGATTGTTGTTACACCACAGTAATGCATAGGGGCAACAGGCATAATTGTTTTTCCTACTGTATCTAAAATATTACTTGTTTAAAAAAAAAAAATCTGTTAAATATAAATAAATAAAGCTCTGATTCTAACCTTTACAGCATACGTAATTCAAAACAAGAACACAGACCAAAACTGATATCCTTATAGAAAACTGAAGAAAATTAAAATAAAGCAACAAAATACAATGACAACCCATCTATTGCAGGATATAGTTTTGGTTCATTTTTGTGTGTAGATATGTTCACATTCATGTCACTTTGAATACATTTCAAACATTCTCATTTGTGCGCTCTCGCTCACGTCACTATGACGACCAGGAGTAGCAAAAGGCACAAATGACACGCCCGCACTTTGATTAGGCTCCACCCTCTGATTTCATGCCATTGCAGAGATTGGGAGGGAGCAGTGGGTGGGGATGGCCCAAGTTGCAATCCTCGAGGTGGACACAGGGCAGAACATCACTATCAGTTAAAGGGTTTTCAGATAGGGGAAAAAAAGAAACAAACGCAGTGTTTCCTCAACTTGTGCAAAATAGAGCGTCAGTCCAAACATTCTGCTGGCGTGGAGCCTACACAGAAGGAAACAGCAGACAAGCAGAGGACTCAACAGGAGCTGCACATGTCCACTGTGAAGAAACAAATTATCCATGACAGATAACATTCTATTTCAAACTCGCTCTTGCTATCTTGTCTGAGTGGACTGCACAGACAGACACAGCAGAATGCTTTGTGCCTAACAAACAAGACACAGCATAATGGTATCATAATCTCTGTAAGACAGAAAGCATTGGGAAATCAGAGAGAGAGAGAGAGAGAGAGAGAAGAGGGAGTAATGTAGACAGAAAGCATTGGGCAATCAGAAAGAAAGAAAGGAGAGCAAGAAATGATGACAGAAGGCATTGGCCAATCAGAGAGGGAGCGAGGAGAAAAAGTAATAAAGACAGATAGACATGGACAAGGACACAGAGAGAAAGGAGAGACAGAGAGAAAGAAAGGGGGACATAACAGGAAGAGAGGTATAACCAATCCCATAGCCCTCCTCATCAGTGACAAGCAATCTTTGGTGGTCCACCTGATGCCCCACACCCACCCCACTGGTCTGACCAGCTGCTCCATGGCCCGACACTCAGCTCCATGTCTCCAACCCCTCCCCAACACTTTCCACAACACCCCCCACCCACCCCACCCCTTCCATGCCATGCCTGCGCCCCATGGTGCCACCCTGGCGGTAAGGGAGGGCTGCGCCCACTCCAGCTCCGGCTCCAGCTGGTGCAACTCAACAGGTGGCAGAGGCCAAATCCTCACTCCGCCACACTCTCTTTGCGCTTTTCCAGCCCTGTAACACACACACACACACACACACACACACACACACACACACACACGCACGACAGACAGAGATTGAAGACATTAACACTGACTTTTTCACACAAACGGCAGACATACATACACATACACACACTCGAACATGCACAAATAGAAAGTCAACATCATTCTCCAGCACAGCACGATCTCTCTCCTCCTTTCACCTTGTGCTGATGAGATGTGAACTAGACACCCAAGCACCTGAGCCCAATCCCACAAGCCCATGCTGGGAGCTCAGCCTCGGGAGCAGGAGATGGGAGAGCAGGAGAAAAAAATAGTGTCTAAGCGACACAAATAGTGTCTAAGCGAATATGTAGCGAATCTGTAGCTTCTTAAATGAAAGTAATATCCAGGAAACCTTCCAGTCAGGCTTTAGAGCTAATCATAGTACAGAATCAACCCTAGTTAAAGTCTTCAATGACTTTATTATCACATCTGATAATGGATATATATCAATATTAATCATATTGGATCTTAGTGCTGCCAATGCCAATGACTAGACTTGATGCCTGTCTCCTAGACATAAAAACCTGGATGACTAATAATTTCCTATGTTTAAATTCTGATAAAACTGAAGTTATGATGATTGGCCCTAAATAGCTGACCAACACTCTAACCCTTCACCAAAACTTACTCAGTGGCCTGTTACCGTCATGCACCGCAAAAGACCTCGGGGTAATTATTGACCAGGACCTCTCTCTAAATAGTCATGTAAAACACATTTCAAAAACATCTTTTTTTCCACCTACGAAATATTGCTAAGGTTAGAAAGTTCCTATCCTTTGAGGATGCTGAAAAATGAATACATGCATTTTTACTTCCAGGCTCGATTATTGCAATGCTCTGTTCTCTGGGTGTAGTAATACCTGTATCAAAAACCTACAACTAATACAAAATGCTGCGGCCCAAACACTCACCAGGACTAAAAAATATGAACATATCTCTCCTATCCTTGCTTCCTTAACCATCTATCCCAAGAATATCAAAATCTTCGATAGGAGGAAGAGCTTTTTGTTACCGTGCACCCCTCCTGTGGAATAATCCCCCCCCCCCCAATACTATTGTAAAAGGTGCTGTATAAATAAAACTGAATTGAATTGAATTGAACTGAGAGCGAATAGGAGAGAGTGGGAGAGGAAGACAAAAAAGAGGAGGAGAGAGGGAGGGAGTGGGAGAGGAAGAAAGGGATGAGGAGGAGGGAGTGGATATGAGAGTGTCTGGAGAGTGTCATTACAAAAAGAGGGGAGTGCCTGCTAACATCCATTGATCATTCTTATGGCTTGTACACACCCAGATCACACACACACACACACACACACACACACACACACACACACACACACACACACACACAGACAGACACACACCCAAAACAAGGATGCCCATCACAGAGACAAAACAAACCTAATCAACCTCGGCTGTAACAGTAAGGCATGATAAAACAAAATAAACAGAAATGAATACACACACGCACACACACTCACACATACACACGCACAAGCACAGGCTGCTGCGGTACAGTACTGTACATATCCTTCATCTATCTACAAATCCCAATACAAACATGTACTTGTAATGCTAATAGTTATTCCAGCACTTCAAACCCTGTCTGTGAGACACGGCCTCTCTGGGTTAGTGGTTTTAGTCAGCCCACACCTTCAGACACACCCCACCACACACCAGCAGGCAGGCGGTGGGTTCATAAGGCCCAGAGAGGGAGGCCTCTGGTGGGCCGCAGCCTACCTGAGCTGCCCTTGGCAGATGGGAGGTATGTGCTGGCGCTCCAGGGGGGCAGGGGGGAGAGGAAGGGAGGATGGGTGGTTTAAGAGAGTTGGGCGTTTATACCTGCAGGGGTTAAAACCAGGGCCTGCAGAATGTCCGACAGGGACACAATGCCCACGATGCTGGCATTGTCGTCCACCACCACCAGCCTGTGCACCTAGGGGAGAAAAACACACACACACACTGTCCATGAACAACTGAGGCAGGTGGTGAATGTTAAATACAAGGGACAGTAAACTCTAGGCCAATGAAAGATTGGTTTAATAAAATGTATAGTGTAAGTTAGTGACCCTATTATCACCCAGAAAAAATACTGATACAAAATACTGATTTCTGATTGGCTGGCAGGGTGTGTATTATGCAGCAGGTCTGGTGAAAAGGTTTATTCACCGTTCTATATCAATGCTTACCTAAACCTAGACCTTACCTAAACCTCCTGACAGAGACATGCTAGCTACTTGGCTAATGTTTATCGACAGCATCCCATCTTAAACTACACTAGCCTACTTTAACACTGAAATTGTGATCATTACTGGTTTTGCATCCAGACAGCACAGCTCTTCAGTTAGCTCACCGAACTGCTGCCTGACACTCAGCTGATCATCGTAGGCTACGTTCACCAGGATTAGGCTATTTTCTGTGACACAGTACAAGGTGCATTTAATTATTATTGTGAGCCAGGAATACTAAATATACACTTGATAGGTCATGTCAAAGTCATTAAACACAAGATAACAATTACTTGATAAGTCCTTAAAAGACACTTCTGAAAATGACCGATTTTACATTACAGCAGGTTAGGTAAGGTGGCTTTCTGTAACCAACATGTGCACTGGCCACAGAATATAGAATGTTTATGACACCATGTTTGGAAAACACAACAGAGACCTATGGAATCAGCTGTTAGCATGGAGTATGGAACCCACTGCATTGTTGAACACCTGAAATTAACATAAATAACCACATACAAACTTCAAGCAAAGTCTCATACACACACACAGGCCATAACCGACTGAAATGTCCTACATTTTATTCTCTTTCCTCCTACTGATGGCATCATGAAGTTCTTTGCCTCAGCTTCGTTCATTAATTCCAAATAACAGCACACCTTGTTGGCCGTTATCTCTTACTTAAAATCCCCCTTGTACTTAAAATATGTTCTCATTAGCAGGAAAACAGGAAATGAGATTGAAAGAGAATTAAATGTAGGACATTTTGGTCAGTGATGGCCTGTGTGTGTGTGTGTGTGTCTTCAGCTTTGCCTGACTATCTCTAAGTGTGTGTGTGTGTGTGTGTTCTTCATTCACCTCTGCTTTGACTATGCGGTCAACAATAGTCTCTAGCGTCTCCACCAGGTTGCACTTCATCACCCCTTCAAAATACTGTGAGCGATGTCTCAGAGCTTGAGTCACACTGATGTCCAAGTTGTTATAGGTCTTCTCAGCAGCAAGGTTCTGCGCGCACACACACACACACACACACACACACACACACACACACACACACACAGCTGAATTTGTCACTGAAGACCTATAGGCACCCAGACTGTAAAATGCATATTATCCATCCACAACTTTATTTACAACAGTATTTTGTAATGGCACAATCAGAGCTAGACCAGCAAAAAAGAAAACAAAAAGGTACTTACTATGACATCAAACTTGGAATAAATATCAACCACTTTTCCTGTCAATGAAAAAAAAATTATCATGAGAAACAAACTCATCACCCAAACCAGCATAACCAGCCCAGGACTGAAACAGTGGCTCACCGGACTCATCGACGACGGGCAGGGCGGAGACACGGCGCTCCACAAACAGGCTGAGGGCTTTGATGATGGACGTGTCGGGGTGGATGAAGGCAATGTCACTGTAGGTGCCTATGCCCAGCTCCCCCAGGGTCTGCTTCATGAAGGCCGGCTTTGGCATCTCACACACCTGAGGAGGGAAAATGGGTGGCCCTTTATCACTGCACACTGCATTCACTGATACATTCATCACCTAGCATCAGTCGACTGACTGTACATGGAACCCACTGTGTTCTTATGAGCACCTGAAATCAACATTAATAGCCACATACAAACATGTGGTTTTGGCAAGTGCATTCATTCACACTATAAGTCAGGAATCATCAGGAATTAGGAATCCAATACCCATCCACGTTCACTGTCCAATCTTGTCGATTACATGAATGTAATGAAAATCTTATACCCTCTGTCTAAAGGAAATGTAAGCCTGATATGTTATGTGACCACAAGGTGGCAGCATAGGCACATCATAATTCATTGTTTCTATTACGCAACTATGTTACAGTGTGTCCATGAGTGTGATTTATATTCAGCAAATACAGTGTGATTTGACCTCAGAATGCAATCCAATTTACTGATGAAGAGAAGTACAATCGATCAAGCTAATGAGCCATTGATCCCGAAAATAACAATGAGAGGACAACTGGGCATTCGTGAAGACCAATTTTTAGTGTGGCTGACCTATCTAACAAGCCATTAAATGCAGCTACTCAATAGATGGACTCTAGCTGCAACACTTGGAAGTCACAGTGAGCCTATGCTACTGCAGGTCCTATTTCCACCAGTCTGAAAGAAAGCAGTACACAAAACCTCAGTAGCGGGCAAAGACTTTTATTAGTTCTAAGTAATGAGCCAGGTTAATTGCCACATATGAGCCCTTGAGACTGTACTGAGTGAGGACAGAGGGTTGCGTAAGGACGTGTGAAGTGTCTGGTCTGAGGCTTCTTCTTCTTCTGAATAGGACAGAGACAGTGTCTTGGGCACATGTGCCTCTGACTAATGACTGTGCCAGGCGCTAGATTGCTGTGTTATGAGAGCCCAGAGAGAGAGAGATGGGACTGAGAGAGAACAGGCCGCAGCAGTCAGATGGATTACCTAAATCCTTCCCTCAGAGTCACGCAGGGACATCTCTCATCTTCCTCTCCTCCTATCTGTCTGTCTGTTATTGTCTGTCACTTCGCTTCGCTTTTGCGTGCCCTCATTGCCCTCTGCGTCTCAGGCTTCATCACCGCACTCCCCTCCCAGCACCACACATTATCCACCAACCACTCTCCGTTACTGCCAGGAGCTGTTTCAGGAGTCTCTGCAGCCCTCTTTTTAATGGCTCTTCATGCACAGGGATCCCCCCAGGAGAGCATCATTCAAGGTCAGTCGTGACTGGAGCTGTGAGCGAATGTGCCTCATCATGGAGATGTCCTACATTTCTGCCTTACTGTACCCCAGACATCATTACCATAGGCTAAAGGAGCTATGTGTAATACTCTTAGGTGAAAGGTTTAGGTTATAGGTTCAAGAATGACTTAGAAACAGCCAACAAATGTGAAGAAACATATTGGGCCAGCTTTCCAATATTGTATCAAATACAATGCAAGTGAATCAAGTGAACGCAAAGCTGAATTCCAAACACTTAAAAAAAATAAGCATATGTATGAGTAGTACACATAGCAGCTATCACTCAATGTAAACAATATTTATTTTTAGTGGTTATATTTCAGGAATGAATTACCATAAACTCCTGTTTTAGTCTGGTGAATGTGCAGGGAGGCAGAAAACTATGCAAAGCACCACTATGCAGTTCCTCATCAATCCAGTAGATGGAAGTACGTGCTCAGCATGTTTATAAGACAAGTCGCGAAGAAGGTACTGGCATGCTAAAATATCCCACAGGCAAGGCAAGATGTATGACTCAGTACACAGGTGATGGATGAGCCTCCACTTACTGCACTCTAGACTGTTGTCCTCCAACACCTCTGCTGGTAAGCATGCTGACAATAATTGGTCATAGATGGTCATGGTGGTCATAAATATGCAGAGGTAGAGATAGGATCCTATGATATGGACTCCAGCTATGTAATAGAGGTGAAACCACGGCAAGGGGTCAACTTGCACTAGTGGCAGTTGCCTTTGCAAGGAAATAGATTATTTGCAGAAAATGAGGAAATGTGGTATGTTGCACAGTACAGGGCAAGGACAGTGATTAGCAAAGCTATTTTGGGGGGCTAAAGAGCTGAAAGCCAGTGCTAGTTGTAAAAGTGCTGACAGTATGAGGAAAAGATAAAAATGGAGAGGGGGAGACTCACAAAGAGCTGCAGGAACTTGAGGATCCTCTTATGGGTGAGGATGTAAAGTGCATTCCCACTGACCGGGTCGATCACGGGCAGCCGATGGATCTTGTTTTTGATCAGCGAATACACAGCGTCGAATATGCTAAAACACAACACAACACAACACATACACAGAGGAAGGAGAGGAGAAGTTAAATAAGTGCACGGCAGATGCCAGAATAAACTGCACACTGCCACTGTAGCTATTGCTCCAAAGCAGTATCTCTCATATCATCGCTGCTATCTGGAAGCCCTATATGATATCCTTGGATGAAAAGAGCTGAAGAGCCTGAGATTCTTAAGACCCATTTACTTCTGTGAAGGAGGCCATCTGAATTATTTAGTGCTCTAAAAATGATGGCAGCACGGGCTGGATCTGGGAGTGGGGCGAGTCGGATGAGAGTGGGGCAAGCACACATCAAAGAGGGGGGGGGGGCAGGGGGGATAAATTGGTTACAGCTTCCCTGGGGAAATCTAGAGGCTAGCTGTGCATATACAGCTAACAGCGAGTGAGGCGGCCATATTGGCACAGCATAACTCACACATTGACGTCACAAGAAGCAAGAGGCATACAACAAACAGTTGATATTCTCATCATGGTTCACAAGACTTCTTCAAACTATTCCACCATTAAAAGAAAAAGGATGTCCAAACCAGGACTTACCTTGCGTCTGGTGATATGTTGACTAAAGGCTTAAATGTTTCTTGTAAATAGAGCTCTAAGAAAGGGAAAAAAAGACAACGGCAGCAGTTAAACATCATATGGATCTCAGTCCTATATGGACCAATCAGAAGACAGCTTCCTCATGTGAAACCTTAAAAGGCACTTTCTGGGTACATCATTAATTTCTATCCAGTACATCCCTTTAAAAGGAGCACAAAATGACATCATATTTAGCTGCTGCCCCTTACCTCTCCATGTCTCTATCTTATGCTCCTCGAGTTCATAGATTTGTACCTGGGGGATGACAGAGAACACATAAACAGAGAGATTAGAAAGGCCATGCTATGCTATGCTGGAATACAATCGTGCAGCCTACTCAGTCTATAGCCTATATGCTGACAGAACACAACAGTATATAAGCTGTGTGCAGCACTGACACATGAGAGTTCAAGATGGTAAAACACAAATACGATTCATGAAGTCCTCAGTTCCAGCTGAAGTAGAGGCTACATAGCTATTTCTGTTTTCTCAAGTAACTGCAGATATAAATCACACACTCACACACACAGACAGACAGACAGAGAGAGAGTGAGGGAGAGAGAGGCTTGAATACTAGAACCTCACATTCAGGTTCCTTGTGGGACTGAACAGGCTCCTGCCTTGTTAGACACTGACGCAAGCGCTGGGCTAAAAACACCCCACCAGAAATAGCAGGAAAGGAACAGAGAGTGAGAGACAGAGAGAGAAAAGGAGGGTCAGACAGCAAGAGAGAGAGAAGCCACTGACTCTTGATGGACAGCAGATCTTGGTTGGATTTGTTAGGGCAGCAGCTGGTGCAGAGGTGGAGGCTACTGCCATTCTGGAGACGCAACTGACAAACAGGGAATTCAGCTGGGCTGTAAGTGAAGTGGCTACCGTATATAGTCTAGTGGCTCGTTTTGATTAGTCCTCCACAAGACTCATAGATCCATAAAAGGACAAAACTGCTGGCATACAACTAGAAAAAATGGCCATGTACTACACATGAGCACACGCAACGTGCGCACACACACACAGTGCTTGTGACTATGCCGATTTCTTCACAGGAAGCTGCACTTCGTCTCCTAGCAGGACTCCTAATGGCAGTCCCTGTCTCATGCATGCATGGAGTCCTCCTGCATCTGAGTGCTGATGTGTGCTCTCTCAATCCATCTCCCCCAACATCCCAACATCCACCTCCCTCTCCCTCTTACACACACACACACAAACACTTTCTCTGCTGTTCTCTCCTTCACTCTTCCATCTCCTTCATTCCCTCCCTCCTTCTCTCTCCCTGTGTGTTACTGTGCTGATGGAGGACGAGCGGAGGGATCTGGGGGCGGAGAATGTCGGGGTGTGGTTCGCCTCGGAGAGTGTAAAAGAAAATCACACAAGTGTGAAGCAATCTGTCAGCCTCCACTCGTTAGGCTTTCAAAAACAGCCGTGAACAAACAACAGAGACGGCCAAATCCGCCTTAGCACAGTCTCTTGCAAGCCAACACGCCTCAGAACAAATTAAATTCAGTCATTAGGCAGCAGAAGACAACCCTGATATTGATTACATGGTAATGCAAGCCATCCGTCATCTCACGCTTTAATTGCAGCCTTGCTCAAATGCACCCGATGACTTGGAAGAGCTGCATTTAATACAGCCATCCCTACAAGGCTCTGTGCCTGAAGATGACAACCACATAATCTTTGAATTATGTTGAATGTTGAACTAGTTTTTTGACAGCAGTATGTGTACATCTCGTTTTTGACCAAATTAAGAAATAGACATTATTTCAGGCTTGTTATGGGAGTAAATGTCAGAGTGTAATGAGATGTGGAAAATTCATCAGGCTGTGCAGACAGAGTCTACACTTAAGTCTGTCTGTCTGCATGTCCATGTTAAAGTGCAGTTTGTGATACAATGCGATTCTGCTCAAATTGAGAACACTGGTGCCTGCAAACTGCTGAAAATGAATTGCATGTGGTTCTGGCAGTTAAACCTTGTCCTAAGACTGACTGTTAACTGAGGGTTATTTCAGATTCTCACTCAAAATCTAACCAGGGCCAGGCCTTGACTTTTGACTGAAAATGCTGGCATGTAAATGCAGCCATTGTAACATGATGTTAAAATGGGATATGCAGCAAACTTTCAAGCGTCATGGATGCAAACGCACAAGTGCTGAAAAAAGAGAGAGCTTCAGAGCCGTGTGTGTGTTGGGGGGGGATGGGGGGAGATGAGGGGTGTTCAATACAGAACAGAGATTGAGGCGTAATATGGTCACTAAAGTGAGGCGGGGGTAGGGAATCATGACATACTGTAAGTTCATTTTGTGTTAAAGTTGCTACACCATCATCACCCTTGGCAAACCATCCAACCTTTGGCATACATACACTGCCAAGTACAAACAAATACTGGGTATAATATTTTTGATATAGGCTACTGATGCCCAAACAGCTAGTTGGCGATTCAGACGCAAAATTGAACAGACCGAAATATTAATGCTAATCGCATATAATATCGTTATAGCCACATTGCTAATAGCTACAATGCAAACGATGCTGACGATTTGCTATACAACTACATAAACAGAAGATTACATTATATTAAATTACAGACGCAATTTTCTTCACGATAGGCTTAAAGCAGTCATTTAGACAGTTCTATACTTGTTCCACAGCAGACACATGTGCTCCTTTCGTCACTTCGTCACCCAGAAATAGTTGATTAACCAAACGTTATTCATATAACTAACGTTGCCGGTGAGCATGCTTAATAGTGCGAATCTGGCTAACCATTAGCAAAGCAAGTATCCTACTGCTACTATCGTCGCTTTGCATTCGTTGATCTCATCACTTGGTGCTCCCGGTCATATGCAATTTAACATTTAATTATCATTTATCATTATCTTTTGGACAATTTTAAACTAAAAAACTTGGATAAGGATATAGTTTGGAGAGATTTGATTCATTTAAATACCAAAACCCTTCCCCCGGGGAAAAATAAAAATCTTTGCACGATTGCACGGTTCACAAGTCACTTCTGGCCAAAGGTTAGCAAGACTGTGTGGTTTGCAAAATATGTGTATGTGTGTGTGTGTGTGTGTGTGTGTGTGTGTGTGTGTGTGTGTGCGTGTGTGTGTGTGTATCACACACAAAGACAGCACAGTATCAAACTCCTCTCTTGTACTCAAACACACAAACACCATAAGATGAGAGTCATGGAAGATTACATACCATGGGAGACTTGTAGTATCTGTGTAGTATGTTGATGAAGTCTGTGATGGTCAGCATTCCTGTGTGGAGAGAGAGAGGGAGGAAGAGAGAGAGAGAGGACAACACTGTTAGCAGAGCTGAAGCATGAGTCACTATCTATGATTTGAGAAAGAAAGAGATAAACAAACACAAACATACATACACACACAGTGAGTGTGAGAGAGAAATAGAGTTAATATTTTTAAAGTAGGCTGAGGCCATTTCATGACTCAGTTTGGAAATACGGAAACAGCACAATTACAGAGGAAAGGGGGGGGGGGGTCCAACAGTGTTAAACACTGTTTTTAATGAGCTGAAAAAACTGACAGGCAGTCAAATTTGCTGTTCAGGTGACATGACTCCTGCTCCCTCTCTCTCTCTCCCTCCCTCTCTCTCTCACACCATCCCTCTCTCCCACTTTCTCCTTTAAGCAGAGGAGCTGAGTATTTATATCTCATTCCCTAGACAACGGCCCAGATAAGGAATGAAGGGAGTGTGTGAGAGGGAGAGAGAGGAAAGGAGGGAGGGAGAGAGAGAGAGAGATGGAAAGTGGTGAGTTGTAATCTAACTATCAGCATAGCACCACAGTCTTAGACTGAGAGCAGATCATAGGAGAAGAAGGGATGCCAGAGAGGGACAGAGAGAGAGAGAGAGAGAAAGAAAGAAAGAAAGAGTGAGGAGACAAAAGAGAATGAATTAGACCCACAGTGTGCACACAGATAGCTGTTTGTGTATGTATGAGTGGGAGTGTTCATGAAAGTGAATTTGTGTCCTTCAGCTTCAAAGACTGATTGACTATGCAGACACGTGTGTGTGTGTGTGAGTGAGTGAGTGAGTGTGTGTGTGTGTGAGTGTGTGTGTGTGTGTGAGTGAGTGAGTGAGTGAGTGAGTGAGTGAGTGAGTGAGTGAGTGTGAGTGTGTGTGTGAGTGTGTGTGAGTGAGTTGATGGCAGTGGTGTAACTGATAAAACCCACTGCGACGTCTGAGCTGATTAGAATTAGGCGATGGAACTACTGCTGACATTCTTTAATTAAAATCTCAGTCAGAGCATGGAACACCATGTCTACACACACACACACACACACACACACACACACACACACACACACACACACACACACAGACACAATAACAGACACACACAATCACTCCATCATGCCATCTCCCTTTTTATTTCCATAAACACAGAGACAAACACATACACACAAACATTTTCATGCCATGGTCCCCCTAAGCATGCATGCACACACACACACACATACATGCCTGCACTTCTACACACAGACACACACACGGCTGTTGCGCAGTGCAGCAGAAGGAAAGGCATCCACATGCCAGCTCTCTCCCTCTTCTGCTGCCCTCTCAGGCGGGCATCCAAACTCTGGTTGCCACAGCAGCTGCTGCTGCTGTTGCAGCTACGGGTGTTGGCCCCCAGCACACCCCACCCGTCCTCCTCCCAGCCCCCACCCCTCTCACTGACACACATGACTCCTGTGCCACCAAGTGAGAGGTAAGATAGAGGGGACAGCCAATCCATACACATATGCATATACAGATCGATCTGTGCCAGAGGAGAAACCTACCACCAACACACACAGGCACACACACTCACACACAAGCATGCACACCACATACCACCCACCCACCCCGAGATAAAATTGTTACCGCAACCTGTGACTCAGCAGTTTTCCAACTGCTACTGCACTTCCTAAACCATGACTTGGCACTTTGTGAGTGCACTGCAAAGCTCCAGCTCGGCAACAAGCTGCAGGGCTGAGAGCACTAACTAGTTGGGTAAACAGTCTGAGTCTGCAGGGTAGGAGCGAAGGACACAAAGGACTGCATGTAGTTGTGGTAAGTTTTTGTGTGTGCGTACATGTGTGAGAGAGTGTGCGTGCATGTGTGAGAGAGTGTGCGTGGGTGTGTGCGTGCATGTGTGAGACCTACACTAAGCCTCCAAGGCTCATCTCTGTCAATCAAATATCAAGAAGTGAGACTCTTGTGCCTTACCAGTAGAGGCAGCAGCTGTAATTTTTAACACAGTCTCTAATGCAGAAAAAATTGTGTGCACACACTGTAGTACACACATACACAGTACACATACGCACGCACACACGCGCGCGCGCACACACACACACACACATTTTTGTTTGCTATACTTCAATGCATTGCAATCCAGGAAACCCTCACACTCTCCACATTCTCTTTCTCTTACATAGACACAGAGAAACACACACACACACACACACACACGCTTCTGGCAAGCGAGCAGCCAACCAGGAGAAAGTTGTCTCTATTTTCAGCTGCCTTATCACTGTAACGGACACCATCTGTGTTGGTGTGTGTGTATGTATGTGTGTGTGTGTGTGTGTGTGTGTGTGTGAGTATCTGAGCAAGTGAGTGTTTAGGAAGCACTGAGGCCTGAGCATCTCATTCCTCTCTCTCTCTTTCTCTCTCTTGACCACTGCCAGAGGCAGGTGATTCAGATCAAATTCTTCTCTTCACCACTCATAGTGGGACCAGGAGCTACTGATTTATCTGTCTGTCAGAATCTCTCTCTCTCTTTCTTCAGTTTCCTTCTCTCTCTGTCTGAGACAAATGCTAGAGTTCAATAACCCCAGTCATGAAATTGTGTCATTTTTAATAAAGAACAGCATGAAATAACAATTTTAGGAATTTTCATTTTCATGTAATTGGGGATTTAATGTGAGACCAAACAGCAGCAGTACAAATGGCAACAGCTCTCAAATGACTTGCTCTTAAAGCCATTTGATGAGCCGCTGGGTGACAACAAACTTGAAGAGGCTAGCCTGCTTTAAAGCACCTCATCTAAAACCTACACACACACACACACACACACACACTCAATTCCTTTCCCTATCACACACGGGTCGAGATGCACTGTTACCATCACAGGTCCCAAAATTGGTCAGTGTTACCATGGTGACTCAGCTGAAATGCTGGCATGACTAAGACAGCTCACAGACGGCGCAGCACTTACCCACAAAGCTCTGCTTCTTGGTCTCCCACAGAGGGGCGGCACGCACGCCATTGGCCACCAGAGCAAAGAACGCCTTCTTCACCTGCACAACAAAACCAGTGATCAAAGACAGATACAGATATGGCTTGAGACAACTAAAAGGGCTAGGACACAGTTAGGCATCTTTCTTTCTTTCTCTCTCACTCTCCATCTCTCGTCTGCATGAATTTGAAATTGATATATTCAGCTGAGTACTGTTTTTAAAAGGTGAATAAAAAGCCTTAAAGGCACTAAAGCAAACATGATGCTGTTAGCAATCATAAATGCCAGGCCTGCATACATAATGCATGAGGCAAGAAGGCAGGCAGGCAGGCAGGCACGTGTGTACGCATACATGCACACGCGCACACCAATCCAAAGAGCTTAAATAAATTACACAATTAAGGTCACAATTAAATATTTATGTGCATTTCACATTCAGTTTTGGATTCGGAAGTCCTAATGGTGACCTGGGATTTGCATGTTCTAAGCCATTTCACAAGGAGTTGAAAGACAATGGGGGGCTCTCCTCCATGCCCTGGGCCAAGGCAGGGTGTCTGTCACAGCTGTGCCGCCTACTGAGCAACTCCTCTTGGGCAGAGATGGAGACGACTCTGCCCCTTAACCAGCAGACAGCCCACTGTGTGACATTCATTACTTAAGGCTGTGTCCACACACACACACACACACACACACACACAAACACACACTCACACTTACACACGGCCACACCTAATCCAAACATCTGTAAGACAAATAGATAACTGCAAACATCCCCCTAGTACCACAGCCTGTTGAATCTAAACATTGCCCTCAAGGACTTTCAGCCATGTAACACAGACCTCTCTCTCTCTCTCTCTCTCCCTCACACACACACACACACACACACACACACACACACACACACACACACTCAGTCCAAAAGCATAGCCATACAAATAGCACATACTATATGTAACACACTCCATGTAATGTGTGTGCACATACACACACAAAATCAGGTCTGCAGGTCTACTTTAATCTTCACACATACACACACACATGCGCGCACACACACTTCCCCTGCTTGTTGACAGACCCTAACAGACACATTCACATTGAACCACATGAGCATGTGCACTGGCAAGTGTGCAGCAGTGAGTGTCGCACAGCAGTCTACCATGCTCTTCCCTACACGCTTAATTTCTGCTCCTTTCATAAACATACACACACACACACACACTCCTTTCTTCCAACACCAAACATCCACGCCTACTTTTGTCTAACATACTTTTGTCTCTGTCTCAGCAAGGGGTAGAAATGACAGAGCAGGGAACTAGAGCAAAGAGAAGCGGGGGAAGAGAGTACGCCTGGCCTGTATGAACCTGTAAGGCAAATACCAACAGCCCCCCCCCTTCACACACACACACACACACGCTCACACACACACTTTAGCACTGCTTCTTGCCACCAGAGCTAAGGACTAGAGAGTGGAGATATGAGTTTTACAAAACCCAGTGCTACAGATGACTCAATAAAGGGTGTGCACCGAGTACAGGCTCCCTGCACGGGTCGGCCATTTCGGCCAGCAAATATATTAAACATGCGGCTGACACCTGGCTGCAGGCCAACAAATGAGTACCTCACGAGAAGCACTTTTTTTAAATTCCTTTTGCCCATGCAGCTAGCAGACGGTGTTACGTTTTGTGGTGGCAGCGGCTTCAAAAATTCATGACTCCATCTTTCTGTCTTTTACGACTGGTGGTGTTGAGACCTTGCACAGAATATATGAAAGTTTAATTATCCCATGAAGCACGATAATGAGCCCCTCCATGTGCACACACACACACACACACACGTGCACACACACACACACAGGCAAACTAATTGCGATGGGGCAAGGCTCCATTCTTTCTCCCTTGCTTGCAGAGGATTAAGGCCCGTCTTCACAACTGACCTGGGATCAATTTTCATGCCTACACTAATAATGAAAACAGCATCACAATGAGAAGACGGGAGAGGTCCCAGATCAGGCCTTCTGGTGAATGTTTTCCCCGACATATAATCTGTCCTGAGAGGGTGGACGCTGGGCAAGGCTTGGAGAATCGGCCGAGGAATACGCCTCATCTCCGACTCATCAAATATTTACTAATATCATAGGTAAAAAAAGACAGGCATCCAGTCCTTCTCATTCACTTGCTCATTCTCCAGCAGCTGATGCAATGCAGCCTGGGATAGACTCTCAGTGTAGAGGTGTCAGGTATCAATGAGAGGAAGTCTACTCTCTGGCTAGTAGCTCTTCGTTGCTGGTGGCTCACAGTCACAGGCAGTATTTAACATATAGCAATTAGTGTGCTACAGTGTGTAATAAATCATCTTCATTACCAAACAAAGCCTCAGGATTATGGAGAAAATCTCTCAAGGAGAAAATCACAAGTTACTGATTAAGACACAGATCTTTAATGACATACAAGCTCACACATGTGCAGACTAACATTCACGCACGCAGACACACAAACACAGCTAGCCATTTCTCCCTGACATGTCTTTGATGATGAGAACCAGAGTGATTAAATTGTTGTTGTGCAATTTTCAAAAGTTAAAAATTAAAGATGGGAAAAGAAAAGACTGCAGTAAAAAGTGGGCATAAAATGAACAGTCCCAAGAATGTTTTAACTATGCCTGGTAGGAAAAGTGTAAGCTCAATTAAAAGAAATGGTGACTGATTATCACAAGCATACACACACACATGCACACGCACTACACAAACAGCTGACAAAGTCTAGGTACTTACTTGTAACGTAGTGTCAAAAACAACCAGCTTGGAACTTGTGGGAACAATGTCGTAGCACTTGTGGGATTTCATAAAGCGTGTGTAAATATCGCTCTCAGATTCTTCAACAACTGCTGGAGGACACACACACACAGACACAAACGCACACACAAGATAAAATGTCAATCACTTCATAGTGTACATGTTACTGTTGCAAAGGTACACATACAGACAGATGTACAGATTTGCATCATGTCAGTGGAGTGAGCATCATTATGGGAGAGCAGCTCTTCTTTTGGGGGGTCCTGTGTAATGTGTGGGTGTGATGACTCATGGCTCATCACAGGGGAGCTATTGAGTGGCGAGCCGCTAAATGCTACTATTCTGGTGGGCTCCGAGAGCTTAGAGCGGCTCAGGCGGAGGCAAGCATGCAGAGTGTTTGAAGCTTTTGTCTTTGCCGTTTGCCTGGCTGCATAAGAAACTCGGCCCCAGAGGATCTTTCAACAATAACAGCCCGGCCAGACGAGACACAAAGGCCTGCCTCCAATCTACCGCACTACCGCACACCCCATTATGACATCCCCCGGAATTGGTTCCAACGGCCAACATCACAATAATGTAATGGGATACATATGGATGTGTCGGATAAACGCGTCCTCTGCCAAGGAGGTGGCATGACGGAGGGCTATTCCCTATTCCCACACAGTGAGATGGGAGGAACGCCCAGGAGAGAGAGATGGGAGAGAGGACTGCAGTGTGCCTTGCTGACCCTCACGCAGTCCTCGGCCCGGCCTCTCCTTTGATAGCTCTCCCGCTGGATTAGAGAGGGTAGTGGTGTGTATTGCTGGGGGGGGGGGGGATGTGAATGGGGGAGAATGGGGGAGAAGTGAATGGGGGAGAAGGGGTGGGGGGAGCACCAAGCAGTGTCTGCCGGGCGAACTCACTGAACTGCCTCTTCATCTCTTTCTCCCTCTCTCTCTCTTTTTTCTCCCTTGCTCCTCTATTCTTTCACTCAGCTCTGCTCTCATCCACCTCCCGTACTGGTTGCCATGGCGATTCTCACGGTCGTCGTCGGGATACACAGAGTGGCGTCTTGAGAAGACGACCAGACGACAGGGGAGCCGTTTTGTTAGCATGTCTGGAAGGCAGCTCAGGAAGTGTATGAGTGTGTCTGTGTGTGTACAATTGGGCAAGGGACCAGCTCAGTGGACAAAGAGACAGAGACACCCTTGGGGTATTTTAACCTTATGTTTACGCCACCTGTCTAATTGACTGAGTATCGCTGCAAGGCCATGTTGATTGCCAGACAGCAATCAACACCCGAATAGTGCTTGCTCTAGCATCTGTGTCCTGTCCTCCCAGTATTACAATAAGTAAAAAACCACTAACGCAATGTCAACACTTGGCTAATCAGAGAGGAGTTGACAGGGTTTGATATCACAAAATATCAGCTGATGAACAGCTGACTGGACGGTTGGAGGGTGGTTAGGGGGTGGGGGGTGTAATAAAATACCCCAAGGCCAAACCCTACCATAGTCAGGCTTCTCCTTACTGCAGACTAGCACCATCAGGGAATGAGGGGTCATCTGTGGGTCAAATCATTTCACTCAACAGTTGTCTAGAGTTTAAGGAAATATGCTTTTAGCTCTGGCCAATGATTTAGAAGACTCTATATAACTACAGACAGGGTTACTGACTTACTTACTATGGAGCTATTGTGAGACATCAGAGCCATCACTGGCAATGACTCCAAACTCTAACCAAAATGTTGCTGAGCCAAATGGTTCTGATAATCTAACTAGGCTCACCCCATGTAACCTAAACCTGTAGCCAAGCAGCTTAGCTTGAGAGCATGTGAACTGCTGACTAGACTCACTAACGCAAATGCACTCCGATCTTGGTTACCAGGGAAAAGAGGTTTCCCATTAACCTTGTATCATTTGGCACTGGTAGCTGTGAGGTTAAATCCAAAGCCAGACTCACACTCAGGCACGCCCCATGGGGAATACCAGAGGTGTTCAACTATTTATGTCTATATGACACATGGGAAACAAACATAAATTGGGCCGTTGTCTGCATTATTACCATGTAGTATTTTCTAAAGCTTTAGACTCACATTTCACTTTAGTTAATCTTAGGAAACAGATGCCATGTTTTAGTTCACCACTACCAGGCAGCAAAAAGCACTGACAAAACTCTCTGCTTGTGTGTCACAGAACCAACAAAAACCGATTTCATCCTACTGACCCAAATGATCACGGCCATTCGCAGGACCATTACTACTGCCAATGGCAAAGCTTAGCGAGTGTCTGAATATTTGGATTTGCAACCAACACAGCGCACAGCATCTTGGAACTGCTCCACGCCAGCTATTCAGTGCTGCGAGTCACAACAGAAAGGGCCTTTTGTTGCTAGGAGAGTCCAGATTTTTCATGTTTTGCTGCCATGGAATGCCTTGGTGCAGTTGGCCAAGCATCTAATCGTATACTCCACGCGTTGCAATCATATGTCTGAATATTAGTCCTAATGCTGAAGCCAGCCAGATCACATGTCTTGTCATTTAGCAGCAGCTAAGCTAGATGTGAAAAGTCCACTGCTATTCTTTCCTTGTCTAAACTTAGCTCAGTGCATACGCTGGGTATTAAAGTGTGGAGTCTTTATACTATGAGGACGGTGGCAGCCATGTGCTCCATCAAGGGGACTTTCAGCAGTGGTTTATTTAGGGGGTGAGGGAGATTCCCTTCTTACTGAAGTCACAGATGTTTCCATAAGCCACTCTTATATATGATATGAGATATGTGTGTGTGTGTGTGTATTTGTGTTGTAACACTCACTGGTAACTGTGGCCACTGTCCCACATTTTGAAGTTACTGTTCAATACCTCGAAGGAACAAGCTGCTATTAGTTAGTGCCCTTGCATGAAACATCCTACACTGTTCCACCATGTATCGCTCACTGCCTTCCCCACAAGCCAGAAGTGGGATTAATAAATAGCTGGACGCTTTCGGTCCTGCCTAAAATGGCAATTAGACACGAGGAAAAAAAAACAAAGAGTCTGCCAGCCATATTTGCGACACACCCTCCATCCCACAGGAAAAACTGACTGCCATTAGAATCCCTCGGGAGAGGTCTGCTTGAGTGTGTGTGTGTGTGTGTGTGTGTGTGGTCACTGGTTCAAGCTGGAGAAGTAGACATGACCGAGTTAAGGGTGCATTTCGAGTCTCTAAAAAGGCACGTCCCTCTTCCTGGGAGCATAATGTTAGGCCTGGCCATGTGGTAATCTAGTGAGTCTGTATGATCAGATTAACCAATAAGCAACAGACTATCCTAGATTCTAACAAGCATATGCAGAAAACAGAGCGAGAGGGGAAGCCTGACTTTCTACCGTTTTAGCTTTAGAGGAAAAATCTCACGATACAGCTTGTGCAGTAGACTTTTCAGAGAAGAAAACTACTTCTTATTGGTGAAAAATAAACATCTCGATCCACTGATGGAAGTAGCAGCCAAGCTAAGGACCACATCTGTCTTCATCGCTCGCAATGAGACTATTACGGTGTCCCCTTAAAATTCAGTGCGTAATGGAAGATGCCTCCGGACGATGGCATGCGCAGCATCATGCCCGTTGCCAACAGGTTCACATACTCAAGGAATCCCTCAGTTACATAACGCCCGATTTAGCAACCACTACGTTGATTGTTTAAAACAACGTGCAAATAAACTCTAAGACGCTCCTAAAAGCAACAATATCAATATCGTTAAAAATCCGCATTAAACTAGGAATTGAACGTCAAGCTCTCTTTTAAATACTTAATGAGTTCAGTTTTAAAAGTCTATCTGAACTCGGGTTGCAGAGACTAATTAAGTTGTTAAATGTCATTCTTTCCTAATTTAGAAATTATGCAATTAATTCAACAATACAGAAAGATGGCAAGACTGTCAATTCTAAGCAAGCTCTACCTTCAAATAACTTGAAGTGTTGGGAGGCAGCTTAACGTTAGTAGTGTCATCACAAAGCTCAAATCACTCGGATAGCTATCGGCTCTGAGACGTTGAATTAATACAGATGACATTAAAAAACAATACAGAATCACGTTGTCTGTTCACTTACCTTCATCCTCGAGATCAAGTTTCTCCAGCATGCCTTCAGCAAGACCGGGGACCTGTGAGCGAATGACAGACAGGGGACACAGTCAAGGTCTGGCGGGATCTCTCCGCCACTGCCCTCACTCCTGTCACGCACAATACCGTCGGACAGGTGGACACTGACGCCAGAAGCGACTGGAAGTTGGCAGCTCTCAGTGATCGATTAGCGAAAGTTGCAGCAGTAGTAGCAGAAAACAGCAGTAGTCGCGCTGGAAAGTACAGCTCTTGAACACTCTCAACTAGCAACCAAAGATCTACTCTAATGCGGAAACGTTAGCCTGCTGTGAAACTTGCTCCAACAGAGCGACTGACTGACTTGGCATGTCAGCTCTTCGCTGTTCTGTGTAAAGCAAGCGCAGGATTGAAGTGCAAACCGGTGCTATGACCGTAAGCTACAGGCACAGCGAGCACTGCTGCTGATCACCCGTTCACACAATTCATCCGGTCTAATGATATGTGAGCCCAACGTTATTCGTTCAGCAGCCTCCAGCAGCACTCCTTAAATGCAGACCTACACCAAAAGACACGATATTAAATGGTAGAGAACCCCTATTTATAAGAAATGGAGCATTCCTTTTTACTGCAGTCGCAAAGAACGTCGTCGTGAATCGCGCGTACCTCCGCAATTCCTACGATCTCCACCTGCAGCGGATGGACTACGCTTCGCCTCAGCCGATAATGTTGGGATAGGCTATCTTCTGCTATTTGGCACACACAATTGTAGCCGCTACCTGTCAACAGCGATGTGCAAAAAATAGAAAGACTTTACACGTAATACATGTCGCGAACTGTTTTGGATGTCATGATAGCTCCGTCAGGCTAGAGGCGCCGAATGTCCTAGACCGCACGCAACGCTGACCCACCCACTTTCGAGGAAATCCTCTCTTCACCATATTAGGAAAACCCCTGCATATTTGTGTTGCCTAGCAGCTAGATGATGGGATTCCAGTAAGTGTGCTTGGCTGATCTGCGATGGCTGGTCTCTTTTTCTTCTTATGGACTGGACACCTAGAGGATATTTTATAGGCCAATTTGTAAAAAAAAAAAATCTTCACGCAATGACTACGGACCTCTGTCACGCACAGATAAAACCCAACATTTAGGCAACCGTTGCACTAGAAGGTTGCATATTGCAATGTTTGTCCGACATGCAATGACAATTTTGTCAGATGGTAGTTAATTATAAACGAAAGCTAGAGGGATTGAGACAGCTTGAAAGGGGGAGACAGGCGAATCCAGGGTTAAGATTAGAAGAAAGGGTTGGCTAATTGGTTCCTCTCCGTGCAGAGCATAGCTGACTTTTATCTCAGAGCCGTAGAGACCGACCGAGTAACTACACAAATTCCAGAAGGATGAGTCAGTGTGGGTGTGGAAGCCATGCATGGGAGCTGGGGCAAAAACAAACCAGTCTTAATAGCCTACACAGAAAGAGAGAGAGGGGACTAAACAAAGTCCAGCAACGAGTGCTGGCAACAGTTCTTCGGGTGATGCCTGTCTTTCTGTGTGAGACATCTCCATCAACTGAATAAATCAGTCACAGGCCTGAGATGAGGAGAAAATGGTGACCTGACAAATTTAGCTGTCCTCCAAACGTGGTTTCTGATTAACCACAGTAAACAACAGGGTAGGGGACAACATACAGTTATGACCACTTACT
The DNA here is from genome assembly GCA_027481765.1 of Tenualosa thibaudeaui. Taxonomy (NCBI): domain Eukaryota; kingdom Metazoa; phylum Chordata; class Actinopteri; order Clupeiformes; family Clupeidae; genus Tenualosa; species Tenualosa thibaudeaui. Next base: position 20,126,443 of record JAIFZK010000008.1, on the reverse strand, counting down.
GACCCCATGTGGCAAGGGTAGGCTACATATTTCAAACGCTCCTTACATTAACACTATATACCTACAAAAAATCCCTTATTATTACGAACAAAATCTTTATTGGTCGCCACCTCTCCGCTTCCTCTCTCCCTCCCTTCCTCTTGTCTTCTGACTCTCTCCATCATATGCTCAATGAAATGCCTCCTGTCTCAGAAAAAGATTCCCCTTCACCTACAGCAGCTGGATACATAACTATACTTTAAAACCAGTGCTACTGGTGAACAGATGGTGTTTACCAGCCTGCTCCAGGCTTGAACGCCCAAGGTCACATTATGCAACCAGCTGGGAATGTCTGAAGATCAGATCAGACCAGCAAGGGCAAGTCAGTCAGTCTGTTAGCAAGAGACCAAAGCAAAACATAGAAACATACACTCCTAAAACCAAGGGTCCAGCACAGCCAATCATTAGTGAATTAGCAGAAGAATACATAAAAATTCCCATTTTAGCTTTTCAGAGAATGACCTGAAATATTAATTGTGGAACAGTGCCTTTTGGCCATACAAAAATGAATTCAATTACGGCAAGACATCAACGAGTAAGCACAAATCTTTCCCCTTTTATCTTATAATTAGGCATGGATCTCTTGTATCTCTCCCTCTCTTTCTCCATCCCTCTCTCTCTTTCTTCATCCCTCTCTCTCTGTCTCTCTCTAAAGGGTTATGATGTGGAAAAACGAGCATGGACAGCTCCAAAGGTATTCAGGCCCTTCTCCTCAGAGACGGCTGGAACCTTAGCCTTCAGAGGCGTGTCATCACCCTCTTAAAGCATCTATGCCCATCCATTATGTGCTTGTCCAGAAATGCCAGAAAGGTTAGCTGGGCTAGCTCCTGATGAGTCCACTATCCCCAACCTCACAGCCACAGGGCGAAGCATAAGTCTCACAATGAGCCACCGACCTACCTGATTTCGCGCATTACTCTCCCTTCTTAGGGAGTGGAATGTCTGGGGAAGACAGGGCATCGTCTGCAGAAAATGTGGAGGAATTATCTAGGATTCTCTTGATTAGTTTACAGCTTGTTCCTTAGAATGTGCAACTAGAAGAGAGGTCAACTGCTGAAGGCTCTCAATGTGTACACACAGTTTAAATGATTGTTTATTGTTGATTTATATATTATTACAACTACTACTACTACAACAACTACAACTACACACACACATACGCACAATCTATTAAAATGCCAGCTGTGTGGCACAGGCTGGCACACTCACCAGTCGTGAGGTAGAGATGGGCGCAGATGAGGGGGTGATGGGTGGCTTGGCAAAGGAGCAGGAGAAGGAGGAGGAGGGGGGCAGGCTGAGCCGCTGCTGGCCCGTGTCCAGGGGCGAGGAGAGGGAACGCGGTCGCTCCTCTTGCTGCTGACGAGAAGGATGATGATGATGATGATGATGATGATGATGCCGCTGGGTCCTCTCCTGGCGGTCCTCCTGCCTCTCGCTGCGGAACGCCTCCATGGAGAACGACAGAGGCTTGGTCACCTGAGTCGGAGGGGTGGTGGGTGGGGAAGACATTCCCGAGGCTGAAACCACAGAGGGAAAGAGTGAGATTAGAGGAAGCATGGCTCCAGTCAGATCAAAGTCAAACATGTCAGATGGCAGCCCCATCTGCAGTACTCCTGAGACAGTTGCTATCCTGGAATACATGTTAATGGCATTGTATGTACAGCAGTTACTCACACATGAGAAATATGCTGAGCATGTACAGTCTGACGGCAACCACACCTGCACTGAATAATTTATAAACAGTTGTGACCTGAGCAACAGAGGTGTTTTATATCAAACATCTCTTAGTCACTGACACACAAGACGAATGGCCATAAAGTCAAGGCTTCAGCTCTCCCTTGTGTCTCTAGAGGAACGCAGTCAGGTTACTATTCTATGCACAAAATGTAGTCAAACCCCTATGGTAAGAATTTCTAACACATTTATTTAATTAAAAGAAAGACTTATTTTTCACTAATAATTGTGAAGCCATCGCTTTTACATACAAATCTATATGGTGCACATGGACTAATCTGCCTCCAGCTGCTCAAGACCAAAGGAGGCAGCTGGAAATGGTGCTAAAAGTCTGGAATGACTGCCTTTTCAGGTGTGAATAAGTTGGGAGCCACTGCAGAGGCAACATGACAGAAGTGTTTAAGAGGCTGTGGAGGAGTGTGACAGAACTTCAGAGTGGATTGCATTGCAGCGGGCATCTCTCAGCAGACAGCCTTTTTTCAAGGGGAATGGGTGTTTGTTGGAGGCTTTCACCCCTGCAAGTGTGCACGTCTGTGTGCATAAGCATATGTATGTGTGTGTGTGTGTGTGTGTGTGTGTGTGTGTGTGTGTATGTCACATTCACAGCTGTGATAAATATACTGGCTTTTATCCATGTAATACAAGAAATGAACTTTTACACTTATTGAGAAATCAAACATCACAGCAAGAATTCTGATGTCTGTTACATCTTAGGACTGAAAACTCTGTCTGAATGCTCCACAGTCCAGTTTGGTGCAGAGCGTCAGCCATGTGGCTCTGCAGTCACACACTGAATCATCGGGGTAATCTGCAGACAGGTGGAGTAAATCTCTCACCACCATACTGACACAGATGTATATGGACAATCAATCATTCAACTGGAGCATAAAATAAGTCAGCCTCCATAGGCTGTACTACTGTCACCTGCACATATAAATATATCTTGCATCTTTCTGGGAGACTTTTGGTGGTGTTTTGTAACTTACAGTTCCCCAAGAAGACCCTGAATTTATTTACTCAGTTAATCAGTTTTGGCATACTGCAGCTCTGTATAGACATACAGTACAAACATCTCTTTAGCCAGTCTTCTCCATCTATCAGTCTATTTATCTGAGGTTCAGTAGCAGCGCACAGCAGCAGGAGTAGGATCCTCCTGTCTGTTCAACAGCTTGGTGAAAAAACAGCGGGAGAGTGTATGGGTGACACTGCATCTCTCGTTTCACGGGCTGCTGCCTGTGCCGACCCTTCCCGTCCCGCGCTGATCTCCTCTCGGCTTCCCCTGGCTGCTCTGGAGAGCATAAATCCACCGGAGCCTGTCCGAACACCGGAGCAATTACAAGTGCAGAGAGCCAAAGGGGGGGGGGGACTGGGAAGAAACTAGATGTGAGGAGGCTATGAGCTGGACAGTAGTCGATAGACGTAGATGGAACTTAATTCAAAAACGTGCACTGGATATTAAAGGAAGTTACTGGAAAGTACCGGTGGCTACCTACAAGAAAGCCCAAGCCATTTGTTTCTAAGTACTAGTTAATGATGACAATAACTCCTCACACACACTCAAACACACACACACACACTAACTAGAACATAACTGCCTGTCTTTCATAGGGATCATATCATTGGTATCATTTTCAGCCAAAACACTGAAGTGCCAAAAACACTCCACATTATTTTGCCGCCTGACTAACACCGCATTTGATTTCACCACCATCCCCATGATAAAAATCAGGCTCATCCACAGCTCTTTAGCCGGATTGTGTTGCGGTTGGTTTCCCTTTCTGCTGTTTCTGCTGTGACCGGATCTGGACAGGCCCCTCTCCTGCAGGCAGATTGGGTTCTGTCGATGTGGCACGTCAGGATGGGGGAGCAGGGCCTGGTGGTGGGAGTGGGGACAGTGTTGAAATTCAGCGCAGGGAGTGTGTGTGTGTGTGTGTGCATGTGTGTGGTTGGGGTTGTGCATGATCGGATTTCCTCTTTGATTACCTGATAGGAGAGAGAAAGAAAGTATTGCCAGGCCCTGCACAGTACTGAGCATGCGGTACATGCGGTCAGCATGGCAATAAGGTCCAGAGTGATGTGTGTGCACATCTGTGCACTAATGGTGAGTGTGAATGATGCCGTCAGGCTGAGACTGCGGGGGGACGTTGTCACGACCAGGGGAGCCGCAACAATGCAGAGTTTAGCCTAATGAAAAGGATAATATGGACATAACTATAAGTGTATCCATTAGAGACTGGATGCTATGAGGCAACGTGTTGAATGGCAAATGTGTGTACTATTACAGTGCATATGTAGTATACTGGCATTCCTATTTCGGATAACTGCTTTTAAACTGCATGTGTGCTTAACAGAGTGTTGATCCTTCAGGGCAGACAAACCTACAAAAGCAGGCGACAGACCTCTCCCCCCGGCCCCTACTCAAGTGCTCCTCTGGGAAGCCTTGGCAGCGGTCCAGCACTCAAAGAGAGATGGAGAGCACTGAAAAGAGCGGGTTTCTCAGATGATGTCACCAGAGAGAAACAGTCCCACTCAATAGCCATCCTCTCCTTCTCTTCCTTCTTTGCTTCCTTTCTTTCTGTTTTTTTTACATCATCTCTTTCCCTCTTTCTTTTTTTGTTTCTCTGTGTCTTCCACCCCCCTCCCATCCCTGTCTTTATCTCAATCCGAGGAGTGCTTTTTTTACTACTTTCTGTCTCATAAATTCAAGGAGATAATTGCCATTAGGACCACAATCATCATGTGGTTTGCAGCTGATACAGGAAATAAGGACTCCACCCTTGCAGAAGCGTAGACGCACAAGACCAGCACACAAAGGCCTGGCAGTCCATATCTCTTCAGTGATGAGCACAATTATGGGAAAAGAGCTTGAGAGAGCTTTAGGCTGATAACCCTGAGCCTCAGGCAGAATACTTCAAACCAAAGACATCCTAATCTCCTGATCTCACAAACATGGAAGGTAAGCACACACACCTAAAGAGACACTATTTAATCACACAAATAGATATGTATCTCTACATCAATAATGGCAAGACTTAGGTATATAAACCCAAAATATATCTGAATACTAACTGTGTATAAATACTCTAGTATTTCACATATAATACTCTCAGTATTACATACATTTCAAGGTGAACTGTTTTGTTTTGTTTTGTTTTGTTTTGTTTCAGAAAAAAACCTCTCTTAAAGCTTTTTACTTTTCATTAGGAATGAGTGAGTCCTGACTCATAGTCTGTGAATGCTTCTGATAATACAACTACATCAAAGAGGAACTTGCTGGCTGTGGATGTGATGAAAGCCAATTTAATTTGACATTTGAATAGGCCTTTAAAGTCCAACAGTGCACAGTTGTTTTTCACCATTTACCAGTCACTCATTTTTTTCAAATATGACCAAGGAGATAAAGTGAGTGAGAGAGAGAGAGGGGCGGGGGGGGGCAAAGACAGGGATTCATCTAATCTTCTTCCTAACCATTCATCATTCATGTGTATGTTCATTTCATTTTTGTCCAGAGACATACTGGCAAACATCGCTTGCGTAACATTCAAGGAGAGGGGGAGCAAATTGGATTTTTCAAATGAAAGGAAAGAGCAAGGCAATGCAAGGATAATGTGGATTGCTATTTGACTCAGGGATTATTATTGCCCACTAGGGAAAGCCCAGAGCGAGAGCCAGTGGTGTCTGCAAAGGCTACGAGACGTTCCTGTGCTTGAGTGCAGGACAAAGTGAAGAGAACACAGCCTACACCACTAACTTTCAAATAGACCTTCTACCATCGTTGTCTTAATTTAGAGTAATCTCCAATCCTAACACACACACACCATGTAAATACCAAACTAATCAGTCTGTCATGAATGACCAAAAACTGATGTGTGATTTCTAAAATTACATAAAATTGGCAAATTTTATTGCACAGCATCCCATATATGTTAGGAAAGGAATATATTTCCTTTCAGCCTCTGAACTCCAGCCTGACACAGCAGATGGAATTAACAAAGTTCAGACTTTGTCATGTCAGGGTCATAACCTCTGCCTTCAGTGTCAAGTCAGTTAGCCTGAAATGCATGACTTAGACCCTTATCTGAAAAGATGAAAGAAGCCAATGATCATCTCTAATCACAGAAACATGGAGGCATGTCAGGTATCCCACCACTGCGACAAAGAGGAAGGAAGATACTTCATTTAAGATGGCTATAGCACAATGAAGCGCCAAGAGTTATACTATTCTCAAAGGCGCTGTATAAATACAACTGAATTGAATTGACCTGAAACAAGTTATTTTCCCCCATAGTTAAAACATAAACAAAACACAAAATAAGAAAACAGCTTCCACTGCAAACCCCTCCACATTCTGTGCTGTACCCAGCCTCAACTTTTAACTACATTTCCACATTTAACTACCTGGTCAAAACATCTGTAATGCAAGAAATGATCATGGGGGAATACACTGTCACCAATGGAAGATGACAAGAGGGTTAAACTACACAGCTAATGCTGTGGCCTGAGAGAGCTCAATATTACACCGCAGACACCAACCCAGAGAGGCAATGAAAGCCCTGCGGTGCCGCCTCAGACTGTGTTCTCCACCACACCTGCTCAATTTTTAAAACATAATCAGATTATTTATTCAGGCCTTCGTGTGCCTGCTGAGGCTCTCGGAGCAGATGGGCTGTGTTAAAACAACAACACTCAACACACACACACACACACACACACACACACACACACATACACAGATGCACTGCTTTTTCTGCAGCTAATGGCAGCTGACAAAATAAAGAGGTGCTTGATGTTTGGTATTCTTGGTTCATCCAGAGGACCCTATCCATGAAGCAATATCGCGGGTTTGTTCCTGTGTGTGTGGAAGTGGTCACGAGTGTCGCGCTCTTTCAAAAAGCTCCACTGAACTGAGACCCAGTTGGCTGACTGTCAAGGCTGAGTGAGTGAACCTTGGGTAAATCTTTGCCTCGAGTGAGAGATGAAGCTGCGAGAAGATGGGTTGGGTCAGGCCAGGCCAGGCCGGGCCAGGCTCAGTAGCAGCACTCATAATGGGAAACTTTGAAAGACACACTGTGAAATGGCAGCCATTAAACACAACTAATATAACCTAAAGCTACAGGCAGAGCTCTGATAGCACTGTAGGTAAGCAGTGACCATGATAACAAAGAGAGAAAGAGATCAAGTGTGTGTGTGTGAGTGAGTGAGTGAGAGAGAAAGGAGGTATGAATGGAGAATGAGAAAGGGAAAGAGTGAGAGTCTTGGCCATAGCTAATGGGGAAGAAGGAGCAGAGAGAGAGAGGGAATAGAAAGAAAGAGGGAGCAGAAAGAAGCAGGTTTTTGGTGAGTGCAGAGTGTGTGTGGGGGGGGGGCAATGCATTAATATATGATGGCAGCTAAGGATGAGAGGGGGCTGCATGTCAAGCAGCCTTTAAAAACACAGCGAGAGAGAGAGACAAAAATAAGCCTCCATCACAACCACCTCACTGCATCTGACTGTTTGAAATGCACAGAAGTGATCTGCCAGTGCCCAGCACAGTATGAATGCAGTGGAGTAGCAGGAGATGATTCCTCTGAAACACTTCCAACAACTCCATTTGCAAAAAGGAAACCTCACACCCACTGTCGTAGCCAAAACCAGTGTGGGGGGGGATGGCAGGCATGTGTCTCCGAGGTGGTGGGGAGTGGGTTAAGATCCTTATTGCCTGTCAGGAAGGAGCGGCATGCATCAGTTTTATGATGCGTAAAATAACTTGGCCGTTGGCAGCAGTAAACACAGCTCAACATAGCACTCAGATAGCGAGTGTATGATTAAGCTGGTGTGGCACTGCTGACCGGCACTTCCGTGATAAATGGCCAAAATTAAAGTATCAAGAAGCAAATGTGTTTTGTCTGAAGGGTGAAGATTCACACACTGTGCTTTCATCACACTATCTTGAATGTCAACAGTGCCATCTAGTGTAAAGAAGATGAAACCACACTTGCCTTGGTATCAGACAGTAATATTGCTAATGCTGTCTAACTATGCTCCAAACACTGACCTACATCTTGTCTGGCTAAAAAGCTCTCGCAGTAAACCACCGTAACATAATGGCCGACTCCATGCTAATGACAGAACATCAATTTGGGGCACAGTGACTCATCAGTAGCAGTCACAGCAGCGTTAACCTCGGACTTAGGCACAGCACAGGAGCGCAACTCTCCGAAACGGTTCATTGCAGACAGAAACCAGGCACTAGATGGCTGCCACAGGAATGATGCCTCATCATCACAGGCCACAGAACAGTGTGTCAGTCTCTGCTCTTCTATTTTACCCTTTGGGCTGGGCTAAAAGACGCTGTATGCACTGCAGTGAGTTAAAGGGGAACTTCAAGCAGAGTGGTGGTTTACTAGTATTATGATCTCAAAGAATTCTCTCTCACACCATGTTTATGTATGCATGTATGTGTGTGTCTGTGTGTGTGTGTGTGTGTGTGTGTGTGTGTGTGTGTGTGTGTGTGTGTGTGTGTGTGTGTGTGTGTGTGTGATGTTAAACTCCTAGACCATAATAACATCTACAGTTTCAAAAAAGGCACAAAAGTATAGAAATTAAAAGGATATACACATCATATTGCTGTATTTTTGATCATTACAATTTAAATGCCATTTCCCTTACTGCAGCCGATATGACTTAATTTAGACTGAATACATTTATTTAGATGGAATTTTCAATGCCAAATGATCTCCAACAACCTGCCATCTTGTCTTCCCACCTTCTCATGGATAAGCGAGTCCTTCCTCTTTTTAGCTTGTGATTAATGTCCAGCTGCCAGCCCTACATCACTCCTGGGAACAGCGTGCCATGTAGTGACGTCTACAGAGTGACTGTTTATCTACAGCTTGGAGTCAGTTACAGTTATATGAAGATTGATATGGTGATGATTATGATAGATGTTATTGTAGAGCAACTACAGTCGTATTGGTTGCAATGAGGCAAGATAAACATCAGTCACAATGGGGCAACAGATTTTGTAAGACTGTGGAAAAGATTAGGAGAAAGCGAGGCTTAATGGTGTGTGTGAGCGTGTTTGTGTGTGTGTGTGTGTGTGTGTGTGTGTGTGTGTGTGTGAGAGAGAGAGAGAGAGAGAGAGAGAGAGAGAGTTGAAGTTGGCATTTCCACTATCTTATGACATTTTAACTCCCTAATCTAGACTCTCTTTTACTGAGCCATTTCCAGGATGCCAATTTCTTATTTTAGCTCTGCTGCTGATATGGTTTCATGTAGAGTTGATGTAGAGCACACACACACAAACAGAGAGAGAGAGAGAGAGGGAGGGAGAGGGAGGGAGAGAGAGGGAGAGAGAGAAAGAGCATTTGATAGCGTTCTGATAACACGGCATGATTTTATTGCACTGGTCCGTCTCTGATATGTAATTGCCTCATTTTCTCTACTACAAAACCAAACAATGAAACTGTTGTCAACCTAATTTACAAATACATTTCTGAAGCACTTTTTTTCTTCATAATCATTTAGGCAGTAAGGTGGCTGAGGTAAATACAAGCATACAATGTTAATGTGTAGTTCCTGTTCCTATTGAGTTGGTTGGGAAGTCTTTAGTTCCTCAACTCTATTTTGCTAGGTTTGCAGGGTGATGCACAAGTCAAGTGAGTTCTCCTCTCTGACACACACACACACACACACACACACACACACACACACACACACACACAGAGGCCAGCAGCAGAGATGAGAGTGTAGAGTTTCACACACACACACACACACACACACACACACACACACACACACACACACACTCCTCTTCCAAACATCTTTCCGCTTTTCATAGCAAAAAAACACATTTTAACCTTCTGGCCTATAGGGAGGTGACCCACATGAGGTCTCTCTCTCACACACACACACACACACACGAATGAAGACCAGCGCCAGGGTCAACATCAGTTCACTGAAATCAACTCCAATTCAACTAAGAGGGGTGGATGGGAGTTTCCGATTGAGTAATCTGAATGTGAGCCTGTGAACTGACTGGGGTGAATGGGCTCCTGCTGGAGCCCCAGTGGAGAGAGGAATGCTGGGGGAGGGGGGTGGGGTGCTTTGCACTGGGTGGAATCCTCAGCAGAGTTTGTGACTGTATGTGTATTGAGTGTGTTAGGATTGTAAGAATTTTGACCTGTGACCTGTGTGTTGAGGTTAGTATATGTGACAGCTGGGGTATGTTTGTGTGTGTGTGTGTGTGTGTGTGTGTGTGTGTGTGTGTGTGTGTGTGTGTGTGTGTGTGTCTGAGGTAGGAGGTACAAGGCCTGTTTCCGCAACTAGCCTGACCACAATCAGGACTGTGCAGCTTCAGTAAAAGACTTCTGTCATCTCTCCACAAACCAGAAGGCCAGTAACTGTATACTTTTGTATGTGTGTGTGTATGTGTGTGTGTGTGTGTGTCAGACAGATACCCTTACTCCCCTACGTGACACCCTATGTGTAAGATAACACAGTACAGCAACATGCTATTCTATCTGTAGAGGTAGCAAAAGGAATGCAAACTCTCACTCATGTAGGAGTGTGGTGACATTCTAATGTATTCTTAAAATATATTATAATTGTGCACTGGTTATGCACTACAACATAGTGCATTCATTTCATTTTATTTTCTAAATATGAAATAAAATATGATACTAGAATATGTGGTCAGTGATTTCTTTGCCATAATCTCAGTTAATCTCAACATTACTTCTGTAGTATCACCAATCCTTTACAAAAATCTCCCTTACAATATCATCAAAATACTCACTGTAATAGTTAAACTAAACATCTATGTCAACCCTGATATTTTTACTCATACACACTCATTACAAGATAATTTGTCTGAAATTCAAGGAAACCCGAGAGAGAATTCCAGGTAAAGTTTACAGTTCATTGCAGCCATGTTTACAAAAACACTGCGACAGCCCTTATCTCTTCCTCTCTTGGAATTGACTCTTCTTTGCTTGAGTATCTTGTCTTTGCTAACGGTTGTCAACACACTGAAAAAAAAAAAAAAAAAACAGGGCAAAGGCAAAACAACACGCAAGGGTGATGACATTACAGAACCCTCCAAACAATTCAAGGATTCACGGCACGAGCTGTGCCAGTTTGACTTTCTGCCAAAATATGAGCTGGTCGCTTCGCAGAGCATTGTCCCTAATCTAGAGTGTATTATGTAAGCAGGCATTTATCCTATCCTGTCATCTCTCCCCTGCATTACTTTTAGTGGGTCATAGCTAAAGGTAGGCACCCAGGCCATAAGGGACAATGGTTTAATGGAGCACTTGGTGAAAATGACACTGTTTCTTCATCCCTCTCTCATGTTTGTTTTCTTTTCCCTTCTGGTCTTTCTTATGGTCTTTCTGTTCTCTGGTTAGCTTTTTTTAGAATCTCTCTTTCTGTTGAACTCTTTCTTTTACTTTCAGTTTCTCTCACACACTTCTCTCTTTCTCTTTTTGTCTCTCTCTGCCACAATCCTCTTGTTCATTTCTCTTCTTTTCCAGTTCAAATACTGTAATGGATTTCTTGTTCAATCATCCCCATTGCATCATCTCCACAAGAGGAATAATAGGATTATGATATGGAGCAGTCTGCTCACGGCCACTAAGTGTAAGCCTGCCTACGGTCCAATCTCTTAATGTGCAGTCCCTTCAGGGAATATGCGAAACACATAGCAGACATTCAATTTTTTCATCTACTCTCATTTCTATCTACAATAATCAAAGAACAGTAGAAAATTTTGTTCTTTAAGTGTGACAATTTGTGTGTGTGTGTGTGTGTGGATGGTTGTATGAACTTTGTAAGAGTAAGAATTTTCTCTACAAAGTAAGAATGCATAACACACTTGGCAGTGTTTTTTCAATCAACAATTCCACTTTTTCTGTAACCAGGACCAATAATGGTCTGCTTCATGCATGCATGCCAGAGAGGCCAATTCCCTAAGATTCTATTACCATAACAACGCATCAGTGCCAACCCAAATCCACGCCGCCATCCAAAGCATTAGCATTTGATAGGCCTAATTCCCAACAACCATTTGAAGACAAGGGCTCGGGGACTGAGAGGCTATTGAGCGCAATGATAAAAGCCACTGCCGCTCACCACTGCTGAGTCCACTTCCTGTCACCATATCCCCCGAGCGGAGGACCTCGCTGGCACGGGCCCCTGGTTCTCCACACAGACGGGCCCTCTGTGTCTTGGTACACACCGCACCAATTATGCAAATGGAGGTTACGCGATCGGCGGCACCACAACATGCATCATTCTCACGCCCTGGAGCGGTTCCTTTAAAAAGCAGACTGCTGAGTGCTACTGCAACTGCAAAGTTTTTAAACCAGTCATAGGGCAAAAAGGGAGCCCCATGACACAACTGTGCTTAGAAGAGATTGTTTAATGCCTAAGACATGAGCTGCGTCCAGCTCGTCCTGGCAGAGATTTCTGGTGTGTAAATCTGAGTGGGTTGCATTAAAAAAAACTAGGTTCTGCCACTGGGAGCCTATTGCTCTGTGTGTCTCCCTTTGTGAGCACCTCAACAAACAGACCACAGGGCTCAAGGCTGACGATATCAGACAGAGAAGAACATTACACATCAGTGTTGGCGCTGGAGCACTCCCCTTTCATGCAATCCCTTACCTGCGAGCGGGTTGCAGAAAGACAGCGAGGACGGCACGCTGGGCTGCGACGCCCGCCGCCCGGCGCCACTACCCAGGCGGCTGGCGCCGCTACCCAGCAGGCCGTGGGGCTCGGACTGGCGTCGCCCGGTGCGCCCATCCTGCTCCTTGCGCTTCTTGTTCCCCCGCAGGCTGCTGAAGCGCTTCATGGGGCTCTGCGGGACCGTGGGTGGCTGGATGCGCCGGCGGAGAAGAGCATGCCGGACCCCGCCGGGAACGAGAGAAGGTCTCGGAACAAATCCAATGGAATTAGGAGAGACCGACCTCGGGGAATTTCACTTCCCTTTTCTCTCTGTCTTTCTAACTCTCTCTCTCTCTCCTTCTATCTCTCTTTCTCTCCAGCTGTATGTGTTGTCTTCTCCGTGTTCTTTCTGGTTCCAGATCCTCTCCCCTCTGACTCCAGCAAGTGAATTCAAATTCAATTCAAATTAGGTTTGCTGACAAGATAAACAGAGCAAGAGAGAGGGCATTTGAATCACCAAAGCGACTGTAGGAAGTACACACATACACACACCCTCTTCTCTCTGTGTGCTTCTCTCTCTCTCTCTCTCTTGCTTTCTTTCTTTTTCTCTGCTATGCTGTGGCAGACCTCAGGTCAGTGCCGAAGGGCTCGTGCTGCTCTAATGGAAGACTTAACGGCTGATCCAGGGATCCTAGCGGACAGGTGGGGTGGGATAGAAAGTGCCGGTTAAGCTCCACGTGGGTGCCAACGCAATGCAGCCAGAGAGTCAGATGCTTCTTTTCCAGGCAGGGACGTCAGGACAGCCCGTCACCAAATACTCACATCAGACCAACCCAGTCCAGTGCATCTTCCTTTCTATTCTATTCTTTTCCTGTCCTTTCCTCTCTTTTCCTTTCCTTTTCTTTCTCACTCACTTTCTCTCCCTGTCCTCTGAGCTCAGAATCAGAGGCAGTCCATATGTTGTCCTTAGACTCAAACTGTCAGGTTCAGCTGTGTCTACATGTGTACGAGCACATGGTGGTGTGTGTTTGTGTGTGCATGTGTGGGCTGTGTGTGTGTGTGTGAGCGTGTGTGTGTGAGTGCGTATCGGTGTGGATGCTGCTGGTGTGTGTGCATGTGTGGATGTGTGGTGTCTCTTTAAAATAGCCTGTGTCGCTGAGAGACTGTAAAAGGAAACCAACCTCTGTGCTCTGGGACTCTGGCTGTGATTGGCTGAATGAATCCCCCCCAGTCTCACACACTCCTTGCGGACTCACCACTCAAACTGCCAACACCCTCAGCTTGTGTGTTACGTGTGTGACCGTGTGTGTGCGTGCGCATGTGTGTGTGTGTGTGTGTGCGTTTGTGTGTGTATGTATGTTTTGTACGAGTTTCACATGAGCTGTAAAAGTTAATGGTAAGCCTAGTCAGGCAGTTTTAAAGACAGAGAAGCTTATTGAAAGAAATGACAAAAGTTTCACTTGGGTATTTATGTAATGCACAAAATGCACACACACACACTCACACACAAACACCAAGCCTTGATTTTCTTTTTCACCCATACCTATCTTACATACATACACTACTTCTGTGATTATGCCCCCCTGTAGAACTCTTTTCCTGTGTCATCCCTGCACACCCCAAACCCCCTGGTGTTCAACTCAGTCACTGACACTGAAGCTGGGTGGTCCCCATCCACAAACACAGGAACACATACATACACACACACACACACACAAGGGTCCTCATTCTCGGCAGTCATTTACTCACAGACTTCATAATTACAGTGGGACATGCTTAACAAAGTTAAGACTTGCCCTACTCCCCCCCCCCCAACTGCACCACTTACCCAAGTCAAACACTTGACTTATTGAGTGAGTCCATAGTGCTTCTCCTTCCTCAGTCCCCTCCCGGTGCCCCCATTCTCTGGCCCCTAGGGGCTCTCCCAAGTCTACTGTGCCAGGAGGGAGAGAGAGGGAGAGGGATGTGGGTGGGGGTGTGGAGGGTGGTGCTGGGGGTGGTAGAGGGAGTCAGGAGTCAGCTGTGCCTGGGGCCCAGGACCCAGGTCTCAAATCTCAGATCTTAGATATATTAATGGAAAATCTCTTTGTTTCTTGGAAAATGTGTGCTTGGCTGAGCCTTGGCAAGGCCGTGCGTATTGTGGGGGGGTCGGTGGGGAGTCAGAGAAGGAGAGAGAGTGAGAAAGAGAGAGACAGAAACAGAGAAGGAGAGAGTGAGAGAGAGAGGGAGAGAGAGAGAGGAGGAGGAGAATTGAAAGAGCAATAGAGAGAAAGGAGCATATTTGTTCCACAAAGCTCCACATGCGCACCGAAACCACACAGAGCAAGAGGCTTTGTTTGGTACCTCTGACGCTAATGATCAATCTCTCTCTCTCTTTCTTTCTTTTTTCCATCTCTCTCAATCTCCCTCTCTCCCTCTCCCCCTCTCTTGACTCCCTTCCAGTCAGAAAGCACTTAGACAAGCAGCGCTACGGCAAGCCTGTGAATCCAGAAAGGACCGGCTTCTCTCCCTCTCCAGTGCTCTAGGGAGTCTGCGCTGCTTGTTTGATTACAGTGCAGGAGGGAGACTAGGAATCAGAAACAATAACACAGGATTTCACCGGCCCTTAATTACCCAGCGGCATCCTGGAGAGCCAGCCCCATACCAGCGCAAAATGATCGCCACTATTTGGAAATGAACCACTCTAACATTTCATCCCACTGGACTGTATGAAAGAGACATGAAACTCAAGGCATGTATGATGGGGTCAGCCAAAAACATACCACACAACAACCCCAAATATGCTCTGCAGGAAGACCACTAGCTTCAGAAAAAGTTATTGAGCTGTAGAGACATTTAGACACATTTATTTTTTCCCCAGAAGAAAACTCATTGCAGTATGGAATCACATACGGATCTTTTTCATAACTTCCCACTATGTTGCCATTAAGTAAATGGTGTCTTTTTTCAGCCTGTTGTTTGTGAGTTTATGGCATGACGGACTGCACGTTGGGTTTGGAGCAGGTTGATTTTGGCATAGAGTTGGTGTGTGATTGTTCTGTGAGGTCATTAACTTTTCAGGGCTGCTGCATAATTCACATGTGGTCTGCTGGCAACTTCCCCTACCTGTCTGCTCAGGTGAGAATGTGAGACAGGTGACCTTTATTTAAAACCGCCCCTGGACACAATAACGTGCTGCCCTGGGTAGATCTGTAACAGAGCCACTTATGTGTTCCTGTCCCAAGACCACTTACAGGGGGTGTCACAAGACTGAGCAGTGACCCACATACACACAGCAACCCACAGTGTGTTTCAGCCACTGCTGAGCAAACTCAAACTGCAGGGCCGGCTCAAGAAAATGGGAGGTCTGCCAGTCTATGTGTCTAGACTACGGTTTGTTTTCTACTGCTGTAAGTCTTATGGTGAAGCCATTAAGGAAGCAAAGTGCAAAACTCCATTACTGCATTTGTCATAACACTCCTGATCCACTTAAACTGTGCAAGACTAGGCTAATTTACCAGCTTTGTTGTCACTTATGTGCTTAAATGAAGGCCCTCTCAGCTCCCTCTATGGTCTCTTGGTGAAATTGGTCATTTAGTTTGTAAACAAACACACGTTTTGGTGAGAATTTATAAACAAAGGCAACTGTAGGGGTATCCAGACTTGTATAGGACACCTTTAAAGATGACATTTGAAAATAAAATGGAAACCCTGATAGCAAAACAAGCCAAAGACACCCTTCACTCTCTCCAGAAGCATATTAACTACGTGAAATAACTACTTATTTGATGGAGCTCTAGCAGTCCTCCTTGTGAGTGCTGTCTGTATATCGATGGCTCAGTCCAGACAGCATTTCCAGTCAGTACACAGAGAGTGGGCCAGTGGCGGCAAATGGGCCAGCATCTTGTCTCGTCTCGGCGGGCATCTCACATAAGTGGGAACTAAAGTGCCTTTGATTTAATTACTTTCCCTTGGCTGCTCTTAGCCCTGCTACTTTCTGCTCACGCCGCTCACACACACAAACACACACACACACACACACGTACACAGAAATCATTTTTGGAGAGCCTACTCTGGTGTGGCAGGGGTCGGGCTAATCCGCCAAAATCCCAACTAGCTCTCCCTGACATCTTCAAAGTCCTAGACTCGACGTGACAGCGTGAACAAAGACGGGTGCTTTTGGACCCAAAATGCAATTAGAGGCTCCATTAACGCAGAAATAGAGGGCGTGCCGTGGGTGTGGGTGTGTGTGTATGTGTGTAGTGTAAGAGAGTGGTTGAATGAGTGAGTCACAAAGAGAGTAGGTCAGTGAGTGAGAGAGTGAATGAGAGAGTGAAGGCATGAAGACATGAATGAATGAGTGAATGAATGTCAGTCAGTCAGTGAGAGTAAGTGAGTGAGAGAGAGAGTGACTGAAAAGAAACTGGTGAGGGGGAGAGGCTGGTATGAATACTAGGATGCTTAACTGTGAGAAAGTTCATTTGAATGACATGTCCTTGACCACTATGAAGTCCATGAAAGTGATTGCTCCATTCTTGACAAATATGGCTGTTCACCTGTCCAGTTACACATTCACTAGTTGGGAAAAGTTGGTATGTGACTGCAGGGCTACAGGAAAGAGTTTATCTTCCATTTCAGCAGGGTGACCTTTTACTTCTCCCTCTTAAGCTTTGATCCTGTCGGTGCAATTACAATTCAATCATTTGATACATGCAAGAAATGTTACCTTCATGAGCAACTCAAAGATTAACAGAGAAAGAGAGAGAGAGAGAGAGGGGATGACAAGGAAGGATGTGTGAGAAAAGAGGAGGGAACGCCACATTTTGTTTGCTTGCAATGAGGCCAAGACATAATAAGGGGAACATGGCGACTAAACAAGAACTCATTACTGGCAAAGGTCGCACACTAACAAGCCTGTCCTACTTTCCACATGCAGCACAGCATCCCCTCACTCCCTACCTCAGCTATCTTTAAAGGAAAGAAAAGGCCAAAATGGATCACAGGTAAGAAGGCTGAACCGGGTGGGAACGTGGCTTGTTGGCCCCATTTGGTCAATGTCTCGCACAACTATGGAGTGTATGTGGATGGAGAGTCTCTGTGGGTATATATATGCCTATGTATCTATCTGTGTGTGTGTATGTGCCTATGTGTGTGTGTGTGTCCATATCTATGAGGATTCATCTACTGCCTTAATCACTGATTGCTTCTGTCCTCCAAAAAAAGTATCTCTCCTGCTCATGCGTGTGTATGTGTGTGTGAGAGTGTGTGTGTGTGTGTGTGTGTGTGGGCGGGCACATGCAGACACATGTGAGCATAATCAGTATGAGTGTGTGTGGGATCATCCAGGTCCTTGCGTGTGTCCTACAGCTCCGGAGGAAGTGTTTGGTTGTCCGCCCTGATGGTGTGTCATTTTTAATCCAGCAGAAAAGAAAAGACCAACTTCCGTGGGATTTGGCCGAGGAGCCCAAGGCCCGATGAGTTGCATGCAGGGCCCTACCAGATCAGTGGCACGCACCACTAAGACTCTGTCCCTCTCTCTGTCTCTCACTCTTGTTTGCACAGTAGACTCAGTGATAGTGAGAGACAGCCAGGTGGAAGCATCTACAATCCCTGCCTCCAAATGATAAATGACAAACAAATGACACACTATGGAATTAGCATTAAAGCCTGTATTGTGATTTAACACAACAACAAAGAACTGTCAGCTGGGCATTAACTATCAAACATGTTTTAAATGCAGGTTTGGGAGAGAGCTGGCATTTTCTTTTGTACATAATTGATTATAATGACAGGGCATAGAGTTAATCTTTTGAGCTGTTAATTGCAAAAACACAGTGGGGATGTGTTCAGGCCTGGTGGTCATATATTCATAGCTAGCATGGCTACGCTAAGCTCTGCTCTCTCTCTCTCTCTCTGGGGGGTCTGACCTACGTGCTGCTCTGCAGGAGGGGTCTACAATCACTCAATACTATCCAGATCCCCAGCCAAGAAAACAAACATGCACATTCCTGAGGGATTTGACTGTCTCTGTGTGTGTGTGTGTGTGTGTGTGTGTGTGTGTGTGTGTGTGTGTGTGTGTGTGTGTGTAATTGCATGAGTTATGTGATGAGATGTGATGTTATGAGTATATATGTATCTACACACACACACACATAGAGATACATTCATGGTAAGTGTCATGTAGGCCTTGTGTGGGCATGTGGGCCATGTGTGTTTATGAAGACACACACACACACACACACACACACACACACACACACACACACGCAGAACAAGGTGCTGGTCACAGGGGTACCACACACATTCCTCCTGATATTGGGCTAAATCCACTCTCTGTCTCCATCACTGGCATCAAACATTCCATCTTCTCGGGTGGGTCCGCTGGATATTGAAAATGAAAATGTGATGTTTTCCACTAAGGCTGTGCAGTGTCCATCGGAATGCAAGTAATAGAACTTAGGCTCACTCAAGTACTTGAGTGGATAGTACAGTGAGCAGATTCTATCAAATAGATTACACAGAGAGGGAAAGAGAGAGGGATAAAGAGACAGAGTGAGAGAGAGAGAATAAGAACAAGAGAATGAAAAATTACAATGAGAGAAAGGCAGAAGGACTCACAGTGACCCTATCAGGTCCCATGTGACAATGCATGTGCATGGACATACTCAAAGCACGTCACCCAAGAATTAACAAGCCACTGGAAAAAGAGAGAGAGAGAGGAAAAGAGGTAGACAATGCTACTTCTTCAACACTCACTTTCATCCGAGACCAAAGATGGAGTTAATGATGGTGGTGGCGCCCCCCTTTTAGGAGGGGGTCATGTGATGGTCATGCTGCGGCGATAAGGGCCAGAGCGGCGCGTGATGTCACCACGTCACACACAAACACACACACACTGCGTCGGCCAGTCAGCTGCCTGCGTCCTGCTTGCCTAGGGGGCCACGTGCCACACTATTTATTTAAGCGTTGCATGGCAACGACAGCCACCGGGGAGGGAGAGAGAATTAACATGCACCCGCATGGAAAGAGTGTGTGTGTGTGTGTGTGTGTGTGTGTGAGTGTATGTGTGGATCAGATAGAGAGGCCTTGTGTCACACAGAAACGTCAGAGAGGACCCGGCCACAGCTGTAGGGGGGAGTGGGATCACGCTGCCAAGTGCGCCAAAGGGAAAAGAAGACTGAGTGTCCCGTGACAGAGGTGACATCACACACACACATACAGACACAAACACACAAAAATACATTCTCACACACACACACACACACACACACACACACACACTCTCTCTCTCTCTCTTACGTAAACACAGGGTAGGACAGCCAAGACAAATTAGGCCATTCTGCTCACACAGTGCACTGGGTTCTCATCCATACAGGGTCATTGTGACTACAGCTCAGCCATAAGCCCTCAGTGCTTATACTATACATGCAACCAGGACTTTAGGCACTTAAATAGGAAATAAGATAGATGTGCCTCATGAGGCTTGGCAGAAGATGCAGTGGAGTGCTCTGGGGGACACATTCTATTAAATAAATAAATAGATAGATAGATAGATAGATAGATAGATAGATAGACAGGCAGACAGATATATTCCACAGGAAATTCAGGCATATACTGGCATAAATAGCATATCCTATATTTAGGTATATACCGATTAAAAGTGGAGATACCAAATTGCTGATATTTGGGCGCATACACCAATCTAACCACACACACACACGCACACCACACACACACAAAAATATAGAGATGAGCGGAGAAAAAGCAGGCAGGTGTGCTGCGTCCCACATCAGCAGAGTAGAACAGACTCACACCTGTCTGTCTGACAGTCATCCACTTCCCTGATCCCAGAAGAACAGAACACACTCCACCAGAGCCCTGAGCTCACACCAGCACTGGCCTGGGCTTTTAAGTGAGATAACTCTGGCTCAGATCTAATCTTCTGCACACCTGGCGACCCAGACACTGATGGTGATAAATGTTACCTGAAGTGTACTGCTTGCCATCGGTAAAATTCAAAATGAAACATTTTACTACATAGACATATGTCTGATAATGTGGCTACAATTTCTTGCAACACAATTCCCTGTGCCACTTATATGCATAGAAACGCTTATCTAGATTCAAAATGAAATATTTTACTACATTATTTAGTTATTACACCCTTATTTAGTTATTCTTTTGAGATCAGTGGCACCACTGTAGGTTAGTTAGAGCCATCAACTGTGCTCCCACCTGCAACTAACACATAAAGTGTGTCCACAGTAATTAACAGCTATGTCCACATTGCAACAATCTTATTGGGCAAATAATAACATTGTGACTGAGTAAGATGATTTTCAACAACTGTGCATGTTGCAGTTTAAATCCAATGGCTCTGTTGTGGTGTCCTACAGCTTTTTTTCCAGGCTTCCGGCCAATATGCAGATATGTAGGCATGTTCCCGAGCAACTGGAGGAGATGCTACCGTTTCATGTGATCTGCCTCACTAACACCCCCAGCAGGCCAGATAGCAGGCTATGCATGCCGCTCAACCTCAGCCCGCCTCTCTGAGGAATTAATTTGAGGATTTTATAGCAGAGCAGGCTACTATAAATTATATCCAGGCTGCATATCAGAGGCAAGACAGCAAAATGAAACACAATTCATTATTGTATTTGGAAAATTATATTTAGAAAAACAATCTTGATAAATTTATATTAGTGACTGCAGCTGACATAGTCATTGGTCTAAAAACTTCTCCTGGGTTTCCATCTAGTGGTGAAAACAAAAAAAAAAGTTAGCCATGGACAGGTTTTTCTTGAGGGGAGAACAGAGTGCCTTCAGTTTATGACATTATTAGGTTGAGTTTATGAGTTTGTGATTTTATGACAGCTATTATGAGCTGATTATTAGCAGTTAGGAGGTCATGAGAGTGCATAGGTCATTGTGCTGTGTTTGTATGAGCGGGGGAGCAGAACAAGGACAGGAACAAGGGAGGATAAGAAAACACATGCAAAAGAAATGAAGCAGTCAGACATGAGGGAATCAGTCGGCTTATTGTGTAATCTTCTATTTGATCAGCCTCAACAGCCTGAAAACCAGATCCACATCAGTGAAGATGTAAGGTCTGGCAACAAACAACTGACCTACATTGAGCGAGGGGCGTAACCAGATTTGAGTATGAAACCATATTACCATATCTCTCCTGTAGTGCAGCAAACATTGTTCATGCAAATGATGGTTTTAATTGCAGTAGTTTACTCAATTTGAAGGAAATTAGGTGTCCATAGCTTTATGGTAGACAGTAATGCAGACTGTCATGCCTGGATTGGTTGTGAAACATATAAGCCCGCCCCATGTGAGTAAGTTGCGAGGCTACTCGCCATCTGCTGGATAAGCGGTTGTGATTGGTCCCTGTGATTTTGTCTGCAATGCTAATGAGCTTCATGGTTTGTGGCCAGTCAGAAATGAGGAACAAAGTCAAATTCACTAGCAGTTTGATTTTCAGGCTTATTTGATCCTGACAAATATTTCATCTTTATCTGTGAAAGATGGCCTTTATCTATCTAGTAACTGTGACTGTCACATTTTCTCCATGCAGATAACCCAAAACAAGAGAGAAGTGTATCCTTATGACGATGTCCAAATCCAGATCCATGAATGCAGTACAAATCAAGCCACTAGATGGGGCTGTTGCTGCACACAAATGATCTCTCCCATCAGTGCCTGGTCCAGTCCAGGGTGGAGAAGGGGGGGGGGGGGGAGGGGGCACTTGATCATCCCCGTCTTTGCCAACACTGGCCAGTTGGTCTGTGAAGCTGTGTGTCTGTTTTCACACTCCAATTAGCACCAGCAAGGCCACAGAGAAGCCAGACCCCCACAAGATCTTATCTCAGCCCTCTCATTAAAGTCATCAGCTGAGAGGAGGAAAAGTCTGGAAGGATATTAGTACACGCCATGGCTTAACACTGTGGTCTAACACCCGTCATTTGGTCTTCATGGGACTCATTAGTGGATCCTAAACACTTTGACCAGTGCTGTACTGCACTGTTTAAATTCTCACAAAAATCATCACTTCATCATTTTCTTCTTCACTTGCCTGTTGAGCACAGCCTAGTCAGTTAATATGAGCATCTGCGTCATCTCCAAAAGTGACTGCTCCTTCTGGAGCATGTTAACCTCACCACCTAGCTACAGTAGCCGTAACCCACAATATACCTACAATATCAATCATGAAACAGGGAATAAAAGTTGGTCTTTACTTTTACTGTTGCTGACAAGCTTCCAACAGAACGACAAAAAACGCAAACAAATGACCAGACTACCTGCAACTATTTGTCATTGTGAGCATCTGCACCATCTTAGCCCACCAAAGTGAAAGCTCCAATTAAATCATGTTAACTGTGGCTACAGGAGCGACAAGCCTGATAGCCACCATCATTTATAGTCATGCTCATGGTCACAGTCACAGAACACAGTCAGGGAACAGGTATGGAATCAGTCATGGAAGTGAGAATAGTTGGTTGAAAGTTGGTTTAAGCCCTTTATTGTCACTGACATGTTTTAAACAGAACAGCAAAAACAGACAAACAAATAGACTGCCTGTGAATAATTGGCTAAAGTGCTCTACAGATGTCACAAAAAGAGCACTATGCTATTCATGAGAGGCAGTGAATGGCCAGCCAAAAGGCCAGGTGGTGTGGACGCGAGAGACGAGGGGCTGAGGCAAAGGGAGAAAGAGTGTTTGGGTCGGGCAGCAGAGGCCTGGACGTTAACTCTGCTGCAACGAGTCCATCAAAACAAAATTCCAGCCAATCCAAGCGACTTAGCGGACTTCCAGAGTGGCATTGAACTATAGGCCTCACTTTCTAGGACAGAACACACATTGCTCAAACTATGTGGTGTTTTTGTCTGTGTTTGTCTGTGCTGTGCTGTGTGACCAGAAATTACACACCTTTTAAACGACACAGACGTACACTCTTGTCCGATAAACACACAAAATGTCCGAGAAGCCTTGTCTAGTAGTCTGGTCAAGATATTCAGTCCAGATCTAGTTCATCAGGTCAGAGGGCTATTATAGTTGGCGTAGAGCCTCTGACTGCTGGTAAACAAAAAGGGTGAATCATTCTCTGTTCAATATATGCAGAGCAAACTCTGTGCTGTGCTACTTGACAGAAAATCACTACCAATTTCTGCAGTGGAGTCAACACTGATATTCTCACAAATGTGTGATTACAAGTGTGTTCTTACATAAGTGTGAGTGTGTGTCTGCATGTGTGCCTGTGTGTCTGTGTATGTGTGTGTGTGTGTGTGTGTCTGTCTGTCTGTCTGTGTGTGTGTGTGTCTGTGTGTGTTTGTTCTGTTTCTTCTCTGTGTTAGTAGAGCTATTATCCCACACATCCTCCCACGCTGTTTGCAACACACCAGGCTTGGAAAACTCAACTTTTCCAGCAATTGATATTCTGTTACCCTGTGCTTTGCTGTGCTTCAAACTGCGTGCCGAGCATCACTGCAGAGACCACTGATCACAGATTCCTGCTTTATATGATGGACTTGCCTGCAAGAGTGTCTCATGCCTTCCAGGCAACAGAGTGATTGATTTAAGAAGCACAGACATTTAATAGGCTTAAGCGCACAAACACCCGACCAAGAGTGCATGTCTTAATTTCGCGTCAGCAGAGCCCAATTAGTGGAGCGAGGAATCTAGACTACTGCGGCCGAGTCGCACTGCGCCCAGCAGAGCCAGAGCTTATTACCGCATTCCGTTTAATTGCACGTCTCCACTAGTAAAATAACTGGCCTGCCATTCACTAGAAGCAGCCTCCAAACACAGCATTATGGCCTCCACTGCTGTAGGTGTGCTTCCTAGACAAAACACAAACAAAAACAGTCTCAACACTTTAGTTTGTTTACTGTGTTTCCATGGATAGGGATACATGTTTAGGGAAAAAAAGTCTTTTTTTTCTCCTCAGAGTCACAAGGAAGTTCTAAGCCGCCGTGTTGCATTGGGGTCATGACTCTGTTTGAGTGAGACTTAAGCTGCCAGTGCAACACAAAAGACACAAGCAACTGAGCTGTCATTAAGAGTCCCATGACACGTGGGCTTTCTAAATATGCAAGGAGGAGTGTATGTGTGTCTGTGTGTTTGTGTGTGTGTGTGTGTGTGTGTGTGTGTGTGTGTGTCAGTGTGTGTAGACGTTTGAAATGATAAAACATAAATTCTACCAAAAAAGATCTTTGAATGCCGAGCAGATGGACTAAAGACTTGCTAGAACCAGCATATTCCAGTTTTCCATGTTTGCCATGTTTTTGTAATCTTCCATTCTTTTAAAAATCCATTCAACCCTCCACCAATTGTATCTCCCATCATGCTGATGGTCTTGCATAGCAGGTCAGCTATCTGTCGGCACTGAATGTGCAGAGTCTGTTAGCGAGAGGACTAGCGGGCAAACGCCTACACAGCCCTTAGCTTGCACCCAACAACCCACTGTTTCACCAAGTGCACCAGTCCAATATGCTAATGCAACCTCACCTGCACGGTGACTCTTCTCTGCTCTGCTCTACTGTGTTGGTATTCATAAATAACAGACCTCCAAGCATCTCCACCGGCCAACCAGAATAGCATTTTCCTTAGAGAGTTGCAATAACATGCGGCAGAGTTTTAATATTCAGGGAGTGGGAAGAAATCATTCAGCAGTGGAATTAAATTGGGATAGTTTATCAAGCACTACACTAATTAGCCTCGGACACTGAAAGTTCATCATTTACTGTTGAATTATTAGAATTTTAAATGGGAGCTGAATTTCAGAATTCAAAGCATGAAGAACTAAAATACCATTATATATATTTTTTCATTACAAGTCAACACAACCCAGAATGTCACCTCCTTTCCCAATTAAGACAACTGATGCTAGTTTATCCAAAAGGACAGCCTGACAGCCACACTTAAAGCAAGAGAATCTATCTACCCACAAGCCACGTCCTTCTCCACAGCAAGCAGCCTCTTGCACTTTTGAGTCAGCTACACCTTCAGCCTTGAGGCACCCCATGGGATCTGTTGCACTCATTCAGTGACTAGAAACTGGAATAGATTTCCACATACTACAAACCGGAATAGAAACAGCCAGATAGGACTACAATTCCACACACTACACACTGAAATAGAAGCTCCAGCACAAACCTGGAGCACCAATCCCCACAACAATATTCTTACTCTGTTGACCTAAAATTTAGCAGTAGGCATTTTAATGGAGGATAATTACTCCATTAATTGGAGCATAATCACGATTCAGCCTCATCTGTGGAGTGAGGAGCCATGACTAATGTGCATCAGAGGTGAGGCAGTCAGAGCTCCATGCAATTACAGCCCAACCCCAGCAGAATAATAACATCAAATCACAACAACAACAACAACAAAACATTACCATTTGTAAGAACATCTAATGGCACCACCAAGGACAAGTCCAAAACCACTGGATAGCTAAATGATGACACCCTACAGCTTTCAATGCCTTCATGGCTCCACAATGTCTGACATAAGCAAACATCATCATCTTGTAACTGTCCACATTAGTAGGGACAATGCTGGCTAGATGGAGTGGAGGACTGGGTAGGGATATCCATGCCTGGTCATCTGATAGTGACCTCTGACCAAACAGATTTGGGAAGGATGCCCTCTTCCAACTGCCATCATGCCCTTCAGATGAGACACTGACCTGACCTGACAGCATCTAACAAAGTTGAGAGAGCTAGATAGAGAGATACTTTATTTATCCTAGGGTTATGGTAGTAATTCAGATATTAATCAAATCTTGTCACCAGCTCCAGAGAAGAGCTAATGATCAAGTAGCATGTCAACCACACAGCTGCTTCTGGATCCGAACTCTCTGTATTCTGGGGAACAGCTAGTGGTGATATCCAATAGGGAGAATAGAGTTGAGAATGCTCCTAGTTACTACTTGCCTGTGCTATAGAGAGTAGCTAGAGATCGGGTAGAGCATGAAACCCAGATTTGAGAATGCTCCTGGTTCTTACCTTTGCGGGCTCTGGAGAAGAGCTTGATGCTGACGGGGGAGGTGGAGGTGGAGCTGGACTCCCGGGAGGAGGAAGTGCGGAAGATGCCGGTGAAGCTGAGGCGGCGTGGGGACTTGGGGGGAGAGTCCTGATGCAAGGGGTAGGGGAAGATGGTCTTGGGGGAGCCGGGGCTGTTGCGGGAGCTGTTCCGTACAGGGGCCGACAGGGGGCTGGAGGGGCGGCTGAAGGGGCTCCGCCCAAAGAAGCCTTTGGTGGGGCTTGCCGAGTGGCATCCCACTTCCCCCTAACACAGACAGGTAGACACATACACACACACACAAACATACACTTAACTTATTGACATCCATTTAAATTAACGTATTGACTTCTGAACATACATTTAACTTTTAACTTATTACTATTTAACTTAATTTACATTTAAGTTATTACAATTACTGCTCGGTTACAAGTCTATATGTGCCCTGTCTTTTGTTGCCTGTTGTCTGTCGTGTCCCCTATCTGTCTTAAAAGCTCTACTTTAAGTAGAAAGTAGTAACTGCACTTGTATATCTATAATGTATGTATATCTATAATGTATGTGCACTAAATGTAGCCTAAGTGTGCACTAAATGTTCTGTCCCAAATGTCTTTTTTATATACCTTAAATGTAACACCGCTTGATCCATGGGGAAACATTGTTTTATCTCACTATATACAGGGTATATGGTTGAAATGACAAAACACATGTATGTAACCACACACCGCATGCATGCACCTCCACAGATTCATGCAGACAGACACACACACACACACACACACACACAAACACAACAATTAGTATTTTCCAGCTCTGAAATAGACCAACCTCAGCACATGGATATGACACAAGACTGTATTTCTTAATCAAGCCCAGTTACCAGATCAAGGACTCCACACACAGACTCCGCCTCCCACTGAACCCCAAAGACTGGCTCATTTCCCACTTAAAGAGACCAGCTTCATCTGCATGCCTTTTTACAAGACATTCTAAAACAAGTCAAGTCAAGTCAGCTTTATTTCTCCACATATACTAGACATTCAGAGAATCTGAAAGTATGTTTCACGCTATTCCACGGTGAAGAAGGGATGCATAGCAGATAAGGACATTTTCCTAAAACTAAAGAAGACAAGATTGCAAGATCACAAGACAAAAACACAAGAATGTCACAAGCAGCAAAAAATCCTGTATGATGTGTTGTGATAGCACAGAATGTAATGCACAAATGTCATTGTACAAAAAGATGTAATAGAAAGAAATGCTACATACAAAAACAGCAGCTACTTCAGTCAGAGTTTTGCAAAAAATATATGTAAGTAGTAGTGCAAATATGTTATTGTGCAATAGATGTGTAATTGTGCAATAGATAGTAGTGGAAAAATTGGATTGTACACAAAACAAAAGCAGAAGCAACTTCAGCAACTTTTTTTTTTTTTGGGGGTGGGGGTGGTTCAGAGAGGAGGGGTGGGAGAGAGGGGACAGAGTTCCTAACAGCCTGGTGGATAAAGCTAGCTGTTAGCTAGTTTGGTGGAGCAGATACAGATATGGATACGGTCCTATATCTCCTCCCAGATTGTGTGCAGAGTGGCTGGCATAACTCACAATCATGGCTGTTTTTCACCAGAGGCGGATGTTGTATGTATCTAGTAGGGAGGGGGGTGGGGCACCAATGATCTTTCCAGCTGTGTTCATTATGCACTGCAGGGTTTTCCTGTTGTAGTCTGTGCAGCTCCTACCCACACAGTGATGCAGCTGGTGAGGATGCTTTCAATGGCACCCCTGTATAAAGTGCCCATGATGGGTGAGGAGGCCTTTGCTTGTTGCTCGCTTGACTTTGTGAACAAAGTAGAGGCGCTGCTGTGATTTCCTCGCTAGTGGTGCAGTGTTGGTGGCCCAGGAGTTGTCCTCACTGATGTGCACCCCCAGAAATTTGGTACTGTTTACCCTCTCCACAGCAGCACCATTGATGTTCAGTGGTGGGTGATGGGTGTGACCTCTCCAAAAGTCTACGACAATCTCCTTGGTCTTGCTGACATTCAGGACGGGGTTGCTGTCTCTGCACCATACGGTCAGAACTTCGACCTCCTTCCTGTAGTGGGTCTTGTCATCCTTGGTGATGCGACCCACCAGAGTTGTGTCGTCCGCAAACTTCACCATGTGATTGGTGCTGTGGGTTGGTGTGCAGTCATATGTCAGCAGGGTGAAGAGCAAGGGACTGAGCATACAACCTTGGGGTCAGTGTGATGCTGCTTGAGGTGTTGTTGCTGACTTGTTCTGCACCACACTAAACAAACTCCCTCAACACACAACCTTTACTAATAATCCAACTTGCTTTCACTGGCATGTCTATTAATGAAGGCTATTAATGAAGGCTCAATAAACTATTTTGCAGTTGAACATGCCACTTTTTTAATTAATTAGGTGCTATTATATGAATGTTTGGTGACTATTAATACAGCAGTTAGTCAAGCTGATTAGCATTCAGCTAACGTGTCACATGGCAGCAAGAACAAACAAAGCGGCCCATCAGGCCTGAGTGGTGGTTGGATAAGACCTCTGGCAAGGACTAAAGTTTGATATCTTCTGCACGCCCTGAGAGGAATTTGGCTCTGTGCAAACAGCATCGAGCAGGACCGGTGCAGTATGTTTGCACAACTAAAGCCGCCCACCAATCAGCCTGGTTTGGATGGGCCAAAGCTGGAGGAGGCGGTCAGTGGGTCACAAACACAAGCTCCTGGCCTGCCCAAATCTGCTGTCCACTGTCCTACTTTGGCACACGCACACACATACACACACACACACACACACACACACACACACACACACACACACACACACACACATGCACATACACACACCTTTGTCCTCCCTTCTACAGGGTTGTGTACCACAGCAGGAGGGAGAGGCCAAATAAATATTTTGTTTTGGCCATATGCAAATCCTGTCTGCTACGGCCGCCATCTACTGATATGAATTGGCTCTGATCAAGGCCAGTGGTGGCTTGTCTTTACATAAACGCTCTCTGAGAGATCTTGTTCTCTCCCACTCTCTCTGTCTCTCTCTCTCACTCTCCCTCGCTCTCTCAGCTATGCAAACTTGCCACCAGGAAATGTTTTCATGTGCTACCTTAGGACAGCTTTGTGTGGACTTGGATGTCACTAGGAGTGAGATGTCTTAATCTTTCATATTAACAAAGATGCCAGAGGTAGCTGCATGAACTGAGCATGTTTTGTTGTTCTGGCTTGCGAATTTCAGCTGGGTTATTTTGGTGCTGGTGTTTACCTACATGTTGCTTTTGTTTGGGCACAGTGGGTGAAATCCTGGGCCCATACCTCTGTGTTTAGATGTGTAGATAGTCATCACCCTCCACCTCTCATAGGCCACAAGGGACATGCTGACATGCTGTGTTTAGACGACATTGTTTTCCTGTTTTGGCTGAGCGCCAGATTTTAAGCTGCTTCTATGGGGAAAGTTGCAACACACTAATAACATCAGGTGTACATTGTCCATCTGCACACTCTAGCACACACAGCAACATACACACACACACACACACACACACACACACAAACACTCTCCCTTTCTCTCTCTGTTTTTCTATCTTTGTTGTTTACAGAAAAAGACTGTTACTCCAGTTGTGCACAGAACCACACACACATACCAACACACACACACACACACACACTGATTAATCAAAAACAACATCTGAGAGACCACAGCCAAGCACACTCTCTGCACACGTCCCGCAGATGAAGAAACACACACAGACACAGACTCAGACACAGACACAGACACAGACACAGACACAGACTCAGACTCAGACTCAGACTCAGACACAGACACAGACACAGACACAGATACAGACTCAGACTCAGACTCAGACACAGACAGTGGATTTGTTAACTGTATTGAAAAGCTCACAAACAGTCCTGGTACCTCTACAGTATTTTGTAAACACATCTTTGGAGATTTTGTTTTTTAAGTTTGCTTTTAAGACAAAAAAGGAAAGAGAAACACAATCCACACATTCCTTTTCTCTGCGAGTTATCAGCCTATTTATCTACCTCTTTTCGGCCTTGGCTTCTAGCTTAGACCCGCTGATTGATCACCAGCCCTGTGCTTTTCAACTCCCCTCCCTGAAACTGGCTGTCCTTGGTGGCTCAAGGTTAGGAGCAAGGAAGCAAGCTAAAACAGCAAGAGAATCATGTCCCAGCACTACTCTAATACCAGGAGGAAAATGCCCACCACATATTTGGCAAGGGCCCATAATTGAATAAATGCAGTGACTTAAAGGGTGTGTTGCAGGTTAACAACTACTTTTGATTAATGTGTATGGAAAAGAACAAAGAACTGAATCTTCAGGGAAATATGTATTTGAAAAACACAAATCAGACATTTACAGCCGTTTTTCTTTACTGACTTCATGAAATTTCAAAAACAGAATCTGGTTAAGAATACGACATGTTGGGTAAACATTGAAGATTCCCCATAGAGAATAATGGATTATAACAGCATTTCTGAGACTGGTGGGGCAAAACATATCAACTCATAAGAATATTCATTCCTTGGATTTATAATTATGAACCTTTCTGGCATCTAACAAGGATTTGGAAAAATAACTCCCATCAACAACAAATTTATGGTTAAAGCAGTGACGTGGGCATTCTAGGTGGGTAGGTCAAGCCAAAACATTCAATAGGTTATTGGCTGCTACAAGTACTTGCCATCACATCAGAATATAAATAATTAGAATGAGAACTCACCTAAATTACGTTTGTGTTATGCCATAACAGGCATAATCTTCTCAAAGCTAACAATGTCTAATCAATTAACCTACTATGTAACATTGGCTGTGTTAACATTACTGGACATCTAGCTGTAGCTGGCTAGTTAACTATATTATCCAGGGTCACTCACAAGCAACACTGCAGATCACACTAGACTGATCAAATCATACAAAATATTCATCAATGTTTCAACATATATTACTGAACAATGTTATGTTTGAATTCGTTGA